>SJYQ01006349.1:0-82563 GCA_006410935.1 Redunca redunca
CATTCAGATGCTTATATCTTTCCTTTTCTCCTTTGCTTTTCACCTCTTTCTTTTTCACAGCTATTTGTAAGGCCTCCCCAGACAGCCATTTTGCTTTTTTTCATTTCTTTTCCATGGGGATGGTCTTGATCCCTGTCTCCTGTACAATGTCACGAACCTCATTCCATAGTTCATCAGGCACTCTATCTATCAGATCTAGGTCCTTAAATCTATTCCTCACTTCCACTGTATAATCATAAGGGATGTGATTTAGGTCATACCTGAATGGTCTAGCGGTTTTCCCTACTTTCTTCAATTTAAGTCTGAACTTGGTAATGAGTTCATGATCTGAGCCACAGTCATCTCCTGGTCTTGTTTTTGCTGACTGTATAGAGCTTCTCCATCTTTTGCTGTAGAGTATATAATCAATCTGACTTTGGTGTTGACCATCTGGTGATGTCCATGTGTAGAGTCTTCTCTTGTGTTGTTGGAAGAGGGTGTTTGCTATGACCAGTGCATTTTCTTGGCAAAACTCTATTAGTCTTTGCCCTGCTTCATTTTACATTCCAAGGCCAAATTTGCCTGTTACCCCAGGTGTTTCTTGACTTCCTACTTTTGCATTCCAGTCCCCTATAATGAAAAGGACATCTTTTTGGGGTGTTAGTTCTACAAGGCAAGGTCTTGTAGGTCTTCATAAAACCATTCAACTTCAGTTTCTTCAGCGTTACTGGTTGGGGCATAGACTTGGATTACAGTGATATTAAATGGTTTGCCTTGGAGACGAAAAGAGATCATTCTGTCATTTTTGAGATTGCATCCAAGTACTGCATTTCAGACTCTTTTGTTGACCATGATGGCTACTCCATTTCTTCTGAGGGATTCCTGCCCACAGTAGTAGATATAATGGTCATCTGAGTTAAATTCACCCATTCCAGTCCATTTTAGTTCACTGATTCCTAGAATGTCGACATTCACGCTTGCCATCTCTTGTTTGACCACTTCCAATTTGCCTTGATTCATGGACCTGACATTCCAGGTTCCTATGCAATATTGCTCTTTACAGCATCAGATCTTGCTTCTATCACCAGTCACATCCACAACTGGGTATTGTTTTTTTGCTTTGGCTCCATCCCTTCATTCTTTCTGGAGTTATTTCTCCACCGACCTCCAGTAGCCTATTGGGCACCTAATGACCTGGAGAGTTCCTCTTTTGGTATCCTATCATTTTGCCTTTTCTTACTGTTCATGGGGTTCTCAAGGCAAGAATACTGAAGTGGTTTGCCATTCCCTTCTCCAGTGGACCACATTCTGTCAGACCTCTCCACCATGACTGGCCCATCTTAGGTTGCCCCGCAGGCATGGCTTGGTTTCATTGACAAGGCTGTGGTCCTAGTGTGATTAGATTGACTAGTTTTCTGTGAGTATGGTTTCAGTGTGTCTGCCCTCTGATGCCCTCTTGCAACACCTACCATCTTACTTGGGTTTCTCATAGTATCACATTAGAAAAGGAAAAAGAAACAGACACAACTAATTTTAATAATGTATTTTGCTCAAAATATACAAATTTTATCATTTAAACATATAATGTAAAAATCACTAATGAGATATTTTACCTTTTTATTTCTGAACAGTCCTCAAATCTCAGTGTACATTTTACACTTTTTTCCCACCTAGCCACATTTCAAGTGTTCAAGACTATGTACTATACTGGATAATGCTGATCGAGAATTTTTCTTCCCCATCCTTACCTATTGGTTCAGGGGAGCAGTCAGGTAAATTCTGGTCCATAGCTCAAATCTTGCCTGTGGCCCTGATTTTGTATGGGCCAGAAGCTGAGTGGTTTTTATTTTCAAAAAGTTTTTAGTAAAAATACAGAGGAATATGTGGTCCTGAGCATATGTGGCCTAAACAACCTAAAATATTGACTATTTGGCTCTCAAGAGAAACACTTTGGAAAACTCTGGTCTGGTGTAACTCAGGTTTGTTTATTTGCAGTGTCAATGTGTTTATGTTTCTTTGCTTTTGTGATGTTTCACCTTAGCCACACACATACCTAGATGAGACTAGAAGCATCTCTAGTGATCTTTGACTTCTTGCATAATCAATTCTCCCCCTGCCCCGGTCAATCTAGCTAAAGATTTCCCCATTTTCAAAGAACCAACTTCTAGCTCCATTGATTCCTCGTATCACTTTTAAAATTTCTTTTTTTTTTTTTGCCATGTCCCTTGGCTTGCAAGATCTTTGTTCCCTGACCAGGGATTGAACCTGAGATCTCAGCTGTAAAAGAGTCCTAACCATTGGACTGCCAGGGAATTCCCATCTACTTCACTTTTCCACTTTTCTCTTGTACAATTTCACATTGTACAGGAGACAGGGATCAAGACCATCCCCATGGAAAAGAAATGAAAAAAAGCAAAATGGCTGTCTGGGGAGGCCTTACAAGTAGCTGTGAAAAGAAGAGAGGCGAAAAGCAAAGGAGAAAAGGAAAGATATAAGCATCTGAATGCAGAGTTCCAAAGAATAGCAAGAAGAGATAAGAAAGCCTTCCTCAGCGATCAATGCAAAGAAACAGAGGAAAACAACAGAATGGGAAAGACTAGAGATCTCTTCAAGAAAATTAAAGATACCAAGGGAACATTTCATGCAAAGATGGGCTCCATAAAGGACAGAAATGGTATGGACCTAACAGAAGCAGAAGATATTAAGAAGAGGCGGCAAGAATACACAGAAGAACTGTACAAAAAAGCTCTTCATGACCCAGATAATCACGATGGTGTGATCACTCATCTAGAGCCAGACATCCTGCAATGTGAAGTCAAGTGGGCCTTCGAAAGCATCACTACGAACAAAGCTAGTGGAGGTGATGGAATTCCAGTGGAGCTATTTCAAATCCTGAAGGATGATGCTGTGAAAGTGCTGCACTCAATCTGCCAGCACATTTAGAAAACTCAGCAGTGGCCAGAGGACTGGAAAAGGTCAGTTTTCACCCCAATCCCAAAGAAAGGGAATGCCAAAGAATGCTCAAACTACCACACAATTGCACTCATCTCACAGGCTAGTAAAGTAATGCTCAAAATTCTCCAAGCCAGGCTTCAGCAATACGTGAACCATGAACTTCCTGATGTTCAAGCTGGTTTTGGAAAAGGCAGAGGAACCAGAGGTCAAATTGCCAGCATCTGCTGGATCATCGAAAAAGCAAGAGAGTTCCAGAAAAACATCTATTTCTGCTTTATTGACTATATATAAAGCCTTTGACTGTGTGGATCACAATAAACTGTGGAAAATTCTGAAAGAGATGGGAATACCAGAGCACCTGACCTGCCTCTTGAGAAATCTGTATGCAGGTCAGGAAGCAGCAGTTATAACTGGTCATGGAACAGCAGACTGGTTCCAAATAGGAAAAGGAGTACGTCAAGGCTGTATATTGTCACCCTGCTTGTTTAACTTCTCTGCAGAGTACATCATGAGAAACGCTGGGCTGGAAGAAACACAAGCTGGAATCAAGATTGCCAGGAGAAATCTCAATAACCTCAGATATGCAGATGACACCATCTTTATGACAGAAAGTGAAGAGGAGCTAAAAAGCCTCTTGATGAAAGTGAAAGTGGAGAGTGAAAAAGTTGGCTTAAAGCTCAACATTCAGAAAATGAAGATCATGGCATCCGGTCCCATCACTTCATGGGAAATAGATGGGGAAACAGTGGAAACAGTGTCAGATTTTATTTTTTTGGGCTCCAAAATCACTGCAGATGGTGACTGCAGCCATCCAATTAAAAGACGCCTAGTCCTTGGAAGAAAAGTTATGACCAACCTAGATAGCATATTCAAGAGCAGAGACATTACTTTGCCGACTAAGGTCCGTCTAGTCAAGGCTATGATTTTTCCAGTAGTCATGTATGGATATGATGGTTGGACTGTGAAGAAGGCTGAGCACTGAAGAATTGATGCTTTTGAACTGTGGTGTTGGAGAAGACTCTTGAGAGTCCCTTGGACTGCAAGGAGATCCAACCAGTCCATTCTGAAGGAGATCAGTCCTGGGTGTTCACTGGAAGGACTGATGCTGAAGCTGAAACTCCAGTACTTTGGACACCTCATGAGAAGAGTTGATTCACTGGAAAAGACTCTGATGCTGGGAGGGATTGGGGGCAGGAGGAGAAGGGGACGACTGAGGATGAGATGGCTGGATGGTATCACGGACTCGATGGATGTGAATCTGAGTGTAGTCTGGGAGATGGTGAACAGGGAGGCCTGGCGTGCTGCGATTCATGTGGTTGCAAGGAGTCGGACATGACTGAGCAACTGAACTGAACTGAATGTGATACTAAGAAAATTTTAATCATATACATAGATTTCATACTTGCTTAGACATCACTGTCCTCTTCATTTGTCAAATTTGACAGCATTTGTCAAAATTTTAAAATGTGCCTGTCTTTGACTCAACAGTCCCACATAAGATATACACTATTTTATACATTAATTTAAAGCTTTCCCATGACATATACATGGACACTCATCACCTTTCCTGAAGAACCTCCTCTTATCCTCAGGAGCTCACATTGACGCAGGGGTCAACAATCGTTGACTTTCTGTGGAGTTTGGGAGTTGTTTTGTTTTGTTTCTGTTTTGCTATGTTTTGATTTTGTGGAGTGGGGATTGTTTTGTTTTCTTGTTGGGGAGGGATTTGTTTTGGTTGTTTGCAGAGTGTGGGGAATATCACAGTATTTGTATGAAGCAGAAAGTGTGTATGTTAGTCACTCAGTCATGTCTGACTCTTAGTGACCCCGTGGACTGCCAGGCTCCTCTGTCCTTGGGATTCTCCAGGCAAGTATACTGGAGTGGGTTGCCATTTCCTTCTCCAGGGATCTTCCCAGGGATCGAACCTAGGTCTCCCACATTCCAGGCAGATTCTTTACCATCTGAGCCACTGGGGAAGCAGAACTCATGCACAAATCCCTTAGATTCTTCTGGAGGCTGTCTTCTCCTAGACAGAATTGACCGTTCTTTAGGGCTTCCCAGGTGGTGGTAGCAGTAAAGAATCTACCCGCCAAGGCAGAGGGGTTGATCCCTGAGCTGAGAAGGTCCCCTGCAGGAGGACATGGCACCCCACTCCAGGATCCTTGCCTGGAAAATCCCATGGATGGAGAAGCCTGGCAGGCTACAGTCCATGGGGTTGGAAAGAGTCAGGCATGACTCACGTTCTTTAAACTTTTATGTAATGAATGACCTGGCCAATTGTGAAATTTCAAATAAGGGGAAAACTTACAGTATTTAAGTTAAGTGAAATACTCAGCTGAAATGAACTCAGCTGGCCCACAGGCAGGATCTTTGTGGACATGGAAAACAGAGTACAGCTGTCCTTCAGGGCAGCAGGCAAACAGATGAGGTGAGGGGAGAAGCTGGTTTGCAGACGCTATGGAAACAGTATGGAGGGTCCTCCAAAAACCAAAATAACTACCACAGAACAACGATTCCACTCCAGGTTATGTATCTCGGTGAAAAAATTAACTTGAAAAGATACATGCAGCCCAATATTGTTAGCATTATTTACAATAGTCAAGATACAGAAGCAACTCAAGTGCCCACCAAAAGACAGATGGATAAAAAAAAAAGATGTATATGTATGCAATAGAATACTACGAAGGCATAAGAAAGAACAAAGTTCTCCATTTGCAACATAGATGTACCCGAAGGTTATTATACTTAGTGAAATAAAGTAAGACAAACTACTTACATGTGAAATCTAAGAAATAAATGACTGTGTACTAACAAAAGAGAAGCAGAATCACTGATAGAATAAGCTAGTTAGTGGTTACCAGCCAAGTGAGAGAAGGGTTAGGGACAAATGTGGTAGAGGATTAAGAGATACAGACTACTATGTATAAAATAAGCTATAGGATATATGGTGCAGCACAGGAAACTAAAGCCATTATATGAATATCTAATTACTCTAAATGAAATACAATCTATAAAATTATGTCACTGTGTTGTACACCTGGAACTAATATAATATTGTAAATCAACTGTTTCTCAATCTTAAAAAAAAAAAAAAAACCATGAACGAATAAATGGGTAAAGACAGCCAGTGGTGTATTAAAATATTGCAGTGGAAATATAGATATCAAAAATCCAACGTTTAAGAATCACTCTATGATGATATCACCTTCAAAATGAATGATGAATGTGCTAAAGTCATTTAATTTCCCTATTTTATCTGGATTCCGGCTTTACTGAGGTATAGTGGTAAATTTAAAATTGTATATATTTAGGTTTTTTTAAGAAAATTTGGGGGCCGCATGGGCCGGGCAGGGCGGCGTGGAGCCGGGCCACTTCGCAGAACCGCCGGCTTCCTCTCCCCACTGGGCCCAGCGCGTGTTTGCCTCACAGACCGAGGGGGAGCTCAAAGTGACCCAGATTCTGAGAAAAGTTTCCTCGAGCTACAGCTATCAAAGTCACTGACATTGCAGGAGCCTGTGGGGCAATGTATGAAATTACAATTGAATCAGAAGAATTTAAAGAGAACTGTCCAGCAGCACCAGAAGGTTAATCAGGCACTAAAAGAAACCAAAGGTATGCATGGACTGCGGGTATTTACCTTTGTCCCCAAACACTGACCAGACTCTGGCTGCGTTGATGCTGCTGCTAAAACTTTGGATGAATCTTACTACCGCCGTTCTTTCCTCCGCATATGACAAAAAATTTATCTGTTTTGTTCATAGACATTTCCATATTGTAATTATAGAAGAATATAGTATCTATTTAAATATTAAAGGCAACAGATAAGTAAAAATGTTTTTCATTATATAAAAAAGAAAATTTTAAGTAAACACACAAAACTGCGTTTCATTTCAACAGTAACAAAAAGAAATCCCAACAGCATCAATTAAAAAAAAAAGATTTGGATATACCACATGGCTTGAAGGACCTTAGTTCCCCCATCAAGGATCCAACCTGAACCCAGCAGTGAAAGCTTGGACTCCTAACCACTGGACTGCCAAGGAAATCCCTCAACATTTTTTAATATTAGGAACAATTTCCACAGAGTTCTTGGGAAATAAAAACAGAGTTAGTGAATGACATTAAAGAAGATTAACGAAATGAAGAGTCACATCACAGAAAACTAAATAAACACAGTGCAACCCTTGACACAGTGTAGAGTTACCCGCATTTTCTCCCTGTGTAGCAATCTATGTGTTTTTGTTGGAAAAAGGCACATGATGATGATTCTTCCCTGCAGGTTAGTAGTTTATTTTTTTCTGGTTAGCTTGCTGTACTCTCTGTGAAAATTCATCTTGCTGCGCAAGTATGAGGTATGCACTTTTCTGTACATATCTATCATGCTTTGAAACGTTTACTAGAAAAACTAGACAACAGATAAGTCATTTCATCCACTAGCAATGAGTAAAGGGCCTTAAATTCACCCCCACCGTCACAGTCCATAGAGACTTAAAGTGCCCCTGGAACCAGCAGATTCTCCGGTGCCTGAGATTCCACCCAGCATCTATGTCCTGTGGTTAAGATGCCCCAGCACCTGGAGTGTTCTTGTCAAGAGTCTGGGAAGTGGAGGCGGCCGGCCATTGCTTTCTGTTCTCCAAGCTGTGTCGGATCCCGTATCCAAAGTATATGATAAATCCTAGGAGGAAAATGAGACAATGAAAAGGAAAAGTAGGAACTGCACCCAGTTACAAATGCCCGAAAGGCCTCCTATTATGGCAGCCAAGACAGTTTAGGGGAGATGCTGTAGAAGAGTATTGATCTTACCAATCATATTCCAGACTCCAAATTGGGCCCAAGTCCTAGAAGGCATCTGTATCATCAGGTAAATGTTCACAAAGATGCTCACCAGCGGGAGGACAGGCAGAGCAGGGACCTGTGGGCAGAGTCAGTTCACCCCTGAGCACAGCCCAGACGTCTGAGAGGGAGACCCGACCCCAAGTGGGCGAGAAGACCAGCCCTCAGGCTGTGTTCAGTGGCTACTCAGATTGTATATGTAAAGCACATATACAAGTGGTGGACCGGGGAAGCGGTCCAGGAAAGGGTTTTAACAACTCTCTTCCCTGGTACAGCAAAGGAAGATGAGACAAGATTTTTTTTTTAGCATTTCTTTATCTGACTGCCCTAGGCCTTAGCTGCAGTGGGTGGGACCGTTCATCTTCGTTGCACACATGGATCTCTAGTGGCAGCCTGTGGGATTAGCTCCCTGACCAGAGAGGGAACCCGGGCCCCCTGCACTGGGAGCTCGGTGTTTAGCCACTAGACCACCAGGGAAGTCCCAGTGAAGGGTGTTTAGACGTGAAGCACACAGACCTCCTTCACTCAAGGTGGACACTCTGGGCACGTAAGGTCACCTACCTTGAAGTGAAGAGGACTGAGGCTCTGGGGCTGCCTCCAGATGATGGCCGTGACCCCAGTGATGAGCAGCAGCAGCAGCGCGGCCACTGTTGTGAGCACGGGGTCTCCAGAGAACACACATCTGGGCCACTGGGTCAGGACCAGGCTCAGGATGCTCAGCAGGAGAACTACAAGGGTCAAGGTGGAGGAGAACAGAACAGGTTTGACTTCAGAAGCCAAAGATGTCAAGACCTTGGGTCACACTCCTCCCCAAGACAGCATTCCTCAACTGATGAAATACACATTCCCACCTTATCTTGTCAATTTCAGAATACCACCAGAGAGAGATCCCAATGCTCACCAAGCAGTAAGGCACATCCATAAACAATCTGGCCAGATGTCCGGGTGGGGATGGTGCTGGGAGGGTGACAGAGACTCTTGAGAATGTTTGAGGTTCCCGCTTCAGGTGCAGTGTCCAAAGGACTTGCTTCAAGTACAGACTCCATCTCAATTCCATTCTCTGTCTTGCTTATATTCTCATCCAGTTGATATCTGAATTAGAGATATTAAAGCAATGTTAACAGCAGCCCCTACTCATCCAACTCACACGGCCTATTCCAAATCTCTGCTGCCTTAAGCAGAGCAGACATTAAGAAAGCGGCATGAAAGCGGAAGACAGTTCCCTCCTCATCAATCTCGAGTATCCAAGACCCCCCACCCAAGGTTTCGTGGGGTCTCACCTGAGGACAAGGACAGAAAATGCCACCAGGGAGTAAGCCAGCAGGGTCCCGATGGACATGAGGTCCACCAGGTCATGAAGTTCGAAGAGTAGCGCCATGACCCCTAGAAGGAGGGCACAGACAAGGTGGGGGAGGGGGGTGAGAACCCAGGAGAAATAGCCAAACTAAGAAAATTGATCAAAGAAGGCATGGCCATTAGTTCTTTACCTGCAAGAATTCCAGAAGCCAAGGTGGCCATGACTGGGGTACGGGTGCGGGCGTGGATGCGGGCAAGTCCCGGGAAAAGGAGCCCGTCATCTGCCATTGAGTAGATCACACGGGGCATGGGGAACATGGCACCCAGGAGGCTGGGAGAGACAACGAGGACACGTGTGGGGACATGGAGAAGCAGGAGAGACCAGGGCATCCATTCCCTTATCTACATGGGGCAAGATTATCTTGCTCTCTTTTTCTCTCATTTCCAAGGGCTGGGATACCCAAGCATCTGACAGTCAGTGGGCAGAAACCCGTGACACTGACCTGGATGTAAGAGCACAGAGGGTGCCAACAGCCATCACATATCTGGCAGGGCCCCACCCAACGTGGAGAAAAGCCTGCGGCAAGGGGCTTGTAGGATGAAGCTGGAAGTAGGGCACCATGAGGGTGAGTGAGGCTGAGACACCAAAATATGCCAAAAAGCAGATGAAGAGTGAGATCACGATGCCCAAGGGGATGGACCGCTGGGGATTTCGGGCTTCTTCCCCTGCAGGATCGGAGGAAGTACTGGATCAGGAGACACGCCAGGGTGAAAGCACAAAATCCCCTTTCCTGTTGAACCTCCAAAAGAAACCCCTACACCCAAGCGCAGCCCAATCTGTGCCCACACCCTGGATGGGACCAAGACCACATTACCTGTAGTAGCAATGACATCAAAACCGACAAATGCGTAGAAACACGTAGCTGCTCCTTGGAAAATCCCATCAAAGCCAAAAGGCACAAACCCTCCAGCACCCAGAGGGCCTGAGCTATGGTGAGAGAAGGAACAAGACAGAACGTGGTTGAGGTGCGTTCAGCCATCATTTCTGGACTCTTCCCTTCACACCGCTAGCCCTGGGCTCCAGGAGCCCCATCACCTGGATTCATCGGCCCAGGTCTGTTTAGTCTCCACCATGTTCCCATCTCTGTACCCTCCTCCACGTGCATCACTAAGGCCCAGAGAACCCTCCTAACCTAGAGGAATCATTGGATCCAGATATGTTCGGTTTGTAGTCCTCTTCTGTGAGCTTCCAGTTGTGTGGGTCTCCCTTAATGATGCCAGAGATGATGATGAAGCTGAGAACCAAAAGGTTCAAGCCTGTGAACACTTTGTTAACCAGGGCCGACTCACCAGCTCCCACAATCAGTAGTCCTGTGAGAAAGACGGAATACGAGACATCCAAAAGGGGTTACGAGGGGCTGGGGTCCTGAGGAGCTGGACGGTGACTGCTCGGTGGATACACGGTTTCCTTTTGTTGTGATGAACATGTTTGGAGCTAGACAGAGGTGATGGTACAGAACACTGTGAATATGCCAGGTCCCACTGAGTCACACGCTTTAAGATCGTTAATTTTTTACTGTGGCTACCATCTCCCAGTAGACAGGTCTATTAAATCGTTAGGTTGTACACCTTAAATTTATACAATGTTGGATGTTAATTATATCTCAATAAAGCTGGGAAAAATAATAAAATGCTTGATTTTATGCTATGTAAATTACCTTTTAATTAAAAAAAAAATCTTTGATCTCAGTACAGAGGAAGAAACTTGTTGGTCTAAGTGAATGGTTCTCAGTGGGGTGATCTTGTCCCCCAAGCAGTTGGCACTGTCTGGAGACATTCTTATTGTCACCGTTTGGGGGGAGGGTGGGCATCACTGGTGTCTGGCGAGTGAAGGCCAGGGATGCCACTCAACACCCGACAGTGATTTAAAACAACAAAAGCAAAACCCAGGGACTTCCCTGGTGGTCCAGAGCTTAAGACTCTGTGCCTCCACCTGAGGGGGCACAGGTCTGACCCCTGATAGGGGACAGAGGAGCCTGGCAGGCTACAGGCACAGGGTCGAAAAGAGCTGGAGGTGGCTGAGGTGACTTAGCACGCGTGCACACAGGGGAACTAAGGGGCTTCCCAGGCGGCACTGGTGGCAAAGAATCTCCTGGCAGTGCAGCAGATGCAGGTTCAATCCCTGGGTCTCGAAGATTCCCTGGAGAAGGCAATGGCAACTCACTCCAGTATTCTTGCCTGGAGAATTCCATGGACACAGGAGCCTGGCGGGCTACGGTCTATGGGGTCAAAAAGAGTCAGATACGACTGAGAGACTTAGCGTATACACACACATGCACAGGGGAACCAAGATCCGGCATGCATTGCAGCACAGTCAAATAAATAAATAAATGCAAAGGACAGCCGCCCACACTTACGAATGATCCAGCCCAAACTGTCAGTAGTGCCAACGGTGGGAAACAACGGTCTGTGTCTCCCCTTCCGGTCTCTCATATCCTAGAGCCTTCAATCCAGTTGTCATTCTTCTACCGTTCTTCCACCCCAAGCCTTTCCTACCCCAGCTCCCCACTTCCACACCCCATTCTTCCCATCCTACCGGTGATCCCTGTCTTACCCGTGAGCAGAAGCACCAGGCCCAGGGCAAAAAAGTCTGGGTACTTGGCCAAGAAGTGGGGCACATGCAGAGAGAAAGTTCCCTGTAACGCCTGGGAGATGTGGTCCCCTATCAAGCTGTCAAAGGCAGAGCTCCAGGCCCTGGCCACACTGGCGGTGCCTGCCGGAGCAGAAGATAGAACATTCATTAGCAAACATTCATTGAACCCCTACCTGGTGTCCCTGGATGTCTTTGGGCAGGGGAAGGGGCTGGGGAGAAACATACAAAATGTTCTAATCTCAAAGAGATTCTTTTCACAGGTTGGGAAGAGTAGACTAGGATGACCCACAAAATAGATCAATTGTTTAATGTTAGGAGATAAATGTTATGCAAAAAAAGAAAAGAAAAGAAAAAACAGGTCATTGGGAGCAGGAGTCTGGGAGATGAGGGTTGACATTTTCAATCAAGTAGCAGAGGGAAATCCCGTGAAGGCAACAGCTGAACAAAGACCCTCAGTATGGTGAGAGGATGAGCCTACGGGCCCTGCCTCCCTCTCACCCACTTCCTGCAGTTCCCTTCCCTCCTTTGCTCTGGGTCCATCCTTTAAAGGTAACAGGAGAGAGCTGAGAAGGGAGCCATGAGGTTTGCCTGCTGCTATGACCCACATCTCCCTGCCACCATCAAAGTCGATAGTAGCAAAGTTCTCATGAATGAGTGAAGACCTAAATCCCCGCTCCTAGTTTCTTCATCTTAAGCCCCACAGCTCCCCCCTCCCCATCAACTCACCGATGACATAGGATAATATAAGATTCCAGCCAGTGATGAAGGCGCATAGCTCTCCCACAGTGACGTAGCTGTAGAGATACGCAGAACCGGAGCCTGGTACCCGGGCCCCAAACTCAGCATAGCAGATCCCAGACAGCATAGAAGACAGGGAAGCCACCAGGAAGCAGATGACGATTGCTGGTCCAGCTTTATCCCTGGCCACCTCTCCAGCCAGGATGTACACGCCGGCCCCTAGGGTGCTGCCCACACCCAAAGCCACCAGGTCGAGGGTGTTCAGACAACGAGACAGGCGACTCTCAGACTCCTCCATGGGCTCCAGCGGCCTCCGGCGGACCAGCTTCTGACCAAACTGGCGAACATAGTGACACGGCATCCTAGATGGAGCTGAGGAGACCACGATCTGCTGAGAAAACAAGACACAAAGTCACCAGGAAGGTCCATCTGCCCTCGGCCCTGGGAGTCCAGTTCCACAGAGCAGTGGAGTGATGGCAGGTGGTATAAGGACACGGCGCAAGTTCTCCATCTCTGAGTGTTGCTTTCCTCAGACATAAAGAAGACTTTTGATATGTTTCAAAGTTACTGGAAGAGTTGCTTGAAGAGAAGTGAGAGGGAGAATACGTCTCCGTAAACATGCTGCTTTGGCTTGTGGGCTGTTTTGAGCTGAAGGCAATTAATACACAGAAGATTCAGAAAAATCTCCTTGCTTAGGCTTAAGTTAGTCTCCCTGAACTGATCAAAATCATTTAGATTAGGGGACCTATGGCAGGAAGAAAGCTGTTACCAGAGATAACTCTATCTCAGGAAGACTTACCTGCAGTGAGTGGCAAACATTAATTTACCAGCCTTCCCATCTTCCTGTGGGTTCTCTTCTCCTTGAAGCCCCAGATCCCCACCCCCTTCTCTTTAGCTCAGGGGAGCCTTTAAACCTCAATTGCTTGTCTTTGAACCTCACTGCATTTACGGGACTCCCATACATCGGAGTTTATTTAATCTGTCTTATATAAGTTTAATGATTAGAACCTAGAAAGAAAAGTTTCCCACCCCTGCACAGAAGCAAATGGTGGTGACCCACTCCAGTATCCTTGCCTGGAGAATTCCAGGGACGGAGGAACCTGGTGAGCTATAGTCCACGGGGTCACAAAGAGTCAGACATGACTGAGCGACTAATACACACACAGAGAAGCAAAATCTTTCAACCAAGAGCCTGGCACACAGTAGCTGCTTAAATGGTATTAGCTAAATGGGTAAGAATGCTGGATTCTTTTTTTTTTTTAATCTTTTGGCCCTGCAGCATAGTTTGTGGGATCTTAGTTCCCTGACCAAGGCTCGAACCCATGCCGTTTTCACTGGTACCACTGAGTCTTAGCCGCCAGACCACCAGGGAGGCCCCAAGAATGTTGATTTTTAAAGGAAAATCAGCTAGCTCTGCTGGTTCAACTCTGGCGCTGTGATGTGTGGCTTATGTGACTTCCCACAAGCTACATACTGCTGTGTCCTCCTTTCTCCTATAAAACAGAGAGATTAATTATTACCATCATTATTCCCCCCTTCCCTATTACATGTGACATGACAGCTGAAGGGGCTCAGTGATCAGAGCAATGAAACCAAGTCCACCAGTAACCGAGTTCCCCTGCTGACTCTATGATTCATCTCTCCATCCAAAACTTTATTCCCTTTCTGGTCCCAGTCCTATTCCCCTCGGGGAATCCAAAAAAGGAGGGTCGGGGGGAAGACTAGGGGAAAGAGATTGTTAGGCAGTTTGGGATGGACATGCACACACTGCTGTATTTAAAATGGATAATCAACAATCTACTGTATAGCAGGGAACTCTGCTCAGTGTTATGTGGCAGCTTGGATGCGAGGGGAGTTTGGGGAAGAATGGATACATGTTCATATATGGTTGAGTCCCTTTGTTTACCTGAAACTATTACATTGTTAATCGGCTATATTCCAATAAAAAAGCTTTAAAAAAAGGAAAAAAGGAGGGGTTCAACTCAAGGAGGACCCCGTAGGACCCTTCTAGTACAAAAGTCTCTCCATCCTCTCATTTGTTTGTAGACAAAAGATTTAATCTCCAAGGTCTTACCTGAGTTCCAAAATGCAGCTTCCACAGTACTAACTAGAGAAGTGATAGAAACAAAGAAAAAGTAGCACCAGATAGTCTCCAAGGGAAAAACAGCTTGAAGTTCTTATTTGTTCCCCAGGCTCTAAGTAAATAACACAGTACCTCAACCATTGTTTTTGCTCTCCTAGAAAGAAGTTGAGGGATCCCAGAGATCTTGATTTGCTAGTTTACCTTGCAGCAACACACAGATCAATCAATCACAATCGCCAGTAACCCACTGAGTCACAAAACTGCTGACCGGATGTCTGCAACCGAGATCTTATCCAGAAGCTGAAATCACAAAGACCACATCCTCTCTGGGCTCCCCAGCTGGCTCAGGGGTAAAGAATCCACCTGCCAAGGAAGGAGTTCCCTGCCTGGCTCAAGGAGATGCCCTAGAGGGGGGAAACGGTGACCAGCTCCAGTATTCTTGCCTGGAGAATCCCATTGACAGAGGAGCCTGGTGGGCTATAGTCCACGGGATCACAAAGAGTCAGACACCACCGAGTGACTAAGCAAACTGTGCCTCAGGCACAAGATTCCACTGGTCTCACACTCCACCCATCTCTCCACCAAGGATCCTAAAACCTGAAGCTTTCTCCTCCATGACTTGCAGAGTTGACAAGGAATTGGCACTCTGCTCTGGGACAGAAAGCAGACGGAATTCACAGGGAGGGACAGACTGTGGCCCAGCTCAGTCGAAGCATCACACCAGAGTGCCGTCCCAGCTGCCTGGAGAAGAGGGAACTGCCTTCATTCTGGATCGGAAATGGCAGGACTGTTTCCTGCTGCTGTGGGGCCTGAAACGTCTCCTCCCTACAGGGCTCCACAGGGTTAGGCTGATTCAGAGACCATGAGTCACCTTCAGGGGCTTCCACCCAGATACCCCAAAGTCCAAGGTTAGCATTTTGATTAAGAGTCAGGAAACTCATTAGAATCTTGGCTCCTCAAACACCCCTGTGGAGTCATATACTTCTCTGAACATGCATTTCCTTCTTGCTCAAATGCTGCTGCTGAGTACTTGAGCCCTGTTAGTAGGAATACAAATGGTACAGCTGCTGCTGCTGAAGTATGTTTTTTCCAGGGACTTTCCTGTCTGTCCAGTGGTTAAAAGAGTCCACCTTCTAGCGCAGGGGATACAGGCTCAATCCATAGTCAAGGAATAAGATTCCACATGCCCTGCTGTGTAGCACAACCAAAAAATAAATTCAGTCTGTTCAGTCGCTTAGTGACGCCATGTTGTGTCTGACTGTTTGTGACCCCATGGACTGCAGCAAGCCAGGCTTCCTTGTCCATCACCAACTCCCGGAGTTTATTCAAACTCACGTCCATCGAGTCAGTGATGCCCTCCAACCATCCCATCCTCTGTCGTCCCCTTTTCCTCCCGCCTTCGATCTTTCTTAGCATCAGGGTCTTTTCCAATGCTGTCGTCCCCTTTTCCTCCCGCCTTCGATCTTTCTTAGCATCAGGGTCTTTTCCAATGAGTCAGTCATTCCAATCTTTAAGAAAAAAAAAAAGTATGGTGGTTCCTTCAAAAACTAAAAATGGATTTATCATTATGATCCAGCAACTTCCCCTATGGGTGTATACCCCCAAAGAACTGAAAATAAGGTCTCAAAGAGATATTTGTACACCTATGTCCATAGCAGCAGTATTCACAGTAGCTGAAAGATGGAAGCCTCCCAGAAGTCCATCCTCAAAGGAGTGGATAAACACTACACAGACAATGAAATATTTCTCAGCCTTAAGAAGGAACTAAAAAGAGCCTCTTGATGAAGGTGAAAAAGGAGAGTGAAAAAGCTGGCTTAAAACTCAACATTCGAAAAACTAAGATCATGGCATCCAGTCCCATAACCTCATGGCAAATACATGAGGAAACAATGGAAACAGTGACAAACTTTATTTTCTTGGGTTTCAAAATCACTGCAGACTGTGACTGCAGCCATGAAATTAAAAGACACTTGTTCCGTGGAAGAAAAGCTATGACAAACATAGACAGCATATTAAAAGCAGAGACATCGGCTTGTTGACAAAGGTCCATTTAGTCAAAGCTATGGTTTTTTCAGTAGTCATGAATGGATCATAAAGAAGGCTGAGCACTGAAGAACTGAGGCTTTCGAACTGTAGTGCTGGAGAAGACTCTTGAGAGTCCCTTGGACAGCAAGGAGATCACACCAGTCAATCCTAAAGGAAATCAACCCTGAATATTCATTGGAAGGACTGATGCTGAAGCTCCAATACTTTGGCCACCTGGTGTGACGAGTCGATATTGGGAATGATTGAGGGCAGGAGGGGACAGCAGAGGCTGAGATGGTTAGATGGCATCACCAATTCAATGGACGTAAGTCTGAGTCAACTCTGGGAGACAGTGAAGGACAAGGAAGCCTGGCGTGCTGCAACCCACAGGGTGGCAAAGAGTTCGACACGACTGAGCGGCTAAACAACAGCAAAGAATAAACAGGAAAGGGAATTCTCTGGTGATCCAGTGGTTAAGACTGGGCAATCAGTGCAGGGGATACAGGTTGGATCCCTGGTCTGAGTGGTGCTTTTCCAGGGTCTGGGTGAGAGGGGAATAAGGAGTAATTGTTAAGGGCGGACACGTTTCAGTTTTACAAGAAGAGAAGAGCTCTAGAGATGGGCTGGCCAGTAATGTGACTATACTTAACATTACTGAACTGGAAGTTTAAAAATAGTTAAGATGGCAAATTTTACGTCACATGGTATTACTGTTGTTGCTAAGTTGCAAAGTCACGTGCAAGCCCATGGACTGTAGCCCACCAGGCTTCTCCGCCCATGGGATTCTCCAGGCAAGAATATTGGAGTGGGGTGCCATGCCCTCCTCCAGGGGATCTTCCCAATCCAAGTATCGAACCCACATCTCCTAATTGGCAGGCGGATTCTTAACCACTGAGGCACTTGGGAAGCCCCTACATGTATTTTTACCAATGTTTAAAAAAAACTCTGCCAATGATAAATAATAGAGCCAGCTTCACAGAATTGCTGGGTGTAAGGAACCTGAAAGTGATTTAAAGTAAATCACCACACAGGCCTCCTCCATTAGGTACCAAACTCTAGACAATTAAGTCCCTTATAGTTGCCCCAAGATCCAGAGAGGAGGAACCTACAGAAATGGACAGTACACAGAAGACTGAAATCAGTGGCCCATGTGTCATAAATCCTACATAACAGCAATCTTTACTAGTGTTTGAACACCAGTGAAAAAATTAGTCTAAAAGCCTCAAGATGCAATCTGATGCAATCTCCTCCCCTGCCCACGTCTTCTCACACAAGCTTACAACTCCTAACTCCTTCTGCTCTCATCTGGAAAATGGGTCTTTCCACCCTCCAGCTGGAGCCAACTGCACACGTGGGTGGATTGAAGAGGTCTCTTTAGGTGAGGGTTCAGTCGTTTTCGACTGTTTGTGACCCCAGGGATTGTAGCTGGCCAGGCTCCTCTGTCCATGGGATTCTCCAGGCAAGAGCACCGGAGGGGGTTGCCATTCCCTTCTCCCCAGGGATCTTCCCGACCCAGGGATGGAGTGGTCTCCAGTGTCGCCTGCATCGGCAGGCAGGTTCTTGACTGCTGAGCCACGTGGGAAGCTCTTAGGCTTTTAGGAGGTCTCTTTAGGAGGATCTGAACTCAGCACCCAGTATCCTACAGAAGAGGGGGTGACCCAGGACTTACCAAATCTTAGGAGCAGAGCCTGGAGCACGGATATCGGTCAGTGCGGTTGAGTTTAAAGCTGCATAGGGTTGGAGCTGATAGATCTGGAAAAACCAAATCTGGGAACCCACAACAAAAAGACAGTTCTTAAGCCCTGGGTGGGGATGGGCGGGGATGGGAGGGGCAAGTCGGCCGTGGTGCAATCAGCCACTTCTCTTCTGAGCTTGCCCTCGGGGGATAGTTCTGAGATTCTTGAGTCTGCAAGTGGTAAAAACACACAGAACATAAAATTTAGCCACTTCAGTCGTGTTAAGTACCTTCACATCTTGTGCAACGGAACCCCAGGACTGTTTTCCATCTGGCAAAATGGAACCTCTGTCCCCATTCAACCACAATTTCCTCTTTCTCCTCCACCAGCTCCCGACAATCTCATTTCCATTCTCTGTCGTTATGAATCTGACCATTCCAGGTATTTCATTTAAGTAGAATCAGTTAATTTCACTCACCAGTATGTCCATAAGATTCACTTACACTGTAGCATGTGTTAGAATTCCCTTCATTTCTCTCTCTCTCTCTTTTTTTTTTTTTAGCTGCTGGACACCTGGCATCTTAGTTCCTCAACCTGGGATCGAACCTGCGACTCCTGCTTTGGAAACTTGGGAGTCTTAACAGCAGAACCACAGAGAAGTCCCCTTTCTTTTTTTAATGCTGAATAATACTCTAGTATATGTGCCTGCCCCACCGGCTTATCCACTGTGTGATCACGGGCGCTTGAATTGCTTTCATGCTTTACTTACTGTGAATAATGCTGCCATGAACGTGGGTGTACAAGGCACCAGAGTGTGCTTTCAGTTCTTCTGAGTATTTCCTCATAGGTAGAATTGCTGGATCGTACGGTTCTAAGATTTTTATATCCTGTGATGGTGAAAATGTTCACATACTGAGGTATGGGGGAGTGGATTATACATGGTTTCAGGCTTATACATGGTTCAGCCTGAACTTTATGTCAACTAAGACAGCCTGTCAGACTCTCACAACACATTGGCTTTAATCGTTGGGGTAAAGAATGTCTGTCCTGCACGTAAAGATGGACCCCCTCTTCTCATGGTGTCCATGTTGACACTCTTTGGAAGATAAGGTTCCCTTCCCAGACCCCAGGGTCCTGCTGTCTCACTATCTGTGTACGAAGTCTGTCTCTTAAGAAAGCTTGAAGGAATATACTGTGTCACGTGCGATGTGTGTTCTTTGCTTGGATGAGGTGCAAGATTGTGCTAGATACCATGTTTCAATGGAGCAGCTCCTCAGAGTTTTCTGAGAAGGTGCCTCCCAGACTACAACCCTGTTTGGCTCAAATAAAACTCTTTCCTATTCCTATCAGAGATTGCTTATTGATTATTTCTATGGACACTTGCATTCATTTGTTCATCAAGGACCCCGAGAATTAGCGGCTATAAAACTGAAGACCCTGCTCCCACCTTCCCTATCCTTTTGCACTGCTTGACTCCCCACAGTCTGCACACCACTTGAGACACTCCAGTGTGGGGACCCCCAAGCCCAACTGGACCCCAGCCAGGAGAAGGGGAGCTTAACATCTCTGATGTGAACTCAAACAACACAAGCATAGAACAAGCATTGGGCCTGTGTCCAGACTTGCACAAAGGATTGGAAGAGGATAAAGGGGATGTGACTTGGTTCCCTTCTTCAAGTTTGCTGGGAGGGCTGAGCACAGAGGCAGGGAAGTAGAGCAGGGTGTAAGGGGTCAGGAGCTCTACACGTAACAGAAGGAGCAAAAACCCAGGAGCAAGTGAGGTGGGGTCACTGGTGAGGGGCTGAGAAGATTTAGACACACATCAAAAACACTGGACACAAACCACTGAAATGGGATTTAAGTGCCAGAATTGACTCTTACAGGGCTTCCCAGGTGGCTGGGTGATAAAGAATCCTCCTGACAATGCAGGAGACACAGGAGATGCGAGTTCAACCCTGGGTGGGGAAGATCCCCTGGAGAAGGAAATGGCAACCCACTTCATTATTCTTGCCTGGGGAATTCCATGGACAGAGGAGCCTGGTGGGCTACCGTCCATGGGGTCACAAAGAGTGGGACACAACTGAGCGACTAAGCATGCACATTTACATTATAATGTTGATGCTTACATCAGCTTTTGAAAAGTCAGCTACACAAGATGGAATGAAACTGCTTAAGCTGTTGTGCAGAGTTTTAGTGGGTTGTGTGGGGACTCACAGGAAACCCCAGAGCTGGTTGAAACAATTATTTTAAGGGAAGACATTTGAGATGCAAGGGACGTAGAAAGAAGCCTTCTCTGAGTCTCCCTTTTCTGACTCAAAGCAAAAAATTCTGGTAAGTACAGCTGCCAGAAACCGCCTCTTTGGGGGAGGGGCTACTCCCAAGAGGGTGACAGTAAGTTAAACTATGACAATAACTATGCTTTCTTGGAGTTTTCCAGCCTGAAGAAGCTGGAAAGTCCACTTATACCTGCAGAGATAGCATTATCACAAAGTATCTCACCTCATCTTTGCTCTCTCAACCTATTTGTTTTTCCTAAAGGAACTCAATGCAAAAAAAAGAAACCCATTTGTTCTTCCCATAGACGCCTTTTCTCTGTACCCCCACCCCCTACTCGCCTACTCCCCTGCTGAGCTGGGTGTTGTTTGCTGTTTAGTCCCTCAGTTGTGTCCGTGTCCAACTGCTTGCGACCCCTAGTACGACAGCCCACCAGGCTCCTCTGTCCATGGAATTCCCCAGGCAAGAGTACTGGAGTGGGTTGCCATTTCCTTTTCCAGGGGATCTTCCCGATGCAGGGATCAAACCCGTGTCTCTTGCATTGGCAAGTGGATTCTTTACCACTGAGCCACCTGAGAAGCCCAAGTTGGATATATAAGCTTGTAATTTTAATCATTTTAGCAAGTTATACCTTCTTTTAGCTTCCATACATAATCCTTTCCTCCTGTTAATCTGTCTTCTTCTTCTTCTTCTTCTTTTGGCAAGCTTCAGTCATAGAACCTAAGAGGAGAGAGGAAATGTTTTTCTGCTCCAACAGCGGCAAGGTTTAAACGTTTCAACAATGTAATGTGCTACAGAATAAAATATCTGGCCAAGTTTAGGAAGTAGAGTCTAGAGTTCATCCATTTAACGGTGCCAAAGGGACCTCTCTGTGCCAGACACTAAACTAGGCATCAGGGATTTAGAAGCAAAGAACACTGTCAACTTTAACAACAGTGGGACATTTGGAGACACCTTATACTGAAATAAATTTCACATGGGTAAAAGATTAGGCCATGCCGCACAGCATGTGGGATCTTAGTCCCCCAATCAGGGATCAAACCCACACCTCCTGTATTGGAAGTACACAGTCTTAATCACAGGACCACCATGGAAATCCTTAAAGATGATAACTTTTCAAAACAAGAAGAACATAATAGGAGAATGCACACAAAGCATTTAAAACAACTCTTTGAAACTGTTGCTGTTCCCTTGCTAAGTAGTGTCCGATTCTTTGTGACCGCATGGACTGCAGCACGCCAGGCTTCCCTGTCCTTCACCATCTCCCTGAGTTTGCTCAGACTCATCTCCATTGAGTCTGTGATGCCATCCTACCGTCCCATCCTCTGTCGCCCCCTTCTCCTCCTGCCCTCAATCTTTTCCAATATCAGGGTCTTTACCAGTGAGTGGACTCTTCCCATCAGGTGGCCAAAGTATTGGAGCTTTAGCATCAGTCTTTCCAGTGAATATTCAGGTTTGATTTCCTTTAGGATAATATTAAGACAGATATTTAAGCCTTGAAAATTTTTATGTCTAATATCACATTGATCACATGGTAGAAGATCCCAACTGTCAGGCTGTTATGATTCATATGAGCTTTTTTTTTTTTTTGCTGCAGACTTGTTCCCAAGTTCCCCAACCAGGGATCAAACCCGGGGCCTCCACAGTGAAAGCACAGAGTTGTAACCAATGGACCGGCAGGGAATTCCCAACTCATGAGAATGCAATGCAGGTCCGTCCCTGCTGCTTTCTCCTCACCCTCTCATCTCTCCGGTGTAATTTACCTTTGCATTGCACTCATCTCATGGTTACTGTAAAAACGTAAGAGAGATGCTTACGTGGCTTTTTCATTTTCATTCAACAATTACCCTTATTTTTTGTTTAAATTTTTATTTATTTTTGGCTGTGCTGGGTCTTTGTTGCTGCCCAGACTTTCGCTAGTTGTGACGAGTGAGGGCTACTCCCTAGCTGCAGTGGGCAAGCTACTCCCCGGGGTGGCTTCTCTTGCTGGCGGAGCACTGTCTGCAGGGCCCGTGGGCTTCAGTAGCTGTGGCTCACGGGCTCTAGAGCACAGGCTCAGTGGTTGTGGTACATGGGTTTCGTTGCTCCGTGGCACGTGGAATCTTCCCGGACCAGGGATTGAACTCATATCTCCTGCATCGGCAAGGGAATTCTTTACTATTGAACTATCAGGGAAGCCCTACCCTTACGAGATGGCTCATTCTCTCCGCTGGTTTCCCAGGCTCATGACCTCTGTCTCTTAAATAGTAGCCTCTGTTCTTTTTCATATATATCTCCAAGTTTATGAAATTAAATCTCAGATGTGTAACCATAGTTGAGATTGGGTACTTTGTGTATATATTCAGTTCAGTTCAGTTCAGTTGCTCAGTCGTGTCTGACTCTTTGCATTAAAGATGAATATTTTAAGTTGACCCTGGAAACACTGGCCTGTGATTCACAAGCAGAAGANGAAATTAAATCTCAGATGTGTAACCATGGTTGAGATTGGGTACTTTGTGTATATATTCAGTTCAGTTCAGTTCAGTTGCTCAGTCGTGTCTGACTCTTCGCATTAAAGATGAATATTTTAAGTTGACCCTGGAAACACTGGCCTGTGATTCACAAGCAGAAGACCTGTCCCCAGCGGCATACATTGATTTTGTCTCACATCCTGTACTACATAAGTGGACTCAGGACTCCCCTGGTGGTCCAATGGTTAAGATTCCAAGCTCCCAATGCACAGGGCCTGGGTTCGACCCCTGGCCAGCAATCTAGATCCCATATGCCGCAACTAAGACCCACACAACCAAATAAATATATATATATATATATATTTTAAAGTAAAGAAAGATAAATGGACTCAGGCTATGTGCTCTTCTTGGTTTGGCTTCTTTCACTCGGTTTTGGGTTTGCAGGTCCTTCTGTGGGACTGTTGCATGAGGCTGAGATGACCCCTACTCATCATGGCAGTAGGTTACCACATCATACTGGACACCTTAAACCCACCCAGGGCTATTAGTCAATTGCATATTAGTAAAGCTGAAAGGGAAAAACATGGCAATATCACAGAGTACCCATAAATCACGTAGACTTTTTTATTTTTGCTTCTTTTCATTCTTTTTTCTTTGTACACACTATTGAAAGTTCCTATCCTCTAATCCGCTTATTACTTATTTATTTATTTTTGGCCAGGCTGGTGGGCCTGCAGGATCCTAGTTTCCTGACCAGGGATTGAACCCGTACCTCTGCAATGGGAGCTTGGAATCTTAACCACTGGACCACCAGGGCCGTCCCTAACTCACTTATCGTCTTTTCCATTTTCTCTGCTCTCCTACAGATGCTCTCGAGATGTTAGATAACATCAGTGACTCAGTGGACATGAATCTGAGCAAACTCTGGGAGATACTGTGGGACAGGGGAAGCCTGGCATGCTGCAGTCCATGGGGTGGCAAAGAGTCAGACACGACCAAGAGACTGAAAACAGCAACAGATGCTCTCATTGTATTTTTCATCTCCTCCATTGAGTTTCTCAGCTCCAAAATTTCTGTTTGGTTCTTTTTTTAAGATCTCCATCTCCTTGGCAGAAATTCCACTTTATTTTTTTGAGATTTCATTGAATTTTCCTTTGGCATTTTCTCATGGAGTTTCTTCAAAACAGCATTTGTGAATTGCTTATCTGCTTGTTCACAACATTCTGTGTCTTGAGGAATCCAGTGATTAGGACTCTGTGTTTCCACTGTCTCGGGGCAGGTTCAATCCCCGGTTGGGGAACTAAGATCCCCCTAGCAGAGCAGGCGGAAAAGGAAAGAAAAAGATTATGTGCCTATGTGCCTTTCAGATCGATAACTGGGAAAGTGTCACTTTCTGTTTGTAATGACATGTTTCTCTGAGTTTTCTCTTTTCTTTTTTTTTGTAGTTTTCCATTGGTGCTTTCGCGTTTTAAGGAGAAAGCACCTCCTTAAGCCTTTGCTAGCCACATTCAGTGGGGTATTCTTTTTAATGATAGTGGTGTATTATCTGGGGCTTTCTCTTTCTCTCCCTACACCTGCTCCACTTTTCTTGCTCCCTCTTGTGGGAGAATTCTTAAGCTTTTCTGTCTCTGCTCTGACAACTCACCAGGCTGCCTCCTGGAAACCTGTCTCTGGATTCCCAGAAGGTGGCTCTGGAGCTCCAGCCTGCCGGCGCCCTCGCCCAGAGCAGGGGCCGGTTTGCTGAGCCTGTTTCTTGTCTGTAGAGTTCCTATGGGCACTGCAGGGGAGGGTCCCACGAGGAGCCCCTGGAGAGTGGGGGCAGGTGTGGGTCTAGCACTTGGGGCACTGAGGGTGCCCGCGGACCCTGCAGGGAGATTCCCCAGTGTGCTGCTCCCAGAGACTTGTGACTGGACTCGTCATTGAAAGCAATTGTTTTAGTGCCCTTTGGAATGCCTGTCTGCCTCTTTCCCAAGATCCTTCCTCTCCACCCTCATGGAGGTCCCGCCTCGGGATGCTGGTGCCGCTGTAGACAAACCGGTGTTTCCAGGGGTGCCTTGCCTTGCTAGGGGAGCAGAGCACTTACCACTTTTCTTCTCCTTGGTGGGAGAAGTGGTCTCTGGGTAGATCAGCCCCCGGCGATGTTCCCTGGGGAAGAGGGGCAAGAAATCCTCTCTTATTGCCCCCTCTGCTGTGACTGCATTGTCTTGGCACGCTGGAATCTCCCCCAGGGAAAACTCGCTTTCTGCAAATACTCTCTATGTGTCGGAATTTGCCCAGGTCAGTTTTCCCCACCGCCACCACCGCGAGGGGGATGGGAGCAGGCTCACCGGCCCTGCAGGTTCCGCAGCCCGTGCAGAAGTCCATCTGCCTGGCACCAAGATGCACAGATAGGCGAGATTCCTCCCAGCTTCCTTGACACGTGGCGCTAGGTCTCACAGGCACCCGCTTTCGTTCTGTTGTTTTGTGCTTCGTCGCTCATTGTGTCTGACTCTTTGCCACCCCATGGACGGTAGCCCACCAGGCTCCTCTGTCCTTGGGGATTCTCCAGGCAAGAATACTGCAGAGGGTCGCCATCCCCAACTCAGGGATTGAACCCCAGTCTCCTGCACTGCAGGCGGATTCGTTTTAGAAGGAGGCTAAAAAGAAGAAGGAGGCAGCAGAGGATGAGATGGTTGGATGGCATCACTGACTGAGCAAACTCTGGGAGATAGTGGAAGACAGGGAGCCCTGGCATGCTGCAGTCCATAGGGTCGCAAAGAGTCCGACACGACTGAGCACATACGTACATTATTTGCACCACATCTCACTATCTAAAAATATTAATTCGTGTGTTTACTAATTTTTCAGAGTGCCCCTCCAAGGGAAAAGCAGCTTCCCTGAGAGCAAAGATTGTTTCTCATCCCTGTATCTGCAGAAATTAGACATAAGAAGCTCAATTCATGACTGAAGATCAAATGAATGAGGCTATTAGTTGATTGAACCAGCTTAAAACATTTCAGTGTGTTAGTTGCATTCCACCTAAAAGGACTGTAATCTTCTTAAACTATAAACTCTTGTGGGTTGGCCTGTGACTTCTATTTCTCTGGAGAAATGGAGACTCATGGGTAACTTTTGCTTTACTTGCCAGGGGACGGGGTTGCGGTGCTAGCTTTTGTTGCCGTGTGCAGGATTTCTGCAGTTGCAGTGAGCAGGGGCTGCTCTCTGGTTGAGGTGCCCGGGCTTCTCACGGCAGTGGCTTCTCTTCTGGTAGAGCATGGGCTCAGTAGTTGTGGCACACGGGCTTAGTCCCCCTGCAGTATGTGGAATCTTCAGCCCGGGGATCGAACCCATGTCCCCTGCACTGGCAGATGGATTCTTAGCCACTGAGTCACCAGGGAAGTCCTGGTGGGTGCTTTTTAAGTTAACATGCTTAGGACAGTATTTGTTTTGGCTTGGGGGTTTGGGGGTGGGTTTCGGTGGGTATTTTTGTTTTGGGGAGATGATATCTTTTCAGAGATTTAGATGAAATGACAGAAGAAGCCATGCAACTCTCTGGTAGAAAGACGTTTCAGCCTTCAATCTATGGGGAGAAGTCATCCAGATAAGTGCAGGGAGAGCCTCCACAAGTACAGCTAAGGCAGGGCTTCTTAACCTTGTTACTACAGACGTTTGGAGACTGATGTTTCTTTGTTGTGAACACTGTAATGTGCATTGTAGAATATTTAGAGCATCCTTGACTTCTACCCATCAGATCAGTAGTCTCCAACATTTTTGCCCCCAGGGACCAGTTTCATGGAAGACAATATGTTGATTCAATAAATTTATGTGTTGCAGAAAGATTACCACCACAGCATTAGCTAGCACCTGCATCCCATACATAACCTTGTTTTTTTTTTGTAGTGAGAACATTTAGGATGTTTTGCCTCAGCAACTTTCAAGTGCACAATACAGGATTATCAGCTATAGTCATCATGCTGTACATTACATCCCTGCTGCTGCTGCTAAGTCACATCAGTCGTGTTCGACTCTGCGCGACCCCATAGACCGGTGGCCCACCAGGCTCCCGTCCCTGGGATTCTCCAGGCAGCCATACTGGAGTGGGTTGCCATTTCCTTCTCCAGTGCGTGAAAGTGAAAAGTGAAAGTGAAGTTGCCCAGTCCTGTACAACTCTTCGAGACCCCATGGACTGTAGCCTACCAGGCTCCTCCATCTATGGGATTTCCCAGGCAAGAGTACTGGAGTGGGTTGCCATTGCCTTCTCCCATTAAATCCCTAGAACTCGTTAATCCCATAGCTGGAAAACTGTACCCTTTGAACAATAGGCAGAGATTCTGCATTTTAACAAGCTCCCGGGTGATGCCATGAAGTTGGTTTGTGGGTTTCACTTTGAAAAGTAAAATCAGTCTGTAATGAAAATTGTTTTCCAGATACCCACTGCTCAAAAATCAATAAAGAAGCCAGGTTGGTAGAAAGAAAAGTTTGCTTTATTTTGGATGTTGGCAATGGGCTGGAGAGGGTGGGATGTGGAATCCTGCCCAAAGTCCAACTACCTCCACCCCACTGACAACCAGTGGGCAAGAACTTTTTTAGATGGGGGGGGGGGCGTCATGAAGAAACAGCACAGTCAGCTCTGACGTCATCTTGAAATTAATTGGTCATCAGTGGTCAGATCAGCATCATCTCGGTTGTTTGCAGTGCTGTTTATCTTCAGCTCCAGGATTGGACGGGTCTCATATCCTTAAGGCCAATTCTCAGAACTGTGGCAGCTCTTGTCATGGCTGGGGTCTGGTCATCAGGTCCTTAACGTCTTTCACCTGGTGGGGGTTTCAGTCTCTACAGGACAGCTCATAGGCTATGGCTCAGAATCCTGTCTACAGACCTGGAGAAGGAACTAAAGGTTCTTGACTTTGCCTAGTGACTAAACTGGTATTATTTGGTCTCCTTTGACTGTCTTCCTTTGTGTCTGCGTCTTCTCACTTCTCTGACTAAACTTATTCCTTGGCTGAAGTTTCCCCACAGACAACAGACAGGTGGAGGATGAGGTTGGAGGGGGGAGGACCATAGGGTCCTGCTCCATTTCAAATCTGTGCTTAAAAAATATCAGATTAATCACAGAAATGGGAGAGATCTACAGGCTCCAGAAGATCAGGGATCAGATTAGTGGATGAGGATGGAAGACATGGAGTGGGCGAGACTGGGGTTTCGCTGTCAAGGGATGTATTTAAGTCTTGATGCGAGTTTTGCCGGTTCTTATCACTAGAAGCACTAGAAACATAGAAGCACATTTGGATAACAGGATGTCGATGCAGACGACACTTCAGAAGGTAGGTCAGGGCCTCCCTGGTGGGTCTGTGGCGAAGAATCCACCTGCCAGTGTAGGAGACATGAGTTCAATCCCTGGTCTAAGAAGACTCCACGAGCTGCAGAGCAGCTGAGCCCAGGTGCCACCGCTGCTGAGCCTGTGCTCTAAACCCCATGAGCTGCAACTCCCGAACCCACATGCTGCAACTATAGAAGCTCGCATGCCCTAGAACCCGTGCTCTGAAATAAGACAAGCCCTTGAAAGGAGATGCCCACGCATTGCAACAAAATGCAGCCCCCACTCGCTGCAACTAGAGAAAAGCCCGTAAAGCAAGGAAGACACTGCACAGCCAAAAATAAGCAAATAAATAAATGAAATTACTTTTTTAAAAAAGGTAAGTCAGAGGAGAGAGAGCTGAAGGAAAGGTATGTGAAGAAGTTGAACACAATTGACAAGGCTGGTGGAGATGGCTTAGTAGCTGTCATCTGAGGGCAAACCCAGTCAGAGGCAATGCCAAGTCTTAGTCTGAATTCCAGACCTTCCCTTTGTTAACTCATAATTCCTCTGATCCTTGAGAAATGAGCACTCTGATCCCTCTTGAAAGTGAAAGTGAAGTAGCTCAGTCGTATCCCACTCTTTGCGACCTAGTGGACTGTAGCCCACCAGGCTCCTCCATCCATGGGATTTTCCAGGAAAGATTCTCCAGGGGATCTTCCCAACCCAGGGATTGAACCCAGCTCTCCTGCATTGCAGGCAGATGCAGGCAGATGCTTTAACCTCTTAGCCACCAGGGAAACCCTTAAGAAGATGATTATGTCACAGTATATAGGCTCCACCAAGAAATCTGGTTTGGAGAATGAAATGGCAACCCACTCCAGTATTCTTGCCTGAAAAATTCCATGGATAGAGGAGCCTGGTGGGCTACAGTCCACAGGGTTGCAAAGAGTCAGACACGACTGAGCAACTTCACTTCACTTTCTCTTAAGAAATCTGGTTGAGATTTCTGGAAATTTGGAAAGCTCATCATTTTATTGAGCATTGAGTAGATTTCAGGGCTTCTGCTAAACTTCAGGTGTGATCTGATTAAGCCACTCAAATCTTTTAAAATGGTAATGGTTAGAGGTCTGGTTTTACAGATAACCAAGCCAGTTAGCCCGGAGAAGGCAATGGCAACCCACTCCAGTACTCTTGCCTGGAAAATCCTATGGACAGAGGAGCCTGGTAGGTTGCAGTCCATGGGGTCTTTAAGAGTCGGGCACGACTGAGCGACTTCACTTTCACTTTTCACTTTCATGCATTGGAGAAGGAAATGGCAACCCACTCCAGTATTCTTGCCTGGAGAATCCCAGGGACAGAGTAGCCTAGTGGGCTGCCATCTATGGGGTCGCACAGAGTTGGACACGACTGAAGTGACTTAGCAGCAGCAGCAAGCCAGATAGCCATTGTTTACAGTAAAGTCTATGCATATTAAGGGTTTCGGTTTTTTTTTAATCCCTTTAATTGATTTTTTCCACTCCCTTAAAAATCTTTGAATGACAATTAATTATAGGATAGTCAAATGTTTCCATCTTTTTTCTTTAATGGTTTGCTCATTTTATATCTAATTTCAAGTCCATCCCTACTCAGAGGTCATAAAGATATTCCCCAGCAATGCCCTCTAATAGATTTAAATTTTATTTTTATTTATTTATTTGGCTGCACAAGGTCTTAGTTGCGGCACTCAAGATCTTCATTGCATCATGTGGTATCTTTAGATGCAATGTTCAGGCTTCTGTAACGACACAAGAGCTTAGCTGCTCTGAAAGTATTGGACTTGTTACAGAGTCCAAGCTCACTCTGCTCTGCTGCACGACAGGCAAATAAATCTGAAACAGCTGCACGACAGGCAAATAAATCTGAAACGAGGTGCTGAGGGAAGGAAGAAACTTCCTTAGGAAAGCCAGCTGACGGAGAAGATGGCAGACTAATGACTCAAAATAACCATCTTATTGGAGTCTGGATGCCAGATTGTTTTATAGAACAGAGATAGGGGAAGGTGAGGAGTTCAGTTCAGTTCAGTCACTCAGTCGTGTCCAACTCTTTGTGACCCCATGAATCACAGCATGCCAGACCTCCCTGTCCATCACCATCTCCCGGAGTTCACTCAGACTCACGTCCATCGAGTCCGTGATGCCATCCAGCCATCTCATCCTGGGTCGTCCCCTTCTCCTCCTGCCTCCAATCCCTCCCAGCATCACAGTCTTTTCCAATGAATCAACTCTTCACATGAGGTGGCCAAAGTACTAGAGTTTCAGCTTCAGCATCATTCCTTCCAAAGAAATCCCAGGGTTGATCTCCTTCAGAATGGACTGGTTGGATCTCCTTGCAGTCCAAGGGACTCTCAAGAGTCTTCTCCAACACCACAGTTCAAAAGCATCAATTCTTCGGCGCTCAGCCTTCTTGACAGTCCAACTCTCACATCCATACATGACCCCAGGAAAAACCATAGCCTTGACTAGACGGACCTTAGTCGGCAAGGTAATGTCTCTGCTTTTGAATATACTATCTAGGTTGGTCANTAAAAAGCCTCTTGATGAAAGTGAAAGAGGAGAGTGAAAAAGTTGGCTTAAAGCTCAACATTCAGAAAACAAAGATCATGGCATCCGGTCCCATCACTTCATGGGAAAAAGATGGGGAAATGGTAGAAACAGTGTCAGACTTTATTTTTTGGGGCTCCAAAATCACTGCAGATGGTGACTGCAGCCATGAAATTAAAAGGTGAGGAAGTAAGGTTAAAAAAAAAAAAAAGGAGAATGGAGAGGGAGAGACAGAGACAAGTGAGAAAGGAAAGTAAAAAGGGCCGCAGTCTTGCGAAACATCTCCAGGACAACCGGCCTTCAGTGGTAATCTCCTGCAGGCATTCACACGTGGGCTGGCCAGATCATCTCCCTGTGAGCTGAACAAAGGACTTAAGTCTAACAGTCAGGTTGAAGGGCGGGGTTCTCTGAGGCTGGCCATTATGTATGATTATAGCTGGTTCTAGCAGTAACAACCTGCCTGCCAATGCAGGAGACACAAGAGACTCGTGTTCAATCCTTAGGTCAGGAATATGCCCTAGAGGAGGAGAGTTCAGTTCAGTTCAGTTCAGTCGCTCAGTCGTGTCCCACTCTTTGAGACCCCATGAATCGCAGCACGCCAGGCCTCCCTGTCCATCATCAACTCCCGGAGTTCACTCAGATTCATGTCCATCGAGTCAGTGATGCCATCCAGCCATCTCATCCTCTGTCATCCCCTTCTCCTCCTGCCCCCAATCCCTCCCAGCATCACAGTCTTTTCCAATGAGTCAACTCTTCGCATGAGGTGGCCAAAGTACTAGAGTTTCAGCTTTAGCATCATTCCTTCCAGAGAAATTCCAGGGCTGATCTCCTTCAGAATGGACTGGTTGGATCTCCTTGCAGTCCAAGGGACTCTCAAGAGTCTTCTCCAACACCACAGTTCAAAAGCATCAGTTCTTCAGTGCTCAGCTTTCTTCACAGTCCAACTCTCATATCCATGCATGACCACAGGAAAAACCATAGCCTTGACTAGACGGACCATAGTCTGCAAAGTAATGTCTCTGCTTTTGAATATGCTATCTAGGTTGGTCATAACTTTTCTTCCAAGGAGTAAGCGTCTTTTAATTGCATGGCTGCAGTCACCATCTGTGGTGATTTTGGAGCCCCCCAAAATAAAGTCTGACACTGTTTCTACCATTTCCCCATCTTTTTCCCATGAAGTGATGGGACCGGATGCCATGATCTTCATTTTCTGAATGTTGAGCTTTAAGCCAACTTTTTCACTCTCCTCTTTCACTTTCATCAAGAGGCTTTTTAGTTCCTCTTCACTTTCTGCCATAAGGGTGGTGTCACCTGCATATCTGAGGTTATTGATATTTCTCCCGGCAATCTTGATTCCAGCTTGTGTTTCTTCCAGCCCAGCGTTTCTCATGATGTACTCTGCAGAGAAGTGAAATAAGCAGGGTGACAATATACAGCCTTGACGTCCATCCTTGACGTACTGCTTTTCCAATTTGGAACCAGTCTGTTGTTCCATGTCCAGTTCTAACTATAGCTTCCTGACCTGCATACAGGTGTCTCAAGAGGCAGGTCAGGTGGTCTGGTATTCCCATCTCTTCCAGAATTTTCCACAGTTTATTGTGATCCACACAGTCAAAATCTTTATATATAGTCAATAAAGCAGAAATAGATGTTTTTCTGGAACTCTCTTGCTTTTTCCATGGTCCAGCAGATGTTGGCAATTTGATCTCCGGTTCCTCTGCCTTTTCTAAAACCAGCTTGAACATCAGGGAGTTCATGGTTCACATATTGCTGAAGCCTGGCTTGGAGAATTTTGAGCACTACTTTACTAGCCTGTGAGATAAGTGCAATTGTGCGGTAGTTTGAGCATTCTTTGGCATTGCCTTTCTTTGGGATTAGGATGAAAACTGACTTTTTCCAGTCCTCTGGCCACTGCTGGGTTTTCCAAATGTGCTGGCAGATTGAGTGCAGCACTTTCACAGCGTCATCTTTCAGGATTTGAAATAGTTCCACTGGAATTCCATCACCTCCACTAGCTTTGTTCGTAGTGATGCTTTCTAAGGCCCACTTGACTTCACATTGCAGGATGTCTGGCTCTAGAGGAGTGACCACACCATCGTGATTATCTGGGTCATGAAGAGCTTTTTTGTACAGTTCTTCTGTGTATTCTTGCCACCTCTTCTTAATATCTTCTGCTTCTGTTAGGTCCAGACCATTTCTGTCCTTTATGGAGCCCATCTTTGCATGACATGTTCCCTTGGTATCTCTAATTTTCTTGAAGAGATCTCTAGTCTTTCCCATTCTGTTGTTTTCCTGTTTCTTTGCATTGATCGCTGAGGAAGGCTTTCTTATCTCTTCTTGCTATTCTTTGGAACTCTGCATTCAGATGCTTATATCTTTCCTTTTCTCCTTTGCTTTTCATCTCTCTTCTTTTCACAGCTACTTGTAAGGCCTCCCCAGACAGCCATTTTGCTTTTTTTCATTTCTTTTCCATGGGGATGGTCTTGATCCCTGTCTCCTGTACAATGTCACGAACCTCATTCCATAGTTCATCAGGCACTCTACCTATCAGATCTAGGCCCTTAAATCTATTCCTCACTTCCACTGTATAATCATAAGGGATTTGATTTAGGTCATACCTGAATGGTCTAGCGGTTTTCCCTACTTTATTCAATTTAAGTCTGAATTTGGTCCGAGGTCAGGGGCGTCCAAGGTAAGGGCAGTGGCCAGGAGGAGCCACCCTCTGTCCAAGGAGCGGTGGCTGCACAGGTGCAAGAGGGCCTAGAGGAGCTATCCCACATTGAAGGTCAGGAAGGGTGGTGGTGAGGAGATATCCTTCGTCCAAGGTAAGGAGCAGCAGCTGCGCTTTGCTGGAGCAGCCGTGAAGAGATACCCCACGCCCAAGTTAAGAGAAACCCAAGTAAGATGGTAGGTGTTGCAAGAGGGCATCAGAGGGCAGACACACTGAAACCATACTCACAGAAAACTAGTAAATCTAATCACACTAGGACCACAGCCTTGGCTAACTCAGTGAAACTAAGCCATGCCCACAGGGCAACCCAAGACAGGCGGGTCATGGTGGAGAGGTCTGACAGAATTTGGTCCACTGGAGAAGGGAATGGCAAACCACTTCAGTATTCTTGCCTTGAGAACCCCATGAACAGTATGAAAAGGCAGAATGATAGGATACTGAAAGAGGAACTCCCCAGGTCAGTAGGTGCCCAATATGCTACTGGAGATCAGTGGAGAAATAACTCCAGAAAGAATGAAGGGATGTAGCCAAAGCAAAAACAATACCAGCTGTGGATGTGACTGGTGATAGAAGCAAGGTCCGATGCTGTAAAAGCAATATTGCATAGGAACCTGGAATGTCAGGTCCATGAATCAAGGCAAATTGGAAGTGGTCAAACAGGAGATGGCAAGAGTGAATGTCAACATTCTAGGAATCAGAGAACTAAAATGGACTGGAATGGGTGAATTTAACTCAGATGACCATTATATCTACTACTGTGGGCAGGAATCCCTCAGAAGAAATGGAGTAGCCATCATGGTCAACAAAAGAGTCCAAAAGGCAGTACTTGGATGCAATCTCAAAAATGACAGAATGATCTCTTTTCGTCTCCAAGGAAAACCATTCAATATCACAGTTATCCAATTCTATGCCCCAACCAGTAACACCGAAGAAGCTGATGTTGAACGGTTCTATGAAGACCTACAAGACCTTGTAGAACTAACACCCCAAAAGATGTCCTTTTCATTATAGGGGACTGGAATGCAAAAGTAGGAAGTCAAGAAACACCTGGGGTAACAGGCAAATTTGGCCTTGGAATGTGGAATGAAGCAGGGCAAAGACTAATAGAGTTTTGCCAAGAAAATGCACTGGTCATAGCAAACACCCTCTTCCCACAACACAAGAGAAGACTCTACACATGGACATCACCAGATGGTCAACACCGAAGTCAGATTGATTATATTCTTTGCAGCCAAAGGTGGAGAAGCTCTATACAGTCAACAAAATCATCTAACTGTGGCTCAGATCATGAACTCCTTATTACCAAATTCAGACTTAAATTGAAGAAAGTAGGGAGAACTGCTAGACCATTCAGGTATGACCTAAATCAAATCCCTTATGATTATACAAAGGAGGACATGGCAACTTAATCTAGCATTCTTGCTTGGAGAATCCCCATGGACAGAAGGGCTTGGCAGGCTACAGCAGTCCATGGGGTCACAAAGAGTCCGACATGACTATAGAGACTTAGCACGCATGCATAATAACAACAGCAATAAAAAGCAAGTCAAAGAAAGAGTTCCAACATGGAGTCAGAATTGACTCTTCCTTGCAACAATCTTAGTTCACTGACCAGGGATCAAACCCATGTCCCCTGCATTGCAAAGCAGATTCTTAACCACTGGATTACCAGGGAAGTTCCAGCAAAGGCTTTTTAAAGACAAGATGAGAGAGAAGACTCCCAGGTTAGCTTATGTACAATTCTCTGGTTAATGGTAGGGTAACAGGGCTTCCTAGGTGGCTCAGCGGTAAAGAATCCACTTACTCAGGAGTAAAGAATCCACTTGCCAATATAGCAGATGAGGGCTTCATCCCTGGGTCGGAAAGATCCCCTGAAGAAGGAAATGGCAACCTGCTCCAGTATTCTTGCCTGGGAAATCTCCTGAATAGAGGAGCCTGGCAGGCTACAGTCCATGGCATTGAAAAAAGTTGGACCTGACTTAGTGACTAAATAAGAGGGTGATGTCACAGGGATTAACATCATCCATCCTTAGGCACCAGTAGGTCTGGGGTCTACAGGCTCATGGTCATCATGTAGTTAAAAATCTTCCATTTGAGGGGAGGGGTTTCTAGCTTCTGTACAACAACTCAGGAAATGTGCAGAAGATATTATTATCTTGGTGCTTCAGAGAAGAGCCAAAGGAGAGGATATGGGGGAGAGTCTCCTCAGGCAAGCCCCATAGAGCCTTCCTTGGTCACGTTAGCAGTATTTAATACAGTGTGTATATATATTTTAACTATTTTATTTTATTGGCTGTACCATGTGGCATGTGGGATCTTAGTTCCCCAACAAGGCATCGAATCTGTGGCCGCTGCATTGGAAGTGTGGAGTCTTAACACTGAACCATCAGGGTCAGTCCCTAATATAATGTATATTTTAATACTCTGTGTATGTGTGGCTCCACTGAAGTGTGGTGTATATGAAAACAGTATTATTATTATTAGACTTTTATTACAGTAGGTTTAGCTTCACAGAAAAATTGAACAACAACAAAAAAAAACTAAAAAAAAAAAAGAAAAAAAAAGAAAAAAAATAGAAAAAAAAAAAAGAAAGAAAAATTGAACAGAAGGACAGAAATCTCTCTCAAACCTCCTGTCCCCACACAGGCATTGCTCCATCCTGTAGCAACATCCCACGCTGAGTGGTACATATACTCAGTTCAGTTCAGTCACTCAGTCGTGTCCAACTCTTTGTGACCCCATGAATCACAGCATGCCAGGTCTCCCTGTCCACCACCAACTCCTGGAGTTCACTCAGACTCACGTCCATCCAGTCAGTGATGCCGTCCAGCCATCTCATCCTCTGTCATCCCCTTCTCCTCCTGCCCCCAATCCCTCCCAACATCAGGGTCTTTTCCAATGAGTCAACTCTTCGCATGAGGTGGCCAAAGTATTGGAGTTTCAGCTTCAGCTTTGGTCTTTCCAATGAACACCCAGGGTTGATCTCCTTCAGAATGGACTGGTTGGATCTCCTTGCAGTCCAAGGGACCCTCAAGAGTCTTCTCCAGCACCACGGTTCAAAAGCATCAATTCTTCGGTGCTCAGCCTTCTTCACAGTCCAACTCTCACATCCATACGTGACCACTGGAATTACTGTTGATGAACCTATATCAATAGGTCACAATCATCCAAAATCTATAGGGTTCATTCTATGGGTTTAGGAGAGCAGTGATCTTGTTTTCCCATTTCACTGTTGGTGTTCCTAAAAGAATACCTGAATTTGAGAAAAGTTATTAGTAAAAATGGGATGAATGACAAGGATAAAATCACGTACATCGGATTGAGTTGTTCGTATTCCTTACTCGCAAAAAAAAAAAAAAAAGAATCCAAACTTGGGATTCAAGGAATCTATATTTAAATGACCCTTTCTTGTGGTGGGACTTACCTTGAGGCTCAGTTGGTAAAGAATCTGCTTGCAATGCGGGAAACCTGTGTTCACTCCCTGAGTTGGGAAGATCGCCTGAGGAAGGGAAAGGCTGCTCACTCCAATATTCTGGCCTAGAGAATTCCATGGGCTGTATAGTCCATGGGTCCGCAAAGAGTCGGACATGACTAAGTGATTTTCACTTTCACTTTTCCTGTGGTGGGTATTTAGATAGCAACAGTGACAAAAGATGAGGCTTTAGAGAAACAGTAGGAAAGCCATTGTCAACTACAAACTGGCACTTACCAAGAGCATTGCCAATGAGTGAACAAAAAAGGCATTTGCCATCTGCCTCTTCGAGACTAAACCCCATGCTGCTATAGTTGTTGACCTTAAACTGTCCCCGAGGGAGTCCAGGGTGAAGTGAAGCACTCTGTGCTCCAGGGAATCTGGTGGGACAGGTCCTTAGATTGTTAGATGTTTTTAGGAACAGATTTTATTATCTCAAGGGCTTCCCTTGTCTGGAACATCTCATGGATAGGGGAGCCTGGTGGGCTGCAGTCCATGGGGTCCCAAAGAGTTGGGCACAACTGAACTACTCACACTTACTTTATGATCTCAATCCTTGCATCTCCTCACATCTAAGGAAGCGCTAAATCCCTTCATGGTGACATCAGATCCTCATGACTAACAAAATCCTTTTGTAAATGAGTTCTTCACGGCATTGAACTCCCCCTTCGCCGAAACCTTGTATACTGACTTTCCCCCACTGCTGCTTTGGAGCCGTCTCTCAGAGCTATCTGAGATGCTGCCTCCCAGGCTGCAGTCCTCATTTTGCCCCAAGTAAAACTTAACTCACAACTCTCAAGTTGTACATCTTTTTTTTTTTTTTAGCCAACATCATCCACATCGTGAATGAATATCCGGGCATTTCAGTCGCTGGAGAGGCAAGCTTGACCTCTGGGGAGAGGAAGGGGGAAATTCAGGCCTTTGAAAATGAAACTGACTTTAGCACCTCATTCCTGCCTTTCTCTCCTTCCTAGGAAAGTACTGCAAGCACTCAAAAAGAAAACGAACCATATTCACGGAGAAACAGTTGGCATATTTAAATTTTCTTAAAAATAAAAAAACCCATACCTTACCCTTGGCCTCCAGAGAGAAATGGCCTCAAAAATGGAGCTCCACCTAACAGTCTAGAAAACAAGTCCTGTCTCACCAGGCCACCCCACTTGTTCTTCTTCAGTTGCCAAGTCATGTTGCAACCCTGTGGACTGCAGCCTGCCAGGCTCCCCTGTCCTTGATCATCTCCCAGAGTTTGCTCAATTCATCCTCACTGAGTCAGTGATGCTATCTAACCATCTCATCCTCCTCAGCCCCCTTCTCCTCCTGCCTTCAATCTTTCCCAGCATCAGCGTGTTTCTCAATGAGTTGACTTGTTGCATCCAGTGGCCAAAGTATTGGAGCTTCAGTTTCAGCATCAGTCCTTCCAAAGAATAACCAGGGCTGATTTCTAGGATAATTCCTGAAGCTCAATACCACTGTAATCCCCAAGACTCTGAAGACCCAGACTACTACCCATACCCTATTACCCTCTCTCCTAACCCCTAAAGCAAGATGGGCAAAATTTTTGTGTAAAGGACCAGATAGTAAAACTTGTGAGCCATACAGTCTCTGCCACAACTGTTAAATTCTGCCTGATAGCAGCACAGGAGCAGCCATCGAGGTTGTGAAAACAGATAGACGTGTCTGTGTTCTCATATGGGCTTCCCTGGTGACTCAGACGGCAAAGAATCTGCCTGCAACCCGTATGATTCCTGGGTCAGGAAGATCCCTTAGGGAAGGAAATTGCAACCACGCCAGCATTCTTGCCTGGAGAATTCCATGGATATTTTGTGTTCCATATGACTTCATGGACACATAGTAGAAGTTCATATGTTATTCACATGTCATAAATTATTCTTCTTGTGCTGTTTTTTTTTTTTCTTTCCCTCCCAACCATTTCAAAATGTTAAACCTCTTAACTCGTGGGCCATACTGAAACAGATAGTGGATCACACAATTACCTTCAAGTGGCTTATCTTTAATCTCTCTCTTTATGTCTCCAAATTCCAGCTGCAGTCTTTGTACCATTGCCATCTACTGTTTAGTCATTCAGTCAAGTCCGAATGACTATAGCCCTCCAGGGCTTCCCTGGCGGCTAGACAGTAAAGTGTCTGCCTGCAATGCGGGAGACCTGGGTTCCATTCCTGGGTCGAGAAGATCCCCTGGAGAAGGAAATGGCAATCCACTCCAGCACTCTTGCCTGGAAAACCCCATGGACAGAGGAGCCTGGTAGGCTATAGCCCATGGGGTCGCAAAGAGTCAGATGCGACTGAGTGACTTCACTTTCACTATACCCTCCAGACTCCTCTGTCCATGGGATTCTCCAGGCAAGAATACTGGTGTGGGTTGTCATGCCCTCCTACAGGGGATCTTCTGAAATCAGGGGTCAAACCCACATCTCCTGCATTGGCAGGCAGGTTCTTTACCACTCAGCAACCAAGGAAGCCATGGTTTCTCCCTCAGCTCAACTCAGTCGCTCAATCGTGTCCCACTCTGAGACCCCGTGAATCACAGCACGCCAGGCCTCCCTGTCCATCACCAGCTCCTGGAGTTCACTCACACTCGCGTCCATCAAGTCGGTGATGCCACCCAGCCATCTCATCCTCTGTCGTCCCCTTCTCCTCCTGCCCCCAATCCCTCCCAGCATCAGAGTCTTTTCCAATGAGTCAACTCTTCGCATGAGGTGGCCAAAGTACTGGAGTTTCAGTTTCAGCATCAGTCCTTCCAATGAACACCCAGGACTGATCTCCTTTAGAATGAACTGGTTGGATCTCCTTGCAGTCCAAGGGACCCTCAAGAGTCTTCTCCAACACCACAGTTCAAAAGCATCAATTCTTCAGTGCTCAGCCTTCTTCACAGTCCAACTCTCACATCCATACATGACCACTGGAAAAACCATAGCCTTGACTAGACGGACCTTTGTTGGCAAAGTAATGTCTCTGCTTTTGAATATGCTATCTAGGTTGATCATAACTTTCCTTGCAAGGAATTAGCATCTTTTAATTGGATGGCTGCAGTCACCATCTGCAGTGATTTTGGAGCCCCCCAAAATAAAGTCTGACACTGTTTCCACTGTTTCCCCATCTATTTGCCATGATGTGATGGGACCAGATGCCATGATCTTTGTTTTCTGAATGTTGAGCTTTAAGCCAACTTTTTCACTCTCCTCTTTCACTTTCATCAAGAGGCTTTTTAGTTCCTCTTCACTTTCTGCCATAAGGGTGGTGTCATCTGCATATCTGAGGTCATTGATATTTCTCCTGGCAATCTTAATTCCAGCTTGTGCTTCTTCCAGCCCAGCATTTCTCATGATGTACTCTGCAGAGAAGTGAAATAAGCAGGGTGACAATATACAGCCTTGATGTCCTCCTTTTCCTATTTGGAACCAGTCTGTTCTTCCATGTCCCGTTCTAATTGTTGTTTCCTGACCTGCATATAGGTTTCTCAAGAGGCAGGTCAGGTGGTCTGTTTTCTCCCTCAGTTCAGTTCAGTTCAGTTGCTCAGTCGTGTCCAACTCTTCGCGACCCCATGAATCGCAGCACGCCAGGCCTCCCTGTCCATCACCACCTCCCGGAGTTCACTCAGACTCACGTCCATCGAGTCCGTGATGCCATCCAGCCATCTCTTCCTCGGTCATCCCCTTCTCCTCCTGCCCCCAATCCCTCCCAGCATCAGAGTCTTTGCCCATGACTCAACTCTTCTCATGAGGTGGCCAAAGTACTGGAATTTCAGCTTTAGCATCATTCCCTCCAAAGAAATCCCAGGGCTGATCTCCTTCAGAATGGACTGGTTGGATCTCCTTGCAGTCCAAGGGACCCTCAAGAGTCTTCTCCAGCACCACAGTTCAAAAGCATCAATGCTTCGGCGCTCAGCCTTCTTCACAGTCCAACTCTCACATCCATACATGACCACAGGAAAAACCATAGCCTTGACTAAACAGACCTTAGTTGACAAAGTAATGTCTCTGCTTTTGAATATGCTATCTAGGTTGGTCATAACTTTTCTTCCAAAGAGTAAGTGTCCTTTAATTTCATGGCTGCAGTCACCATCTGCAGTGATTTTGGAGCCCACAAAAATACAGTCTGACACTGTTTCCACTGTTTCCCCATCTATTTCCCATGAAGTGATGGGGATGGGACCAGATGCCATGACCTTCATTTTCTGAATGTCGAGCTTTAAGCCAACTTTTTCACTCTCCACTTTCACTTTCATCAAGAGGCTTTTTAGTTCCTCTTTACTTTCTGCTATAAGGGTGGTGTCATCTGCATATCTGAGGTTATTGATATTTCTCCCGGCAATCTTGATTCCAGCTTGTGTTTCTTCCAGTCCAACGTTTCTCATGATGTACTCAGCATAGAAGTTAAATAAGCAGGTTGACAATATATACCCTTGACGTACTCCTTTTCCTATTTGGAACTAGTCTGTTATGCCATGTCCAGTTCTAACTGTTGCTTCTTGACCTGCATACAGATTTCTGAAGAGGCAGGTCAGGTGGTCTGGTATTCCCATCTCTTGAAGAATTTTCCACAGTTTGTGATCCACACAGTCAAAGGCTTTGGCATAGTCAATAAAGCAGAAATAGATGTTTTTCTGGAACTCTCTTGCTTTTTCCATGATCCAGTGGATGTTGGCAATTTGATCTCTGGTTCCTCTGCCTTTTCTAAAACCAGCTTGAACATCAGGAAGTTCATGGTTCACGCATTCCCTGCTGCTGCTGTCACTTCAGTCGTGTCCAACTCTGTGTGACCCCATAGACGGCAGCCTACCAGGCTCCCCCATCCTAGGGATTCTCCAGGCAAGAACACTGCAGTGGGTTGCCATTTCCTTCTCCAACAGATGAAAGTGAAAAGTGAAAGTGAAGTCGCTCAGTCGTGTCTGACTGTTCTCGACCCCTTGGACTGCAGCCTACCAGGCTCCCCCATCCATGGGATTTTCCAGACAAGAGGACTGGAGTGGGGTGCCATTGCCTTCTCCTACCCTTCACCAATACTCTTTTCACAATCTCTTTAGCAGTATTTCCTGAATTCTGCCCCTTGTCTTCCTTTCAAGGTCAATGCTTTGTCCTAGATTGTGTAAACACTTTTCTTATCTAACTTAGTGGCCTCGGCAAAGCACTCCTTACCATCAGTTCATCTCCAGTCAACCTTGGAACATGCCGTCAGATCAGTTATCAATGTTTTTGCTTAAAAAGTTTGTTTTGGGGAAAAAAAAATTTGTTTAGGGGCAGTCTGGTGGTTAAGACTCCACTTTCCACTTCAGGGTGCGTGAATTCCACCCCTGGTCAGGGAAGTAATATCATGCAGGCTGAGTGGTGCAGCAAAAAATATATATATATATTTTTTAAAAAGGGATTTCCTTGGTAGTCCAATGCTTAAGACTTCACCTTCCAGTGCCGAGGGTGCAGATTCAATCTGGTCAGGAGCCTAATATCCCACAGGCCTTGGGGCCAAAAACCAAAACATAAAACAGAAGAAGAAAAAAAGAAAAAGAAAAAAGAAGAAATATTGTAACAAATTCAATGAAGACTTTAAATATGGTCCATATCAAAACGTCTTTGTAAAAAATTTGTTTGTCACTTAGCCTTTAAGGTCCTTCATAATCTGACTCAAATCCTTTTGTTTTAGAATATAACTTTTAAGTTTACATGGTTTTTTTTTCAACTTTACATTTTCAAGTACAATTTTCCCAGGCAGTTTAAAACAAAACAAACCAAAAAAGCAAAAATAAGTGATGGTCAGATTTGGCCCAGCGGTGGACTGTGTACAGATATCCGTGCCATGGCACCCCCTAGTGCTGACCACTTTGCTTTCCCATACCTTGCCTTACCTTATAGTTTAAGCTATAGTTTTTCCAGAAATCATGTAGTGATGATAGAACTGGGCCATAGATAAGGCTGAGCACCTAAGAATGGATGCTTTTGAATTGTGTGCTGGAGAAGACTCTTGAGAGTTCCTTTGACAGCAAAGAGATCAAACCAGTCAATCTTAAAGGAGATCAACCCTGAATATTTATCAGGACTGATGCTGAAATGGAAGCTCCAATACTTTGGCCACCTGATGCAAAGAGTAGACGCATTGGAAAAGACCCTGATGCTGGGAAAGATTGAGGACAAGAGGAGAAGGGGGTGACAGAGATGGTTGGGTGACATCACAGGCTGAATGGACATGAGTTTGAGCAAACTCCAGGAGATAGTGCAGGACAGGGGAGCCTGGTGCTGCAATCCATGGGGTCCAAAGAGTGCGACACGACTTAGGGGCTGGACAACAGCAGCAAATATCTTGCTCTGGGGGCTCAGATCCCTGCCTCACTTTCTGTGCCCACAGCCTCACTCCTGCTTCTCCCTGGCCATAGGTTGGCAGGGGTTCCACAAGCCAAGATGTGGAACCAGAGCCGTCCTCAGCTAGAAACATCAATTAAATGATTGAGTAAAATAAAAATGCTTCTGAAATCCTCTCCTCAAGATTGGTTCAAGAATCGTAGAATGAAAAGCAAGAAAGCCAAAGATGAGGATTTCCCATCAGAACAGCAAGAAGTTCTATAGCGATTCGCTGAGGTCATGGTCAGGATCGGCTCCTCCAAGGAGAATGTGGCTGCACCTCCAAGGTCCTCTCTGGAGCCTCCCATGAATCCCTATTTGTGCAGATCCTCTGATACCTTCCTTCCAGCTCAGCATACAGCCTGCCCTGAAGGCTCTCACAGACCATTCTCTGGGCCACAAAATGGTCCATTTTGGCTGCTGCCAAGACCCAAATATATACTGCCTCTATCCCATTGTAGAATCCTGAGCTGTCTCTACAAACCTCAATTCTAATTCTTTGGGCTCTTTTTTTTTTTTTCGCTGCAAACCTCGGAGAGAAGCTAGGCCCAGAAAGTCACATGTTATGATTTGTCATGATTCCCATTCCAAGCTGGAATCAAGATTGCTGGGAGAAGTATCAACAACCTCAGATGTGCAGATGACACCACCGTTATGGCAGAAAGCAAAGAAGAACTAAAAAACCTCTTGATGAAGGTGAAAGAAGAAAGTGAAACAAGTGGCTTCAAACTCAACATTCAAAAAGCTAAGATCATGACATCCAGCCCCATCACTTCATGGCAAATAGATGGGGGAAAATGTCCTCATCACAAAAAAGAAACGAGAATTGTGTGATGGGATGGAGATGTTAACTGATGCCATGGCAGGAATCATTTTGTCATATATAATTATATCCGGTCACCATGCTGTACACTTTAAACTTATACAATGTTATATGTCAATTACATCTCAATAAAACTGGAGAAACAAATTTTAAATAAAATCTGTGTATTTTATTTTGCATAATTTATACCTTGATAAAAAATAAATACATAATAAGACTAGTAAAGACAGTTACCTTCTTTTTTCCTGCTTCTTTGTTTTGATTTTCTTTCTGTTTTTTTTTAATTTTCTTCAGTATTGTTCAGCTAGTAAGATTTAGTCATGAGACTTCACTGGTGGCCATACGCCACAACCAAGACCCAGCACAGCCAAATAAATGGACAAATGTTTTTAAAAAATTAGTTGCTGTTGGCTTGTTTTTCTACTTCCTACACTTTGGTCACCTCCCCGATTATTTTATATCTGATGACAACCCAAATATCTCCAGTCTCCCAACTTTTCTGTTTCTTTTCTCTTTTGTTCTTTTTTACCCCCTTCTCCCTCTACTTTTCTTAAGATCATGGAAGGGACTTCCCTGATGGTCCGGAGGTTAGGACTCCCAGCTTCTCCTGCAAGGGGCTGAGGCTTGATCCTGGTTGGGGAACTAAGATCCCACAAGCTGCGGGGCATGCCCCCCACCCCCACCCCAAAGACAATGGCAACACCATAAAATCTTCCAAAGAGTTCTCAGGCTCCTGATTCCTTCCTACTAACCCCTCTCCGTGCATGTTCAGCATTTATGAACACAGTAAGGCGTGATCCATAAATCGTGTACTTTGACATGAACCTGTAGGATTTTGCACTTGCTGTTGTCCAGTTGCTCAGTCGTGTCCAACTCTCTGTGACCCCATGGTCTGTAGCCCGCCAGGCTCCTCTGTCTCCACTACCTCCCAGAGTCCTCCCCTATCTCCAAGAGGGTGCTCAAGTTCATGTCCATTGAGTTGCTGATGCAGTCTTCTTTGTAGCATGTGTCAGACCTGAGCGTGACACTCTTGCAGGCAGACACTGATAGCCCTGCACAGCTGTCTCACAAGGGCATCCTACATTTATGTGTCGACAGTGCTGAAGTTTTGGGGTTAATTTTTGTGTTTTTTTGTTGTTTTTTTTTTGCGGGGTGGGGGGTGAAGTATAGTTGATGTGCTGAGATTTTGTCACTTCTAATCCACACAAGAGCTTCAGAAAAGAGGCTTCACCTCCCCGTTTTCCAGCCCTCTCCTCAATGTGTACTCCCCACCCCCAAGTTCCCTCTTATTCCTGACCCTGCACAGGAGGTGGCCTAAGAGAATTCCAGCTTCTTTCTCTCATTCTCTTTCCCACCAGAGGCAACCATTCGAACAGGTTTCGTGTTCCTTTTTCTACTGTGCATGTTTTCATGCGTGCTCAGTCATGTCTGACTCTCTGCAACCCCCGTGGACTGTGATCACCCACCAGGCTCCCCCGTCCGTGGGATTTCCCAGGCACGATTATAAGAGTAGGTTGACATTTCCTTCTCCAGTTAATTATACATATACAAATTTTAATATGTATACATACATACACATGTATATGTTCAGTGGACATGAATTTGAGCAAACTCTGGCAGATAGTGAGGACAGAGAAGCCTGGAGGAGCCTGGAGGAGTACAGCCCCTGGAATCACAGAGTGGGACGTGACACCGCAACTGAGCAACACAAACGCATGGACAGGCACACCTCCCTTTTCTGCCCTTTGAAGATACTGCATTTTTTACAAATTGAAGGTTTGCTGCAACCCTAGGTTATCAGCTGGTTGTTAGCTTTTTTCTTTTTTGGCTGTCCTGAGTCTTACTTGTGGCATTCAGGATCTTTGATCTTGAAAAGATTGGGATCTAGTTCCCTGACCAGGGACCAAACCCAGGCCACCGGCACTGGGAGCAGGGAGCCTTAGTCACTGGACCATAAGGGATGTCCCAGTATGTGTTTTTTGGTAATAAAATGCTTTTTTAAATTTTTATTTATTTATTTGACTGTGCCAGGTCTTAGTTGTGGCATGTGGGATCTAGTTCCCTGACCAGGGATCGAACCTGGGGTCCTTGCATTGTGAGTGCAGAGGCTTAGCCACTGGACCACCAATGAAGTTCCAAGTGCTTTTCAATTAAGGAGTGTACGTTGCCCTTTTGGACAGAATGCTTTGCACACTGAATAGACTACACTGTAGTGTAAACATAACTTTTACATGCCCTGGAAAACTAAAACTTGTGTGACTCTCTTTATTACAGTGTTCTCTTTACTGTGGCTGTCTAAAACCAAACTAGCAACATCTCTGAGATATGCCTGTATTGGTTCTTCACTTTGGGTCATATCATCTATTTATTTAATTATATTTAAATTTATTTATTTTAATTGGAACACAATTGCTTTACAATATCACCATGAATCAGCCAGGGGTACACGTATATCCCCTCCCTCTTGAGCCTCCTTCCTCACCTCCCACCCCATCCCACCCCTCTAGGCTGTCACAGAGCACTGGGTCTGAGCTCCGTGTGTTATAGAGCAACTTCCCATTAGCTGTCAGTTTTACACATGGTAATGGATATATTTCAGTGCTCCTCTCTCAATTCGTCCCACCCTCTCCTTCCCCCACTGTGTCTACAAGTCTGTTCTCTGTTGCTGCCCTACAGGTATGTCTATAAGAACCATCTCTCTAGATTCCATACATATGTGTTAATATATGACATTTGTTCTCTTTCTTACTTCACTCTGTATTAAAGGCTCTAAGTTCATCCACCTCATTAGAACTGAGTCAAATTTGTTCCTTTTTATGGCTGTGGGTCATATCATTTAATTGGTATAAAAAAGGGGACCACTCTTCTGCCCTGGAGAATTGTCAACATGCTGGTTTTGGTTGATTGTGTTTTCAGTTGAAATGTGAATCTGTCCCTTATGTTCATGATGAGCTGTGGTTGATCTGAGGCTTGAGGACTTTCTGATTCGGCTTTTCATCAGGACTGTATTCCGGGCGGTGTTCTGTGTTGCCTGTTACAGCACACTGGGTAGCATGAGATATCTGGTTGTCCCCCAGCGGTAAGGGAAGAATAGCAATCAGGTGATGTCAGCCTCCTCCATCAGAGTTTCACCTGACAGAATCAGTCACATTAATTGTGTCCTAAATCTGATTTCATTAGAACTTGCAAGACAGTGACTTTGCCTAATTCCGTTCATCCTCCTCTATTTTTAAATTCATGTAATAACTTTGGTTTGTTTTAATGACAATACTTTGGCTACCTGATGCAAAGAACTGACTCATTTGAAAAGACTTTGATGCTGGGAAAGATTGAAGGCAGGAGGAGAAGGGGATGACAAAGGATGAGATGGTTGGATGGCATCACCAACTCGATGGACATGAGTTTGAGTAACTCCGGGAGTTGATGATGGACAGGGAAGCCTGGCATGCTGCAGTCCATGGGGTCACAAAGAGTCGGGCATGACTGAGCGACTGAACTGAACTGAATAACTTTTTGCTACTCAATATCTTGACCTCCAGCTCTCCTTCACTGTACTTCAGTTGCTCGTTCCCACAGACAGTCCTCCACTTCATTATTACCAACATCTTCAAAGTGTATAATCTCAATTTCAAGCATCCTATGTGAGGCAACACCTTTTTATTTTGACTTCCCCGTTTCACCTCCCATCTTTTAGCTCCACTCAACTGTAACCATTTATCAATGAACCACTGCTTCCCATCCCCTTCACCCCCCCTCTGGCAATGCAGGAGGTTTGTTGCTGTTGTTGTTTTCAATTAAGATCTTGTCCTCATCCACTCTACTGTGTAACTCTCAGGGTCTGTGACAGAAGAGTAAAGTGCTTAGTACACAGTGGGATTCTATATCTCAGTGAAGCTGGAGGAAAAGATGAAAATGACCGATTGTCTTTCTCACTGTAAAATAACCCACTTTATCTGTTATTATGCTCTTTTTCTTAAAATCTACTTTGTCGGATATTAATACTGCTATGCTAGCTTTCTGTGTTACTCTTTGCATGATGTATCTGTTCCTTTGCTTCTACTTCCAACCTATCTCTTTTCTCATGTTTAAATTGCAGCTCTTTTTTCTAAAGAAAGATTTGAGTCGCCATATAGCAGGAACAGGAATTTGTAATTACAAATCTTCCCACAAAGTAAAGCTCAGGCTCAGATGACTTCTCTGCTTAAATTCTATCAAATATTTAAAGAAAAAATAATATGGACACTTTATAAGCTCTGTCAGAAAAAAACAGGAGTATGAGAACATGTTTAAAGTCATGAGTTGTTCAATAAAGCTGATTAGATTTTCAATTTTCTTTTAAAAATTGAAATTCTTTCTTTTAAATTCATTTTTAATCTCTTTTTCTGACTTTTTGGCCACACTGCACAGTTTTTAGAATCTTAGTTCCCTGACTGGGAACTGAACCCTGGCCATGGCAGTGAAAATGCAGAGTCCTAACTCCTGGACCTCCAGGGATACCCTAAGTGTAACGCCTTTTCTTTTGTTTTTAATATATATGTTTTTTTATGTGGACCATTTTTAAAGTCTTTATTGCTTCCATTTTATGTTCTGCTTTTTTGGCCATGAGGCATGTGGGATTTTAGTTCCACAACCAGGGTTCAAACAGGCACCCCCTGTGTAGGAAGGCCAGGTCTTAACCACTGGCCGGCCAGGAAAGCCCCCTAAAGTGCAACTCTTGTCATAATATGGGCTTCCCTGGTAGCTCAGTTGGTGAAGAATCCGCCTGCCATGCAGGAGACCCCAGTTCGATACCTGGCTCAGGAAGATCCGCTGGAGAAGGGACAGGCTACCCACTGCAGTGTCTTGGGCTTCCCTGGTAGCTCAACTGGTAAAGAATCTGCCTGCAATGTGGGAGACCTGGGTTCGATCCGTGGGTTGGGAAGATCCCCTGCAGAAGGGAAAGGCTGACCACCCCAGTATTCTGGCCTGGAGAGTTCCATGGACTGTATAGTCCGTAGGGTCACAAAGAGTCAGAAACAACTGAGCGACTTTCACTTTCTTTCACAATATATGGTTACTGGAAACAGGCACAAGGAGGCATTGCTTATGTTCAAGTTAACATTTTAATTCTTCCTCTGGCTTCTGGTTATATTTTTGTACATTTTTTCATGAAAATTCACTTTTCTGGATGTGTATTATGCTTTTAAATGTTTCCATCAGCATTTACAGCATTAAAGTCACTTTGTCCACTAGCAATAAATACTCGGCTGTAAATGCATTCCGCCTTCACAGTCCATAGCGGCTCACAGTGCCCCTCGAACCAGCAGATCCTCCAGGGCAAGGAGGGATTCCACACAGCACCCACGTCCTGTAGTTAAGACAGTTCATCACTAGGCATGTTTCTGTTCAGTCTGAGAAGTGGAGGCTGCTGGCTGTGGCTCACTGTTCTCCTCCAGGCTGTGTCGGATCCCATATCCAAAGTATATGGCGAATCCTAGGAGGGAAATGAGACAGAGAGAAGGGAAAGTAGGTGCTCTCCTCATTTACAAATGCCCAATAGGGCTCCTATCATGGTGTCTGAGCCAGTCTAGGAGAGAGGTAGTAGGAAGAATATTGGGCTCTGTCACTCAAGAAGCCTCTTTATCCCAGAAAACCACTCACCAATCGCCATCCAGATGCCAAATTGGGCCCAGGTCTGAGGGGTCATCTGTATCATTAAGTAAACATTCACAGAGGTGCTCATCAGGAAGAGGGCAGGCAAAGCAGGGACCTGTGGGCAAAGTCAGTTCATTCCTGAACACACCCCAGATGTCTGAAAGGGAGACCCTACCCCATGTGGGCAGGAAGACTCCAGTTCTACTCAGACCATGTGCTCAGTGCTTAGTGAGACTGAGTTTGTAAAGCACTGAGTGTGGATCAGGGAAGAGTTCATTGGTTTCAACAAATCCCCTCATTGCCTGTCCAGCAAAGGATGTTTAGACCTAAAGCACACAGACCTCCTTCACTTGAGGTGGACACTTTGGGCACATGAGGTCACCTACCCTGAATGGAAGAGTACTGGGGTCCTGGGGCTGCCTCCAGATGATGGCCGTGACCCCAGTGATGAGCAGCAGCAGCAGCACAGCCACTGTTGTGAGCCCGGGGTCTCCAGAGAACACCTGGCTGGACCACTGGTACAGGATCAGGCTCAGGATTATCAGCAGGAGAACTGCAAGGGTCAAGGTAGAGAAGAACAGGCTGGACTCAGAAGACAAAGATGTCAGGACCTTGGGTCACATCTCTCCCCAGGCTGCCCACATCAGAAAGAGCCATCATATCTCCAAGACTCCTCAACTGACAAAATACACACTCCAGTACCATCCTGTCAATTTCCGAATATGACCAAGGAGAAATCCCGCTGCTCACCAAGCAGGGAGGCATATCCATAGACAATCCGGCCAGATTTCCGGGTGGGGGTGGTGCTGGGAGGGAAACACAGACTCTTTAGAATGTCTGAGAGTCCTGCTTCAGGTTCAGATCCCAAAGGACCTCCTTCAACTGCAGGGTTTGTCTCAGTTTCCTCCTCTGTTTTCTCCTTGCTTCCATTCTGGGCTGGTTGATGCCTGAATTAGAAATATTAAAGCAATATTAGTAACAGACCCTACTGCTGATCCAACATCAGCCTGTGTAATGCCTCTCTTTCCCCAATCAATGGTAGCAGGACATTGAGGAGGCAGCATGAAGGTAGATTATTCCCTCCTCATCAACCCTTACAAGTCAAAGACCGCCCCTCCCCCCACCCAGTCCAGGTGTCATGGGGTCTCACCTGAGGACAAGGACAGAAAATGTCACCAGGGAGTAAGCGAGTAGGGACCGAAGTGACATGAGGTCCACCAGGTCAGTGAAGTCGAAGAGTAACGCCATGACCGCTGGGGTGAGGGGGCAAAGACAGTGGGGGGAGAGTGAGAAACCACTGGAAATATGCAAGTTAAGAAGTATGAGTTTAAAAGGGTGAGTTTTATCTATTCACCTGCAAGAGTTCCAGGAACCAGGATGGCCATGATGGGGGTTCCTATGGGGGTAATGGTGCGGTCAATGATGTGGGCATCGGTGGGGGCAGGGATCTAGGCAAGTCCCCGGAAAAGGAGCCCATCCTCTGCCATTGCATAGGTCAACTGAGCCATGATAAACATGATACTCAGCAGGCTGGAGGGGAAAATGGGAATGTGTGAGAAAGGGCAGACGCAGGAGAGACTGGGGCTTTTGCTCCCTGGTCTACTTGGGGAAGATGTCTTTCTCTCTCGTCTCTCAGTCCCGAGGGCTGGGGATACACAAGCATCTGACAGTAGATGAAGAGAAAACCATGAGAGACTGACCTGTATAAAAGAATGCAGAGGGTGCCAACAGCCACGACATATTTGGCAGAGTCCCACCCGACATAGAAGAAAGCCTGTGGCAAGGGGCTCTTGAGCTGAATCAGGTAGTAGGGCACCATGAGGGTGAGGGCCGCCAAGACACCAAAGCACACCAAAAAGCAGATGAAGGAGATCACGACAGCCAAGGGGATGGACCACTGAGAACTGCTGGGTTTTCTCCCTTCAGGAGAAGGTATTGGGTCAGTAAACACACTGGGGTGAAATCACCAAACTCACTTTACTATTCAACCTTCAAAAGCAGCCTAACCTACTCACCCCTGTGCCCAAGGGCAGCCCATTCTGTTCCCAAACCCTGATGGGACAAACGATGCCCATGTTACCTGCATTGACAATGCCAGCAAAACCAACAAATTCGTAGAAACATGTAGCTGCTCCCTGGAGAATTCCATCAAAAGGAAAAGGCACAAACCCTCCAGATCCCAGAAGGCCCAAGCTATGGTGAGAGAAGCAAAGAAGAGGAACGTGGGTGAGGTGTGTTCAGCCATCTCTACTGGGCCCCTTAGTACCACAGGTCCTGGGCTCCAGGGACCCCCACACTTGGACCATCACCCCAGGTCTCATTAGTCCCCACCATGTTCCCAGCTCTGCACACCACACACACACGCATTACTACAACCAAGGGGACCCTCCTAACCTGTAGGCATCACCAGATCCAGCTGCAGCCAATTGGTAGTCCTGTTCTGTGAGCTTCCAGTTGTGCAGGTCTCCCTTAATGAAGCCAGAGACGATGATGAAGCTGAGGACCAAAATGTTCAAACCTGTGAACACTTTGTAAATCAGGGTTGACTCATAAACTCTCAGAGCCAGTAGTCCTGTGGGAAAAATGGAAAATGAGACAACAAAATAACTAAATCCAGGACTCCCCTGGTGGTCCATTGGTTAAGACTCGGCTTCCACTACAGGGAGCGTAGGTTCAATCCCTGGTCTGGGAAGTTCCCCATGCATTGCAGTGAGGCTAGAGAAATAAGTAACCAAATCCAGAGAGACAGAAAGCAGACCAGTGGCTGCCCAGGGCTGGTGGCTGGTGGTCGTGGACAGAGGGCAGTGACTGCTCAGTGGGTACAGGGTTTCCTTTCGCTGTGATGAAAATGTTTGGTACTGGATGGGGTGGTGGCTTCACAGCACTGGGAATGTACTAAGTGCCGCTGAATTGGACACCTGCTGATGGATATTTTCTCACTGTGACCATCATCTCACACTATCCATGTCTATCAAATCATGTTAAACTTTTACAGTGCTGTTTGTCAGCTGTTGTTGTGGTTCAGTAGCTCAGTCATGTCTGATTCTTTGCAACCCCATGGACTACAGCATGCCAGGCTCCCCTGTCCTTCACTATCTCCCACAGTTTGCTCAAACTCATGTCCACTGAGTCAACGATGCCATCCAACCATCTCATCCTCCATCGTCCCCTTCTCCTCCTGCCCTCAGTCTTTCTCAACATCCGGGTCTTTTCCAATGAGTCTGTTCTTCTCATCAAGTGGCCAAAGTACTGGATCTTCCGTTTCAGCATCAGTTCTTTCAGTGAATATTCAGGACTGATTTCCTTTATGATGGACTGATTGGATCTCCTTGCAACCCAAGAGATTCTCAAGAATCTTTTCCAGCACTACAATCAAAAGCCTCAATTCTTTGGTACTCAGCCTTCTTTATGGTCCAACTCTCACATCTGTACAAGACTACTGGAAAAACCAGAGCTTTGACTAGATGGACCTTTGTCAGCAGTGATGCCTCTGCTTTTTAATATACTTTCTAGGTTTGTCATAGCTTTCCTTCCAAGGAGCAAGTGCCTTTTAATTTCATGGCTGCAGTTCCCATCCGCAATGATATGGGAACCCAAGAAAATAAAGCCTCTCACTGTTTCCATTTTTTCCCCATCTATTTGCCATGAAGTGAATTATATCTTCCCTTGTAGCTCAGTAAGTAAAGAATTTGCCTGCAGTGCAGGAGACCCGGGTTCGATCCCTGGGTTGGGAAGATCCCCTGGAGAAGGCAATGGCAACCCACTCCAGTATCCTTGCCTGGAAAATCTTGTGGGCAGAGGAGCCTGGTGGGCTGCAGTCCATGGGAAAGAGGCTGGCATGACTAACATTTACTTAAAGCTGGGAAAAACAATAAAATGGTTAAATTTATGTGAATTTCCTCTCAGTTAAAAACACACACACACAGCTTTGATCTCAGTACAGAGGAAGAAACTTGTTGGTCTAGGTAAATGATCCCCAGCTGGGGTGATTTTGTGCTCCAAGGGACATTGGCCCAGCCTGTTGACATCCCAGTTGTCACACTTTGGGGGTCGGGTGTCACTGGCACTTAGTACATAAAGATCATAGATGCTACTCAACATCCAAGAATGATTTGGGGGGCGGGGTACTCCTCTTGGCATGTGGGATCTTACTTCCCTGACCAGGGATTGAGCCCAAAATTTCATCAGTGAAAGTACAATGTCCTAACCATTGGACTACCAGGGAATTCCCCCAATAACAATTTTTTAAAAAAACAGAAAATGCACAGGCAGCACCACACACCAAAAAATGATCCAACCTAAATTACCAATAGTCCAAAGGTAGGAAAAAATACTCTCTGTCTTGCCTTCCTCTCTTTCTTATTCCAAACCCTTTTTCCCAGTCTTAATTCCCCACCCTTCTGCCTTCGAGCCTTCCCCCATGCCAGCTCCCCCTCCATGCCTGCTCTCCCCTTTCTGTCTCTGGTCTCCTCTCACCTGTGAGCAGCAGCACCAGGCCCAGGGCAAGAAAGTCTGGAAATGAGGCCAGGAAGTAGGGCATTTGCAGAGAGAAAGTTCCCGCTAATGCCTCAGAGATGTGGTTCCCAATCAGGCTGTCAAAGGTGGAGCTCCAGGCCCGGGCTATACAGGCAGTGGCTGCAGCAACAGAAGGAGGAATGTTTACAAGCAGACAGAATTTGAATGCCTGTTATGCGCCGTGTGAGATATTTGGGGCAGGAGGTGAGCAAAAAAACACCTGATCTCAAAGAGTTTCTCATGGGGTGGACAGGGGAGACCCAGGTGATTCACAAAAAGGCCAACTGTTTAATATGCTAGGAGACAGAAGTGATGGAAAACAAAGAAACACAGGTAAATGGGAGTAGGAGGGACGAGATCAGAGTTGAATTGTTAAGTTGAGGTGTAAGGGAAAATCCAGGAAGGCAACAGCTGAGCAAAGACTTCACTGTGGTCAGGGGATGAGCCTAGGGACTTGCCTCCCTCTCACCCGCGCCCTCCAGTTCCCTTTCCTCTGGTTTCTCCGTCCATCACTTAAGGAAAGCAGGATAGACCTGTGTGCAATGAGGTTGTGCAGTTTTCCTGCCACCATTCCCCCTCTCCCAACCCTGCCCCGAGGGTGGATAACAGGGTTCTGATGAATGAGTGAAGCCCCCACTCATCTCTCCTACTTTCTGCATCTTAAGGCCCACTTCTCCCTGCTCCCCATCATCTCACCGATAATTAAATACAGTAAGAGGTTCCAGCCAGTGATGAAGGCGTACAGTTGTCCCATTGTGACATAGCTGATGAAATACACAGTACCAGGTCTTTCTACTCCGGCTGCCAACTCGACATAGCAGAGCCCAGACAACACAGTAGTCAGGCCGGCCACCAATAAGGAAAGGATGATTGCTGGTCCAGCTACGTATTTGGCCACTCCCCCAATCAGGATGCATATGCCAGCTCCCAACATGTTGTCCAAACCTATCACCACCAGGTCCAGGGTGTTCAGAGGATGGGTCTCAGAACTCTCAGGTTCCTCCCTGAACTGTGGCTTCCTGCAGACCAGCTTCTGACCAAACTGGTGTAGATACTGACCCAGCATCATAGACATAGTTGAGAAGGCTATGATCTGCTGAGAAAGCAAGACACGAAGTCATCAAGAAGGTCCATCTGCCCTTGACCCTGGAAGCTCAATTCCACAGAGGAATGGAGTGATGGGGAGCAGGTGGTAAAAGGACACATTGGGCAAGTTCTCTTTGTGCGAACTTGGTTTCTTCAAACATAAAGAAGATTTTTAATGTTTCAAGGTTGCTCAAAGATTTGCTTGAGGAGAAGTGGGGGGTAAGAGAATATGTCTTCCCAAATGTGCCACTTTGGCTCAGGGATTCTTTATGAGCTAAAGGTAATGAAGACCCAAAAGGCTTGGAGAAAGCTCCCTGTCACTCCCTTGTCTGCATGTGTCAGTTGCTCAGTCACGTCTCTGCAACCCCTCTGACTCTTCTGTCCATGGGGTTCTCCAGGCAAGGATACTGGAGTGGGTTGCCAGGCCTGCCGGGGGCCAGCATGAGGAATCCCGCCCGTGACAAGGTCATGTGAAAGGAAGCCTGACAAAACGCAAGGACGTGATCAGCTTCAGGGGTTCCCCCTGGAATTTCCTGAGCATTCACCCCCGCCCCAAGACCAGAATCTGCCTGCTTTACTGTGTTATGCTTTCCACCTACCCTTCTGTCATTAACAGGGGGCTGTCCCCCACCACCTTTTTCTGGAAAAAATTAGAGCTTTTAGATAATAAATCTCCTGGGCATAATATGAGTGTTTCAATCCAAAAACCCCTCTGATGGCTTTCTAGCCTGCCTGCAGGACTCGTACAGCTGCGCATGTGATTGTTTGAGGCCTCCTGACTGCAGGAGGTACAGGAAGCTTAAAACATCCTAGGAATGTAGGGGCTTCCCAGGAGTCAAAATCACTAGAATAGGACTGATTAAAGGTTTCATTTGTTGAGCCAATGCTTGCTGCCAAATTTTCATATCTTTTATTTATAGATATAGTTGGTATATAGAAAAACAGGTAGTAGACCTGGTATTAGCAACATTAGATCTTTGAGTTAAGTACTTTCTTTGTTATAACCCACTGCACCTTTGTTCTACAGGAATGTAACTTTATTTAGTACTTTGAGGGTGATGCAGAGTAAAGAAAAAACACTTCTGGGGAAAAGGCGTTTTCTGGTTGATAGACAATTATCCAGGAAGAGAGCCATAAAAATGTTAACAGGCCTCTTGGCCAGAAGATAATGTAAACCACCTGAGACCTTTTGTATAAGGGAGGGTATGCAAAAAGAAAGCCTTGTTTGTCTCAGTGAGGGCCAGGACTGCTGCCCTTGCATAACTCTGCATATTCCACTATTTCTTAATGTACAACTTGGGGTGTATAAGCTGATTTTGAAAACTAAAGTTTTGGGAGTCTTGCACCAATGCTGGGCTTCCCCATGTCGTTCTTTTCTTTTTTCGGCTGAATTCCCATCTGGGACATGGAGGCTCGCCATGTCCACTTACTTGCTCCAGCTTCTAAGATCCATGAGAGAGGGAGCCCAAGGCGGGGCACTCTCCGATATTCAAACGAACGCCGGTGGCCTAACGTAGATAGTGCAAGCTCCTTGTCTGGAACTTTATTGGCTCTCCATGTATACCAAGTTATTCAGCCTCTTTTCTCCACCTAAATTTCCTACTATACCATTTCTTCCTAATCTAATCTTATATTTCTAAATACATAAGTTTTCCTCACCTATCCATCTCCCCTTCGAATCACCCTGGATCCACCAAGGCTGGACCCTGGCACATGCCCTCCTCCAGGGAATCATCCCAACCCAGGGATTGAACCCAGATCTCCTGCATTGCAGGCAGATTCTTTACCATCTGAGCCACCCTTAAGCCACTCGCCAATATACAAATATTGTATGATTCCACTTCCATGAAGTATCGAGAGGAATCAGAGCCACAGAGACAGAAAGTAGAATGGTGGTTTGCCAGGGGCTGGGGTTAAGGGGGAAATGAGGAGGTATTGTTACATGGGGCACAGTTTCCATTTTACAAAATACAAAAGAGCTCTTCAGATTGGCTGGACAGCAATGTAAATACACTTACCATTATGAACTGTGCACTTAAAAATGCTGCAGATGGGAATCCCTGGCAGTCCAGTGGCTCAGAGTGAGAACTTTCACTGCCATGGACCTGCATTTGATCCCTGGTGGGGGAACTACCCCACCCACAGATCCCCGAGGGGGAACTGAGAACCATGTGGGGGCTGGGGCTGAATTTTTAAAAGAACGGTTATGATGGCAAATATTATGTCATGTACATTTTACTACCTTTTTGCTGTTGTTGTTGCCAATGATAAGTAATAGAGACCAGCTTCAAAGAGCTGCTGGGAGTAACAAACCCTAAGGTGATTTAATATAAATCAACATAGCATTAACTTGAGCAAACTCGGGAGATGGTGAAGGCCAGGGAAGCCTGGTGTGCCACAGTCCACAGGGTCGCGAAGAGACGGACATGACTGAGTGACTGAACAACAACCTACCATCATCCCCTGCAGACACCAGCATCTGCTGACACGCAAGTCCTTCACAGTTCCCTCGTATCAGCAGATGAGGAGCTCATAGATTCAAAAGGCGGGCGGTATACAAGAGACTGAGGTGGGTGGCCCACATATCGTAGGCCCTGTATAAAGATAATCTTCACTATTGTTTGAGCATCATTTCAAAAAAAAAAAGTGAGTGATAAAGAACCTGCCTTCCAATGTAGGAGACGTAGCAGACTCTGGTTTGATCCCTGGGTTGGGAAGATCCCCTGGAGGAGGAAATAGCAACCTACTCCAGTACTCTTACTGGGAGAATCCCATGGACAGAGGAGCCTGGCGGGCTACAGGCCACAGGGTCGCAAAGAGTCAGACAGGCTGAAGTGACTTAGCACACATGCAAGAACCTCTAGGCACTGATCCAACCTCCCCTCCCGCTGCCCTCCCCACACACCNCCCCCACCCCCCCCCCCCCAGCTCCTGCTTTCATCTGTAAAATGGGTCTCTCCACCCTCAGGCTGGAGCCGGGCTGACCCCACGCACTCTGGGGTTGCAGAGGTCTCTTTAGGAGGATGTGAACTCAGCGCCCAGTCTCCCACAGAAGAGGCTGACCCGAGACTTACTGGATCCTTGGAGCAGAGCCTGGAGCACTGGGTCAGTCAGGGAAGCTGAGGGTAAGCCGTGCGGGGCTGGAGCTGAGAGAGCTCCAAGAACCGAAGTGGGGAGTCCTGAGTACAGCAGACGGTCCTCACCCCTGGGTTGTTGGCGGGGAGATGGGCTGGGCGGGCCGAGAGCATCTTCAGTGTTGTTATCAGTCCTTGACACTTATGTGGTTACCCTCGGGGGAGACTCTGAGAGGGCTTGTGTGTGTGTGTGTNCAGAGGTCTCTTTAGGAGGATGTGAACTCAGCGCCCAGTCTCCCACAGAAGAGGGTGACCCGAGACTTACTGGATCCTTGGAGCAGAGCCTGGAGCACTGGGTCAGTCAGGGAAGCTGAGGGTAAGCCGTGCGGGGCTGGAGCTGAGACATCTCCAAGAACCGAAGCGGGGAGTCCTGAGCACAGCAGACAGTCCTCACCCCTGGGCTGTTGGGGTGGAGACGGGGCTGGGCGGGCGGGGACCATCTGCCGTGTTGCTATCAGCCCTGACTCCTCTGTGGTTACCCTCGGGAGAGGTTCTGAGAGGGTTTTCTTTTTTATAGGCAGTTAAGATGATTTTTTATTAAGTAATTAGGTTATTGATTGGTGTGCTCGGTCTTTGTGGCTGCGCGCAGGCTTTGTCTAGTTGCAGCGAGTGGGGGCTGCTCTGTGGCGGTGCAGCACCTTCTCTCGGCTGCGACTTCTCTGGTTGTGGAGCACAGGCTCTGGGGCGGGCCGGCTGCACTAGCTGTGCCTTGTGGCCTCAGTGTTCCTGGCTCTAAGAACGGGCTCAGGGATTGCAGGGCACAGGTTTAGTTCCTCCACACCATGTTGAATCTTCCTTGATCAGGGATCAAACCTGAGTCCGCTGCATTGACAAGCAGATTCTCTACCACCAGGGAAGGCCCTGAGCTGTTTTCTTTGTTGTAGTAAAGTACACACAACAAAATTTACCATTTAATTCATGTTAAGTGTCCAGTTCAATCATGTTTTGTGTGTGTGTGTGTGTGTGTGTGTGTGTGTGCTAAGTCGCTTGAGTCGTGTGTGACTCTTTGCAACCCCGCCAGGCTCCTCTGCCCGTGGGAGTCTCCAGGCAAGAATACTGGAGTGGGTTGCCATTTCCTCCTCCAGGGGATGTTCCCAACCCAGGGATTGAATCCAGGTCTCCTACATCTCCTGCATGGGCACCTGGGTTCTTTACCACTAGTGCCACTTGGAAAGCCCTTCAGTCATGTTAGGTATATTCATATTTTGTGCAACCAAATTCCAGAACATTTTTCATCTGGCAACGCTGAATCTCTGTTCCTATTAAACAACAATTCCTTCTTTTTCCTTTTCCGGTTCCTGGTAATCACCATTCTACTTTCTGTCTCTGTGAATCTGATGATGCTAGAGACTTAAATGGAATCACACAATAGTTCTCAAGTGTAGTCATATTTATTTTACTGAGTATGATATCTGCAAGGTGCATCCATCATGTGTTAGAATTTCCTTCCTTTCTAGTGCTGAGTAATACTCTATTATTGGTACATATCACATTGGCTTATCCTTTCTTTGGTCACTGGGCACTTGGGTTGCTTTCATGTTTTAATTATTGTGAAAAATGCTGCTATGACCATGGTGTACTCTCAGTTCTTCTTGGTATATCCTCAGAGGTAGAATCGCTAGATCATAAGGTTCTAAGATTTTTATCTGCTTGTGATGGAGAAAATGTCCACATATTGAGGTATGAGAAAGTCATTTTGCTTATACATGGTTCATCTTGAACTGTGCGTGAACTAAAACAGCCTGTCTAACCCTCACAGCTCATCTGCTTTAACCACTGAGGTAAAGAGCATCTGGTTTGAAGATAAGAATGAGCATCTCCCTTCTCGTGGCGTCCATGTTAACACTCCCTCCAAGATAAGGTTCCCTTTCTGGACACCAGGGCCCTGCTGTCTCACTGTCTGCCTACTAAGTCTGTTTCTTTTTGAAACTTGAAGGAATAAACCCCGTCGTGTGTGATGTATGTGCTCTGTTGGATGGGGCATAAGACTGTGCCGGAAACCATGCTTCAGTGGGATAGTTCTGAGAATTCCCTGGCAGTACTCTGTGTGTTCACTGCAGTGAGCATGGGTTCGATCCCTGGTTTGAACTAAGGACCCTGCACACTCCCCTCCTCCCACATGCCATGCAGCAGGGCCAGAAAAGAAAAGAAAACCAGATCAGTTTTTCAGAGTTACTTAAGAGGCTGCCTTCTGGGCTATAGTGCTCAGCTTGGCACAAGTAAAACTCTTTTATTCCTGTTAGATGGTTTATTGAGTCTTTCCATGGACACTTGAACTCATTTGATCATAAAGGACCATGAGACGTATGACCTGTAAGACTTTGGACCCGACTTACAACCCTGCTCCCTCCCAGTCCTCTTGCTGGACTCCCCACTGTCTGCACATGACCTGAGACACTCCAGTGCGGGGGGACACACAAGCCCAGCTGGATCCCAACCAGGAGAAGGGGAGCTTAAAGCCTCTGATGTTAATTCAAGCAACACAAACATGAAACCAGCATCTCACATGCACCCAGGCTTGCACAAAGGATGGAAGAGGGTAAAGGCGGTGTGGCTTGGTCTGCTTCTCAGGGAGCTCTGTTTGCTGGGAAAGCTGAGCACAGAGACAGAGAAGGAAAACGATGCAAGAGATCAGGAGCCCTGCTTCTCCTGGAAGGAAAACCCGAGAGTGAGAGGGGAATGTTGCAGCTTTGGAGGATGCTAGTGAAGCGTTGACTAGATTCTGACCCGAGTCAAGTGACCCACGTGCTAAAACACGGGGCACAAACCAGCAAAAGGAGACATAAATGCAGCACCTGATGGACTCTCACATTTGCTTCTTTTTTTAACATTGCAGTATAGTTGATTTACAATATTGTAAGTTAAAACAAACAAACAAACAAACAAAAAAACAGCCACACAAGATGAAAGAGGCTTAACCTATTTCAGAAAGTTTTAGTTGGTTGAGTGAGGATGTACTTGAACCCCCTAAGTTGGTTTAAAAAAAAAAAAGTCTAGTGTTAGTCATTCAGTCGTGTCTGACTCTTTGTGAGTCCATGGACTGTGGCCCGCCAGGCTCCTCTGTCCATGGGATTCTCCAGGCAAGAATACTGGAGTGGGTTGCCATTTCCTTCTCCAGGGGATCTTCCCAAACCCTGTGTTTGAACCAGGGTCTCCTGCATTGCAGGTGGAGTCTTTACCATCTGAGCCCCTTCCCTGTTTCTTGTTGGCTGGGCAGGGTCTTCGTGCTGCAGGGGCTTTCTCCATTTGCAGTGATGGGGGAGCGGGCTGCTCTCTAGCCGCAGTGCTTAGGCTTCCCTTGTTGGGGAGCATGGACCCTAGGGTCACAGGCTTCAGCTGTGGCACAGGGGCTCCAGAGCACAGGCTCAGTAGTCAGGAGGATTACTTTAAAAGAAGACATTGGAGATGCAACGGATCCAGAAAGAAGCCTTCTCAGAGCCTCCCTCATCAGACTCAAAGCAGAAAGTTCTGGTAAGTATGGCTGCCAGAAAGTACGGCTGTGCCCAATGGCTCCCAGGAGGATGACGATGAGTAAAACTAAGACAATAATTGTGGACACCGTGGGGGAAGGAGAGGGTGGGATGCATTGAGAGAGTAGCACGGAGACATACACGAGACCATGTGTGAAGCAGATGGCCAGTGGAAACTTGCCGTATGACGCAGGGAGCTCAGACCTGATGCTCTGTGACACCCAGAGGGGTGGGACGGTGTGGAAGGTGGGAGGGAAGTTCAAGAGGGAGGGGACACAGGTCTACCCAGGGCTGATTCATGAAGATGTATGGCAGAAACCAATACAAAGTTGTAAGGCAATTATCCTCCAATTAAAAACAGAGACATTTACTTCCTTTTTTTTTTTTTTTAATTTTGCTCTCTGGGAGTTTTCTAGCCTGAAGAAGCTGGAAAGACCACTCACACCTGCAGAGACAAATATTATTACAAAGCGTCTCATCTCTGATTTCTTAATTTATTTGTCTTTCCCAAAGAAATTCCTTTGTTCTTCCCATAAAAGCCTTTTCTCCCTACACCCCTCTACTAAGTTAGGTACAGAAGCCTGTAGCTTTAATTATTTAGCAAGTTATACTTCTGTTGTCTCCTGTATATAATCCTTCCTCCTGGTAATTTGTCTTTTCTGTGTCTTTTTTGCAGACTTCGGTCAAAAAACCTAAGAGGATAAAGCGGGGAAGTGTTTCTGTTCCAAGAGCAGCACAGTTTAACTGTTCCCACAATATGATGTTGCTACTGCATAAAATGTGTGGCCAGGTAAAGGAAGTAGTGGACAACGTTCAGGCATTTAACGTTGCCATAGAGACGACTATGTGCCAGGAACTAAAAGAGGCATCAGAGACTTAGAAGGAGCACCACTCCCCACTTTAACAAGGGGCATTGGAGACAGTTCATCTGGAATCTATTTCACACACCTTTATTTTTTAATTTTTAATTGGAGGATAATTGCTTTACAATGGCTTATTGTTTTCCGCCATACATCGCCATGAATCAGCCATAGGTACACGTATGCCCCCTCCCTCTTGGGCCTCCTCTCCCAACTCCCACCCCCCACCCCATCCACCCCTCTAGGTTGTCACAGAGCACTGGGTCTGAGCTCCCTGGGTTATAGAGCAACTTCCCATTAGCGATCTGCTTTACACCTGGTAATGGAAATGTTTCAATGCTCCTCTCTCAATTCGCCCCACCCTCTCTTTCCCCCACTGTGGACACAGTCTGTTCTCTATGTCTGCGTCTCTACTGCTGCCTACAGATAGGTTCATCAGTACCACCATCTTTCTGGATTCCATACATATGCGTTAATGTAGGATATTTGTTCTCTTTCCGACTTACTTCACTCTGTATTAAAGGCTCTACGTCCATCCACCTCATTAGAACTGAGTCAAATGCGTTCCTGTTTATGGCTGTGGGTCATACCATTTAATTGGTATAAATACTGGACCATTCTTCTGCCCTGGGGAATTGTCAGCATTCTGGTTTTGGCTGATTGTGTTTTCTGTGGAAGTGTGAATCGATCCCTTATGTTCATGATGAGCTGTAGCTGATCTAGAGGCTTGAGGACACTCTGATTCAGCTTTTCATCAGGACTGTGCTCCCGGCGCTGTTCTGTGTTGCCTGTTACAGCACACCGGGTAACACGGGATATCTGGTTGTCCCCCAGCGGTAAGGGAAGAACAGCAATCAGGTGATGTCAGCCTCTTCCATCAGAGTTTCACCAACAGTCTCACTCTCCATTGTTTCCCAGCCTGTATTTCAGTAGACCTCGCAAGACGGTGAACATGCAAAATTTTCCTGTTCATCTTCTTCTATTTTTAAATTCATTTAGCAACTTTGCTGCTCAGTTTCTTGACCTCCATCCCCCCTTCTCTACTGCAGTAGCTCATTCCCACAAACAGTCCTCTACTTCATGATTACCAATGTCTTCCATGTCCATAATCTGTTTCAAGCATTATTTTCTTCAGTAACACCTTTGTGTTTTTACTTCTCTAGTTTCACTTCCTATCTTTTAGTTCCACCCAGCCATAACCATTCATCAACTAACCATTACTTCCCACCCTCTTTCCTCACTTCTGGCAATGCAGGGTTTTTATTTTTCCAATTAAAGAACTTTTCCTTATCACCTCTACTATGTAATTCTAAGAGTCTGTGCCAGAAATGTAAAGTGCGTATTACACAGTGTGATATATGTCTCAGTAAAGCTGGAGGGAAAGATGAAAATGACCATTTCTCTTCCTCAGTAAAACAATCCATTTTATGTATTATTATTCTCTTTTCCTTAAATTCTCCTTCATCTCATGTTAATATAGCTATGCATCTTTCCTGTGTTACTGTTTGCACAGTGTATCTCTTCCTTTCCTTCTACTTCCAACCCATTTGCTTTCTCATGTTTAAAATGCAACTCTTTTTTAAGATTTGCATTTATGTTTTTTTCTTATTTTTTGGCCACACTGCACAGTTTACAAGATCTTAGTTCCCCAACCAGGGAATGAACCCTGGCCATCCATGGCCATGAAAGTGCTGTGTCCTAAATCCTGGACCTCCAGGGAATTCCCTAAAGTGCAATTGTTTCTTTTTTTTAACATTTTAAAAATATTTTTAAAGCCTTTATTGCTTCTGCGTTATGTTTTGGTTTTTTGGCCGTGAGGCATATGGGATCCTAGTCCTATGACCAGGGATTGAACCTGCACTCCCTGCACTAAAAGGCAAGTCTTAATCACTGGACTGCCAGGGAAACCCCGTGAAGTACAGCTCTTGTCACAATATATGGTTACCTGTGTTTCCTTCCCACGTGACAATCTATGTGTTTTCACTGGAAACAGGCACAAGAAGGAACTGCTTATGTTCAAGTTAACATTTTATTTCTTCCTCTGGTTTCTGGTTACATTTTTGTATATTTTTCATGAAAATCCTCCTTTCTGGATGTGCATTATGCTTTTAAACGTTTCCTTCAGCATTTGCAGCATTAAAGTCACTTTGTCCACTAGCAATAAATACACGGCTGTAAATGCATTCCGCCTTCACAGTCCATAGAGGCTCACAGTGCCCCTCTTCCGAACCAGCAGATCCTCCAGGGCAAGGAGGGATTCCACACAGCATCTCTCTCCTGTGGTTCAGATGACTCAGCATCAGGGATGGTTTTGTCCAGCAGTTGGGAGGCGGGGGCTGCTGTGTTGCTCAGTGTCCTCCTCCAGGCTGTGTCGGATCCCATATCCAAAGTATATGGCGAATCCTAGTAGGGAAATGAGATGATGAGTAAAAGCAGGCGCTCTCCTCACTTATAAGTGCCCAGTAGGCCTCCTATTATGGCAGCTGACACAGTTTAGGGGAGAGGTGGTAGGAAGATTGGGTTCGGGTACCCAAGAGGCCTCTTTACTCCAGAAAGTCACTTACCAGTCCCCATCCAGATGCCAAATAGGACCCAGGTCCAACCGCTCATGTGCATCATCAGGTAAACGTTCACAAAGACGCTCACCAGCGGGAGGACAGGCAGAGCAGGGGCCTGTGGCAGAGTCAGTTCATCCCTGAGCACAGCCTGGACGTCTGAGAGGGAGACCTGCCCCATGTGGTTCAGGCTGTGTGTTCAGCGCCTACTTAGATCGTGCATGTAAAGCACTGAGTGTGGACCAGGGAAGGGTCCAACGGTTTCAGCAACTCCCCTTCCTCCCTGGTCCAGCAAAGGAAGCTTAGACCTAAAGCAACTTTGGGCACATGAGGTCACCTACCTTGAAGTGAAGAGCAGTGGGGTCCTGGGGCTGCCTCCAGATGATGGCCGTGACCCCAGTGATGAGCAGCAGCAGCAGCACAGCCACGGTTGTGAGCCCGGGGTCTCCAGAGAACACACGTCTGGGCCACTGGGCCAGGACCAGGCTCAGGATGGTCAGCAGGAGAACTGCAAGGGTCAAGGTGGAGGAGAACACGCTGGACCCAGAAGCCAAAGATGTCAGGACCTCAGGTCACACCCCTCCCCAGGCTGCCCACATCAGGAAGGGCCATCATATCTCCAAGACACCTCAACTGACAACTATACACTCCTACCCATCCTGGAAATTTCAGAATACCACCAAAGAGAAGTCCCACTGCTCACCAAGCAGGAAGGCACATCCATAGACAATCTGGCCAGATTTCCGGGTGGGGATGGTGCTGGGAGGGAACCACAGACTCTTTAGAATCCTTAAGGTGCCAGCTTCAAGTACAGAGTTCAAAGACCTTTCTTTGACTATAAGCTCCATCTCAGTTTCTTCCTCTGTTTTTTGGTTCTTGCTTAAATTCTGGTCTGAGTGATACCTGAATTAGAGGTATGATGGCAACATGAACAGCAGTCCCTACTCACCCAACATCACGCAGCCGAATCCATCTCTTTTTTCACAAAAGCAGAGCAGGACATCTAGAAGGCAGCATGAAAGCAGAGAGGATTAGCCCCCATCAATCCCCACATGTCAAAGACCCCCAGTCAGGGTGGAGTCTCACCTGAGCACAAGGACAGAAAAATCGACCACCAAGTTAGCAAGGAGGGACCGAAGTGACATGAGATCCATCAGATCACTGAAATGGAAGAGTAACGCCAAGACCCCTAGAAGGAGGGCATAAACAAGGTTGGGGGATGGAGTGAGAAACCGCTGGGAATAGGCAAGCCAAGGAGGATAATCCAAAGGGAGTGGGTCTTGCTCATCTACCTGCAAAGTTTCCAGAAATCATGATGACCCTGATGTGCGTACGTGTACGGGCATTGATCTGGGCAAGAGATCGGAAAAGGAGCCCGTCCTCTGCCATTGTGTAGATCAACCAAGACATGGCAAACATGGTGTTCAGGAGGCTGGAAAAGAAAACAGAGAGGAGTGAGAACGTGCGGAAGCAGGAGAGACCAGGGCGTCTGCTCCCTCGTCTACGTGGGGTAAGGTGTCTTTCTCTCTCGTCTCTCAATCCCAAGGGCTGGGATACCCGAGCATCTGACAGTCAGCGAGGAGAAAACCGTGACACTGACCTGGATGAAAGAGCACAGAGGATGCCAACAGCCACGGCATATCTGGCAGGGCCCCACCCAACATGGAGGAAAGCCTGTAGAAAGGGGCTGTCAGGGTGAATTTGGTAGTAGGGCACCATGAGGGTGAGAGCTGCTGAGACACCAAAATACACCACAAAGCAGACCAAGACTGAGACCACGATGCTGATGGGGATGGACCGCTGAGGATTTTGGGCTTTTTCCCCTGCAGGATTAGAGGAAATACTCGGTCAGGAAACACACCAGAGTGAAACACACCTGTTGAACCTCCAAAAGAAACCCCTATGCTCATGTCAGCCCAATCTGAGCCCACACCTTGGATGGGACACACAGTGACCGTGTTACCTGTAGTGACAATGGAATCAAAACCAATAAACATGTAGAAACATAAGGCTGCTCCTCGGAGAATCCCATCAAGGCCAAAAGGCACAAACCCTCCAGAACCCAGAGGGCCCAAGCTGTGGTGAGAGAAGAAGCAAGAAAGAACGTGGGTGAGGTGTGCTCAGCCATGTATACTGGACTCCTCCCTTAATATGACAAGTCCTGGGCCCCAGGACCCTTAGGCCAGGTCTCTTTAGGTTAGTTTCTCAACTGTGTCCAACTTCAAACTCATAGATTGTAGCCCACCTGGCTCCTCTGTCCGTGGAATATTCCAGGCAAGAATACTGGTGTGGTTAACCATTCTGTTCTCCAGAGGATCAGGAAGACCCGGGGATTGAATCCTGGTGTCCTGCATTGCAGGTGGATTCTTTACCATTTGAGCCCACCAGAGAAGCCCGAGATGCCTTCAACCTCCAGATTCCCAGATGGGCACCCTTTCTCATGCCATACAGTACTAAGGTCAAGGACATCCTCCTAACCTATAAATGTCTTTGGATTCAGACGTGTTCAATGTGTAGTCCTGTTCTGTGAGCTTCCAGTTGTGGAGGTCTCCCTTAATGAAGCCAGAGATGATGATGAAGCTGAGGACCAAAATGTTGATGCCCATGAACACTTTGTTAACCTGGGGTAACACACGAACTCCCAGAACCAGTAGTCCTGTGGGGTGAAAATGGAAAATGAAACTTTCCAAATAACTAAATCCAGGACGCCCCTGATAGTCCAGTGGTTAATACTCCAAGTTTCCACGGCAGGGGGCACAAGTTTGATCCCTGGTTGGGGAAGTTCTGCATGCCTCATGGTGAGGCCAAATAAATAACTAAATCCATAGAGATAGAAAGCAAACACATTTTTGCCTAGGACTGGTGGTTACGGGTGGTGGACAGACAAACAGTGACTGCTCAGTGGGTACGGGGCTTCCTTTTGTTGTGAAGAACATGTTTGGAACTGGAAGGAGGTGATGGTTACACAACATTGAGAATGGACTAAGTGCCACCAAATTGTACACTTTCAGGTGGTTAATTTCTTATTGTGGCCATCATCTCACAATATACATGTCTGTCAAATCATCTTAAACTTATACAATGTTGTATGTTAATTATATGTCAGTAAACTGGAAAAGCTTCCTCTCAGTTAAAAACAATCTTTGTGGGGTGGGAGGGAGGATCAAAAGGAAGGAGATATATGTGTACCTCTGGCTGATTCACAATGGTGTCCAGCAGAAAGTAACACAACACTGTAAAATAGTTATATTCCAATAAAATGATAAAGTAAAAAAATAATAAATAATAATTTTATAAAATCTTTGGTACTCCTCTGGTGGTGCAGAGGTTGAGAAACTGCCTTGCGTTGCAGAGGATATGAGTTTGATCCCTGGTCCAGGGACTAAGATCCCATGTTCCATGCTGCAACTGCTGAGCCCAAGCACAGCAATGAAGAGCCCGAAGGCCACACAAGAAGACCCAGTGCAGCCAGGAAGAAAAAAACCACCTTTGATTCTCAACTGGGGTAAATTTATCCCACAAGGGACTTTTGGCACTGTCTGGACACATTGTGATTGATACAGTTTGGAGGGCTGCGCATCACTGATATGTAGTACACAGAGTTCAGCGTTGCTATTCCATATTCAACAGTGATCTTTTTTTTGGGGGGGGGGTGACCCACTTACCAGGTGGGATCTTAGTTCCCCAGCCAAGGATTGAACCTGCACCTTTATTAGTGAAAGCACAGAGTCCTAACCACTGGACCACCAGGGAATTCCCCCAAAAAATGATTAAAAAAAAAAAAAAGGAAATGCCCAGGACAGGCCTCCCCCATCCCCGCCGCCAAGAACAAAAGTGTTAGTCATTCAGTCATGTCCGGCTCTTTGCGACCCTATAGACTGTAGCCCACCAGGCTCCTCTGTCCGTGGGATTCTCCAGGCAAGAATACTGGAGTGTGTAACCATTCCCTTCTCCAGGGGATCTTCCAGACTCAGGGATGGAACCCTGGTCTCCCATATCACAGGCAGATTCTTTACTATCTGAGCCACTTATTACTTCTACCTCAAAGAATGATCCAGCCCAAATTTTCAATAGTCCAAGGGTAGGAAAAAAATGGTCTTTGTCTTGCCTTCCTCTCTGTCTTATTCCAAACCTTCCTTCCCAGTCCTAATGCCCCCACCATTCGGGAATCCTGAGGCTTTCCCAACCCAGCTTCCCATTCACATCTCACTCTTGCCACCCTAGCTCTGACCCCTGACTCACCCGTGAGCAGCAGCACCAGGCCCAGAGCGAAGAAGTCTGGGTACTTGGCCAGGTAGTAGGGCATATACAAGGAGAAAGTTCTCTCTAACGCCTGAGAGATGTGGTTCCCCATCAGGCTGTCGAAGGTGTAGCTCCAGGCCCGGGCTATACAGGCAGTGCCTACAGCAGCAGAAGGAATGTTTATGAGCAAACAGAAATTGAACCGCTATGATCTAGGGAGAGGAGTGAACAACAATAACATCAACAAAACCCTAATACCTAGGGATTCAGAGAGTTTCTTCTCATCGGGTGGGGAGGGCAGACCCAGACGATTCACGCATAGTCAACTCTTTAATATGCTAGGAGATCAGAGTTACAGAAATGAGCGAAAAACACAGGGACGTGGGACCAGGATGGTGGGATCGGAATTGGCATTTTAAACCAGAGTGTCAGGAAAAATCCCAGGAAGTCAGCTGCTAACCAAAGTCTTCACTATGATGAGGAGATGATCCTGAGGAATTTGCCTCCCTCTACCCACTCCCTGTGCAGGGGGTGGTTCAGATGGTAAAGAATCTGCCTGCAATGCAGGAGACCTGAGTTCAATCCCTTGCTTGGGAAGATCCTTGGGAAAAGGAGATGGCAACTCACTCCAGTATTCTTGCCTGGAGAATTCCACGGATAGAGGAGCCGAGAGGGCTACAGTCCATGGGATCGCAAAGAGCTGGACAAGACTGAGTGGCTAACACATACACACACCCACTCCCTACAGTTCCCTTCCCTTCAAGGTTACTTGTTGTCACTGTTGTTTAGCCCCTGAGTCGTGTCCAGCTCTTTGTGACGCCATGGACTGCAGCACACCAGGCTCCTTTGTCCATGGAATTACGCCAGCAAGAATACTAGAGTAGGTTGCCATGGCCTTCTTCAGGGGTTCTTCCTGACCCAGGGATTAAACTCGAGTCTCCTGTACTGGCAGTCAGATTTTTTGCCACTGAGCCACCTGGGAAGCTCTCAAGTTCTTAGTCTCATCGATTAAGGAAAGCAGGATTGAAGGGAAACCTGGCACGCTGCAGTCCATGGCGTCACAAAGAGTCAGACACAATTTAGCGACTGAACATCAACAATGGCATCGAACTGAGTAGAATGAGGTTGTAGAGCGTTTCTGTCACTATTACCCATCTCCCCCCACAAGGTGGGGCTCGATCCCTGGGTTGGGAAGATCCGGGAGGAAGGCATGGCAACCAGGACATGGCAACTCACTCCAGTATTCTTGCCTGACAAAATCCCAAGGATAGAGGAGCCTAGAGAGCCACAGTCCATGGGGTCCCAAAGAGTCGGACACGACTGCAGTGACTGAGGACAGCACAGCCCCGCAAGGTGGATGACATCTGCTTGTGAATGAGCAAAGATCCCATTCATCTCTCCTAGCTTCTTGGTCTGAAGCCCCACCCCTTCCTGTACCCCAGTATCTCACCAACAGTTAAGGACAGTATGCGATTCCAGCCGATGATGAAGCCATACACCTGACCCATGACGCTATAGCTGTGGAGATACATAGAACCAGAGCGTGGTATCCGGGCCCCAAATTCTATATAGCAGAACCCAGACAACAGAGAAGACAGGGCGGCCACCAAGAAGGAGAGGATGATCGCTGGTCCAGCGATGTACTTGGCCACTGCACCAACCAGGATGTGCACGCCAGCTCCCAACATCCTGCGCACGCCTATGGTCACCAGGTCTAGGGTGTTCAGACAGCCAGCCGTGTGATGGTCAGTCTCCTCTCTGGGCCCTAGTGGCCGCCTGCGCAGCAGCCTCTGACCAAATTGGTGAGCACCCTGAAGCAGCATCCTAGACGGAGGTCACGAGGCTACGATCTGCTGAGAAAACAAGATGCAAAGCCATCAAGAGGATGAACCCCCACTTCTTCTGACACAGCACGGCAGCTCCCAGCTCCTTTGAATTGCATCTGGAAAACGGGTCTCTCCACCCTCAGGCTGGAGCTGGGCTGACCCCACGCACTCTGGGGTTGCAGAGGTCTCTGTGGGAGGATGTGAACTCAGCGCCCGGTCTCCCACAGAAGAGGCTGACCCGAGACTTACTGGATCCTTGGAGCAGAGCCTGGAGACCTGGGTCAGTCGGGGAGGCTGAGGGTAAACCATGCGGGGCTGGAGCTGAGACAGCTCCAAGAACCGAATCAGGGAGTCCTTGTGAACAAAAGACAACTTTTTGTTGGGGTGAGGATGGAGTTGGGGGCAGGAAGGAAGCATCTGCAGAGTTGCTATCAGCCCTTGATTCTTCTGTGGTTACCTCAGGGGGTGCTTCTGAGAGGTTTTTTTAAACTGTGTTGTAACACTGCAAGGAGATCCAACCAGTCCATTCTGAAGGAGATCGGCCCTGGGATTTCTTTGGAGGGAATGATGCTAAAGCGAAGCTCCAGTACTTTGGCCACCTCATGCAAAGAGTTGACTCATTGGAAAAGACTCTGATGCGGGGAGGGATTGGGGGCAGGAGGAGAAGGGGATGACAGAGGATGAGATGGCTGGATGGCATCACGGACTCGATGGATGTGAATCTGAGTGAACTCCGGGAGTTGGTGATGGACAGGGAGGCCTGGTGGGCTGCGATTCATGGGGTTGCAAAGAGTCGGACACAACTGAGCGACTGAACTGAACTGAACCCAGAACATAACATTAACTATTTTAATATTTTTTAAGTGTGTAGTTTAGTTAAGTACATTTACATTTTGGGCAACCAAGCTGTATAACTTTCTTCATCTTGTAAAACTGAAACTCTGTACCCATACAACAAAATTCCTCCTTTCTTCTCCACCAGTCTTGGCCACCACCATTCTACCCTCTCTCTCTGTGAGCCTGACCCCTCTAGAGCTAGTGCGTTGCTGCTTCAGTCATGTCCAACTCTTTGGGACCACTCTAGGTACTTCATTCTTGTGGGTTCATACACCATTTCTCTTTTGTTGTCAGGCTTTACTTAGTATAACGTCTACAGAATTCATCCATGTCGTAGCATGTGTTAGAATTCCCTTCATTTTTAATGCTGAATAATACTCCATGAGTACATACCGCACCTGGCTTATCCGTTTCTTGGTCAATGGACATGTGGGTTTCTTTCACGCTTTGGTTATTGTGAATAATGCTGCTATGAACACGGCTATACAAATATATCTTCCAGAGTGTGCTTCTCTCCAACTCTTCTGGGTGTATACTCAGAAGTAGAATTGCTGGATCATATGGTTTTAAGATTTTTATCTGCTTGTGATGGAGAAAATGTTCATATATTGAGGAACGGGGAAGTCATTTTGGCTTATTTGTGGTTCAGCTTGAACTTTGTGTGAACTGAGACAGCCTGTCTGGCTCTCACGGCTCATCTGTCTTAACCGTTGAGATAAAGAACGTCTGTTTTGAAAATAAAGATGAACAACTCCTTTCTTATGGTGTCCATAAAAAGACAAGGTTCCCTTCCCAGATGGTGTCCTGCTGCCTGAAGAACTTGTAACTGTGGTCTCTGCCTATTTCTGTTGCTCACCAGTTGAATCTCTTTTAAATTCTGTCATACTCGACACTGTTCTGAGTCAACTGGCCTCTTAGGAGGTACCGTAACTCCTTTCCCCCAACGTCACTTTGGCTTGATATGTTCGTCTGAACCTTGCAATTTTCCTTCCAGCACCTCAGGATGACGGCAACCCTGACTGCATGGTGCGAACTGACTACCTTCTTACTCCTATACCTGTGCTGTTAGGGTGGTTCCTAACCCCGTATGACTAATGCTCTTCTAAGAAGAGAATAGAATACAGAGAGTATACATGGACACCAAGGAGTGAGTGATTTAATAAATAAAAATACAAAACGCCTAGATAGACTGAATTTCAGACAAAGAGTGAATATTCAAATATATATTTCAACACACAGCTTTTATATAAATGCATATTTGTGCATTAATTATACTTATATTTTAAATCTGTACATATACATGTACAAGCACGATCACACACTGATTTATTGTGCCTCAAAGATACTGCCTTTTCTTATAAATTGAAAGTTTGTGGCAATCATGTGATGGTCAAATGACTGTTAGCATTTTTTCTTTTTACAAATAGAGTATCTTAAAATTACAGAAGAATCTGAAGGAGCAAGAAAACTTGGAGCCTGGCTGGCTACAGTCCATGAGGTCGCAAGACTCAGACATGACTGAGCAACAAGAGCATAGCAGGGAGCAGTTTGCTGGTGGTGGCGGTGGGCGCCCAGCTCTGATTCCCGGGGTGTTTCTCCAGAGTTGATGGGGAAGCACTGCTTGGGCGAGGGATATGCTGGGAGTTGTAGATCAGGCAGAACAAGAGAAAGAGGACAGGAGAGAGAAAAACGGCACCCCACTCCAGTACTCTTGCCTAGAAAATCCCATGGACGGAGGAGCCTGGTGGGCTGCGGTCCATGGGGTCGCTAAGAGTCAGACACGACTGAGCGACTTCACTTTCACTTTTCACTTTCATGCATTGGAGCAGGAAATGGCAACCCACTCCAGTGTTCTTGGCTGGAGAATCCCAGGGACGGGGGAGCCTGGTGGGCTGCCGTCTATGGGGTCGCACAGAGTCGGACATGACTGAAGCCACTTAGCAGCAGCAGCAGGGCTCCTTCACTGAGCGGACCTAGATTCAGCCCTGTGGGTCTTGGAGAGAGAACAAAGCAGAGAGTGAGAGTAAGCAAGTTCTCCTGGGAGAGAGAGAGTCAGAAGTCTCCATCCAGCAGTTTGGGGAGACTTGCAGTTTACCTTGAAATCCCAGGCTTCAGCATCAATGATCTCAGAGAGAGACAATCGTGAGGAGTAGCTTAGTTCTCTGCCCAGGAATTGGACCCAGGTGGCCTGGGGGAAAAACCAGACTCCTAGCCACTAGTCCAAAAGGGGCTAGAAACTAGAAACAAGATTCTCCTGGTTCTTGCCCCTAGTAAAAAATGCACTTCTCCAAGAGGCAAAAACTAAAAATATGGTAAAAGCGCATTACTGGAGACACAGCGCAGTCGTGGGCGAGCACACAGAGGAGGTTTGTTTAGTTAAGACAGAAGCCAGGCAGAGCTCACACCCAATAGAAAGGCTGTGGGCGTCCTCCCGAAGGAGGAGGGGCCCCATAAAGAGACTGTTAAATCGTCTGTACAGGGTAGTTCTTCCCGTCTTTGTTTGCCTTTGGCTAATTACCTGCCCTGCCCTAGAACCCTTCCTGACAAGTGTGTGCAGCTTTTTTTCCTAGATGGATTCCAGCACATAGGCCTGTGGGGGCCCTGGACATCACCTATTATGGGATGGCGCTCCCATCTTTTTGCCCTCCCAAGGAGACTTTCTGTGCATGTGTGGTGCCCTAAAGATAGAAAATATGTGACCTCTTGATCTTTTACACACACAGGGTTTAGCCCCTCTTTGTCCCTGTCATGATTGTTATATTACCGTGTCCACAGCAGGCAAAGTCCAGCAATTTATTCTGTTCCTGTCATTTCCATCTGCAAGTGGGAACGGAAGGCTGATTGTAAATATCTAGCTTAGAGCCCACTTGCCTTCTTTCTTGGGAAATGTAAACAGGCTTCTTTCTCCTGTTCATCTACCCTTCGTGTGTCTACTTTGCAGGCTCCAGACAAAGAACTTAAGAGGACAGAGGGCACGGTATTCTGCCCCAACAGCAGTAAAGTTTAAATGCTTCAACAAGATGATGTGAGCTTCCCTGGTGCCTCAGACGGTACAGAATTTGCCTGCCATGCAGGAGACATAAGAGATGCAGATTCTATCCCTGGGTAGGGAGGATCCCCTGCAGGAGGGAACAGCAACCTGCTCCACTGTTCTTGCCTGGAGAATCCCGTGGACAGAGGAGCCTGGCGGGCTATAGTCCATGGGGTCACAAAGAGTTGGACACAACTGAACAACTAACACTTTCACTTTTCTTTCACTAATAAAATAGGTGGTCAAGGAAAAGAAGCAGTGTACAGAATTCATCCAGCTAATATTGTCAAAAGGCACCCTAAAATAGGCACTAAAAGAGACATCGAAAAGATGACCAACTCTCACAGGAAAAGATGGCCTTCATTCCTAATTATTGGAGAAATGCAAGTCAAAACGATGATGAGGTACCACCTCACACTGTTCAGAATGGCCATGATTAAAAAGCTTACAAATAATAAATGTTGGAGAGGGTGTGGAGAAAAGGGAAGCCTCTTACACTGTTGGTGGGAATGTAAAGTGGTGCAGTCATTATGGAAAACAGTATAAAGGGTCCTCAAAAAATTAAAATTGAGTTGATATAGGATCCAGTAATCCCACTTCTGACTGTATACCCAGACAAAACTATAATTCAAAAAGATACGTGCATCCCTATGTTCATAGCAGCACTATTTACAATACCCAAGGCATGGAAACAATCTAAGACTCATCAATATGTTAGGGGAAGCACACTGACTGAAACCGCCCACCCTGGCCAGGCACCATAGTAACCATTTGCATGAGTTGTCTTATGACAGGAGGTTCTGGTAAGGAACAAGGAACTGATAAGCCTCCACCAACCAGAAGAATTTGGGAAAGGTCAAAAGGAGACATCACTTGTCCACCCACCTCCCAGAATCCTTCTTCCTGGCATCCATCCTGGCTGAACAAGGCGTGCACCACCAGGAAGAACTCGGAGTCAGAATGATTGGCTAAAGACAACCCGGAAACGAATCCCATCACCATAAAACCCGAGACTGCAAGCCATGAGACGGAGCTGTTCTCCTGAGTTCCCTCTACCCTGCTGCTCTCCACCCAGGTGCCCTTTCCCAGAAAAATCTCTTGCTTTGTCAGCACACGTGTCTCCTTGCACATTTTATTTCCAAGTGTTAGATAAGAGTCCAGTTTCAGGCCCTGGAAGAGGTCCCCTTCCTGCAACAAATAGATGAATGGATAAACAAGATGTGATATGTGTGTGTGTGTGTGTGTGTGTGTGTGAATATTTAGTGGCTCAGTGGTGAAGATGCCTGCAGATGCAAAAGGTGCAGGTTTGATTCCTTGGTCAAGAAGATCTCCTGGAGAAGGAAATGATGACCCACTCCAGTATTCTTGCCTGGGAAATTCCATGGACAGAGGAACCTGGCTAACTACAGTAAATGGGGTCGCAAAAGAGACAGACAGAACTTAGCGACTACACAACAACAAATATATATATTCAGACATACATACACACCGACAGACTACTCAGCCACGAAAAATGAAACAATGCCACTTGCAGCAGTATGGATGGACCTAGAAAATGAGATTATCGTATTTAGTGAAGTAAATTAGAAAGAGAAAGACAAATACTGTATGATATCATCTATATGTGGAGTCTAAAAAATGACCCAAATTAACCTATCTATGGAATAGAAAGAGACTCACAGATATAGAGACTAGACTTATGATAGCCAAGGAAGAGGCGAAAGGAAGGACTGGGAGTTTGGGATGAGCACGTGCAAACTATCGTATATAGAATAGATAAACAACAAGGTCCTATTGTATAACACAGGGAACTATATTCAATATCTTGTGATAAACAGTCAGGGAAAAGAAAATGAAAAAGAAGATATTGATTCACATGTATAACTGAGTCACTTTGCTCTACAGAAGAAACTAACACAACGCTGTAAATCAACTATACTTCAATAAATGAAAAAAATAATAATAATTCAGGTTGAGGCAGCCAAACAGGTGAGAGTATAAATTTAGAAGAAAAAAAAAAAAGACATCTAAAATAGGCATTGGGGATTTAGAAGTAAGGCGCACCCCCCTCTTTAACAACAGAAGGACGTTTGGAATCAAGTCCACATACAAATGTTGAAAAAAATTCCACATCGTTTGTTTAAGAGTCTGACTTTTCAAACAGCTATACTATAATAGGAGAAAACACATAGAGTTTCAAGCAATGTGAGGGCAGACACTTAAGCCTTGAGAACGGCATGTCTGATTTGGCATCATCATAATTTTGTTGCTTTTGTTGTTATTGAGATGCTCAGTCGTGTCTGAATCTTTGCGACCTCATGGACTGTAGCCTGCCAGGCTCCTCTGTCCATGGGATTCCCCAGCCAAGAATACTAGAGTGCGTTGCCATTTTCTCCTTTAGGGGATCTTCCTAACTCGGGGATCAAGCCCATGTCTTCTGCACTGGCGGGAGACCAGTTGGCTTCTAACCGCCTGTGTTGGCACCAAGCCACCAGGCAAGCCCAGCAGACCACTGCAGCTGACAGGCACTGCCTCCCTGCTATGATCCGTGGGGCAGGCCCTCAGGTCGCCTCTGCTGCTTTCTCCCCACCCTCTCATCTTTCCGACAGAATTTCCCACGTTTTTAATTCATCTCACGGAGACTGAGATATCACAGATATGCTCACATTCCTTTTCCTTTCTCATTGGACAGCCCCCCTGTATTTCGAGGTGAGTGTCCTGATCATCACCCCTCCCCTAAATTTCCCAGCCTTCTGACCTCTCTCTCTCGGATATTAACATCTTCTCNCACTTTCATGCATTGGAGAAGGAAATGGCAACCCACTCCAGTGTTCTTGCCTGTAGAATCCCAGGGACCGGGCACCCTGGTGGGCTGCCGTCTAGGGAGTTGCACAGAGTCAGAAACGACTGAAGCAACTTAGCAGCAGCAGAAGCTCCTGCATTGCAGGTGGATTCTTTACTGTCTGAGCCACCAGGGAAGCCTGAGATCTCTTCAACCCCCAGATTCCCAGCTTCAACATCCAGAAGTTCTCGTTTCACGTACTGTTGAAGCCTAGCTTGGAGAATTTAGAGCGTTACTTTGCTAGCGTGTGAGATGAGTGCAATTATGTGATAGTTTGAACATTCCTTGGAAATGCCTTTCTTTGATATTGGAATGAAAACTGATCTTTTCCAGTCCTGTGGTCACTGCTGAGTTTTCCAAATTTGCTGGCATACTAAGTGCAACACTTTCATAGTTGTGATTAAGACTATCCCCAAGAAAAGGAAATGCACAAAGGCAAAATTGTTGTCTGAGGAGGCCTTAGAAATAACTTAGAAAAGGAGAAAAGGAAAGATAATATCCATCTGAATGCAGAGTTCCAAAGAATAGCAAGGAGTGACTAGAAAGCCTTCCTAAATGATCAATGCAAAGAAATAGAGGAAAACAATAGAATGGGAAAGACTAAAGATCTCTCCAAGAAAACTAGAGGTACCAAGGGAACATTTCATGCAAAAATGGGTGGGCAGAATAAAGGACAGAAACAGTATGAACCTAACAGAAGCAGAAGATATTATGAAGAGGTGGCAAGAATACACAGAAGAACTGTATAAAAAGATCATGATGACCCAGATAACCACGATGGTGTGAATCCTCACCTAGAGCCAGACATCCTGGAAGTGAAGTGGGCCTTAGGAAGCATCACTACGAACAAAGCTGGTGGAGGTGATGGAATTCCAGCTGAGCGATTTCTCCTCCACCAGTTCCTGGAAATTACCCTTCTCCTCTCTGTCTTGATAAATGTGACCACTGCAGATACTCCATTTAAGTGGACTCACAGAATATTTGTCCTTTCCTGTCAGGTTTATTTCACTTAGAAGAATGAGTTCATGAGGTTCCTTCATGTTGTAGCATGTGTTAGGATCCCTTTCCTTTTTAATGATGAATAATACTCTATTCTTTGTGCTTGCCACATCGGCTCATCTATTTCTCAGTCAGTGGGCACTTGGATTGCTCTCATGATTTAGTTATTGCGAATAACGCTGCTGTGAACATGGGTGTACAAATATCTCTTCCAGAGTGTGTTTTCAATACTTCTGGGTATATCATCAGAGGTAGAATTGCTGGATCATGGGGTTCTAAGATTTTTATATGTTGGTGATGGATGGAGAAAATGTTCACATATTGAGGGGAGGTCAATTTGGTTTATACATGGTTCAGCCTGACCTTTGTGTGAACCAAGGCTGCACTGTCCAATCCTCACAGCTCATCTACTTTAACCCCTGGGGTAAAGAACATCTATTTTGATGAAAAGATTGAGTAACTCCCTTCTCATGGGCTTCCCAGGTGGCTCAATGGTAAAGAATCCAGCTGCCAAGCAGAAGACACCAGTTTGATTCCTGGGTCGGGAAGATCCCCTGGAGGAAGATATGACAACCCACTCCAGTATTCTTGCCTGGAGAATCCCATGGACAGGGGAGCCTGGCAGGCTACAGTCCATGGGGTCACAAAGGGTGAGACTTGACTTTGTAAACATACACATCACTAAGACAGGCTTACTGATTGATTCTGAAAGAATTGAGAGGATCCTGACTTTTTCAATTCTCAGAATAAAGAAATCTCTCAGGAGGTTTCTGACTAAGTGGACACGAGTTTGAACAAACTCCAGGAGATAGTGAAGGACAGGGAAGCCTGACATGCTGCAGTCCATGAGGTCGCAAAGAGTTTGACATGGCTTGGCAATTGAACAGCAACAACACAATTTTAAAGAAATTTGGTACCTAGTTTTTTCCACATTGTCCAATCTCTCTGTGCCTTTATAAAGTCTACCCAACTAAACCCATTGAACAAATGACAAAAGCCATAAAGGTATAAAGGCTTTAAAATATGCAATAGCCGAGGCTCCAGCATTAGGCCATCCTAACTACAAGTGACCATTTTCGCTCTTTGCTCCTGAAGATAGAAGATTCACCCTGAGCATATTAACTCAGAGACATGGTGACCCATATGGACCCATTGGCTATTCTGCACCTGGAGTTAGATTTCTAACCAAATGCAGGTTCAGCCACTTGCTGCTCAACAGACAATAAACCACGGGGCAAGTTTTCATTGAGAAGACAGATGCTTTATTCAGAAAAGCCAGTGATCTGAGGAAAAGGTGGACTTGTATCCATGACAGTTCTGCTCAGCCAAGACCATCTTTAAAAGGAAACAATCTCAGTTCATCCTTAAGGCAGGAAGTCACGGTCATTTTTCCATTGCTTCAAGCCTGCTGACTTCCTATTTTCTCCAGGACACTGTCTTGCTTGAGTGACCCACCTGCAATCAGAGGTTCTCTTGCCCATGTGGTCCACCTGCATTTTAATAAGGGGAAGCTAGGGGAGGAAAGTCAGTCATTCTGAAACCAATTTTTTTCGCTACACCATTGGGCATGCAGGGTTTTGTTCCCCAACAAGGGGTCGAACCCATGCCCGCTGCACTGGGAGCGTGGAGTCTTAGCCACTGGACTGCCAGGGAAGTCCCTGGAGTATAACTCTTCACATAATTTGTCCTCACGTGAGTTCCCTTCCAATGGGGCAGTCTCCGTGTTCTTGTTAGAAATAAGTACAAGAAGGTGCTTCTAATGTGCCCATAATAATTTATTTCTTCCTCTAGTTGCTGCTTACTTTGTGGTACTTTGTTCGTGAAAATTCATCTTGCTCACACTTATGAAGCATGCACTTATAAGTATGCATAGTAGGCTTTTAAACGTTTACCGAAAATTGCACAACGGTCCAGTCACTTTCTCCACAAGCAACAAATACAGGGCTTTAGCTGCCTCCACCTTCACACTCCACCGAGGCTCACAGTGTCCCTTGCACCAGCTGATCTTCCAGGGCATGGAGGGATTCCACGCAGCATCTACTTCCTGTGGTTAAGATGACTCAGCACCAGGGATGTCTTTGTCAAGAGTCTGGGAGGTGGAGGCTGGAGGCTGGTGGCTGCTGATTGTTCCCTGCCAGGCTGTGTCGGATCCCGTATCCAAAGTATATGAGAAATCCTAGCAGGGAGATGAGATGATGAGAAGGAAATGTAGGTGCTCTTCTCACTTCCAAATGCCCTGTAGACCTTCTATGGTGTCTGATACAGTGGGCGGAGAAATAGTAGGAAGATGTTGGGTTCAGTCATTCAAGAAACCTCTTTATCCCAGAAAGCAACTTACCAATGGCATTCCAGATGCCAAATAGGGCCCATGTCCCGGAGGTCGTCTGCATCATCAGGTAAACATTCACGAAGATGCTGACCAGTGGGAGGACAGGCAGAGCAGGGACCTGTGGGCAGAGTCAGTTCATCCCTGAACACAGCCCAGACGTCTGAAAGGGAGACCCGACCCCACGTGGGTGGGAGGCTCCCGTCCTCGGGCTGTGCATGCAGTGCCTACTGAGATTGTGTGTGCAAAGCCCTGAGGGTGGATCAGGGAAGAGTCCATTGGTTTCAGTCACTCCCCTCATTCCCTGTCCAGGAAAGGATATTTTGCCATCAAAGGACACAGACCTCATTCACACCAGGTGGACACTTTGGACACATAAGCTCACTTACCCTGAATGGAAGAGGAGAGGGGTCCTGGGGCTGCCTCCAGATGATGGCCGTGACCCCAGTGGTGAGCAGCAGCAGCAGCACAGCCACTGTTGTGAGCACGGGGTCTCCAGAGAACACCTGGCTAGGCCACTGGGCCAGGATCAGGCTCAGGACAATCAGCAAGAGAACTGCAAGGGTGAAGGAGGAGGAGAACAGTCTGGACCCAGAAGAAAAAGACGTCAGGATCTCGGGTCACATCCCTCCCTGAAACCACCGATATCAGGAAGCGCCATCATATCTGCAAGACTCCTCCACTGACAAAACGCATACTCTCACTCCATCCTGTCAATTTCAAAATATGACCAAAAAGAGACATCCCAGTGCTCACCAAGCAGGAAGGCACATCCATAGACAATCTGGGCAGATTTCTGGGTGGGGGTGGTGCTGACAGGCAACCACAGACTCTTGAGAGTCTTTGAGCTTCCTGCTTCAGGTTCAGAGTCCAAAGGATTTTCCTTGACTAGAGGCTTCATCTGAATTTTGTCTTCTGTTTTCTCATTCTTGCTTAATTTCCAGTCTGGCTGGTACCTGAATTAGAGATATTATAGGAATTTTAACAGCAGTCCCTACTCATTCAAAAACAG
>SJYQ01006349.1:82593-99615 GCA_006410935.1 Redunca redunca
AAAAAAAAAAAAAAAAAACGAAGAAGCCAAATAAACAAGGCAACCGCTTTGGAAGTGACAGGTCCAACAGATTAAAATCCCTGTCATTAACACCGACTACATTGGAAGGGGCCTATAGATTTTGAGAAATATAAGCTGGAACAAGGAACTATCTGAAACTGAACTGACCCCACACTGCCCGCAAGAGCTCCAGAGAAACTCATAGATATATTTTTACTATTATCATTTTTTTTAATTAAAAATTTTTTCCTTTTTAAAAATTCCTCTATTACTCCTTTAATTTTCATTTTTATAAACTACTATTACATTGCAAAAAAAGACCCTATTTTCAAAGCAAACTTCTTATATATTTCTTATATATTTTGTGATTTTTTTTAATGATATTGTATTTTTGAGAGTCTAACCTCTACTCTAAATTTTTAATCTTTGCTTTATGGTATTTGTTATCAATTTGTACATTTAAGAATCCAATCTTCAGTATCCATTTTTACTTAGGACTGTGATTATTGGCTTGATTACACTCTCCCCCTTTTGACTCTCCTTTTTCTCCCCCAGGTCACCTCTATCTCCTCTCTCCCCCTTCTCTTCTCAACCCAACTCTGTGAATCTCTGTGTGTGTTCCAGGATGCTGAGAACACTTAGGGAACAAAATACAGCCTAGATCTATCTCTCTCCTTTTGATTCCCCCCTTTCTCCTCCTGCTCACCTCTATCTCCTTCCTCCCTCTCCTCTTCTCTGTGTAACTCCATGAACCTCTCTGAGGGTTCCAGACTGTGGAGAGCACATAGGGAATTGATCACTGGCTAGATTGCTCTCTCCCCTTTGGATTCTCCCTCTTCTCCTTCTTGTCACCTCTATCTCCTTCCTCCCTCTTCTCTTCTCTGTGTAACTCTGTGAACCTCTCTGAGGGTTCCAGACTGTGGAGAGCACATAGGGAATTGTTTACTGGCTAGCTTGCTCTCTCCCCTTTTGATTCCCCCTCTTCTCCTCCTGGTCACCACTATCTCCGTCCTCCCTCTTCTCTTCTCCATGTAACTCTGTGAACCTCTCTGGGTGTCCCTCACTGTGGAGAATGTTTTCACCATTAACCTAGAAGTTTTATCATCAGTGCTGTATGGATGGAGAAGTCTTGAGGCTACGGTAAGAAGACTGAAAGCCAGAGGCAGGAGACTTAAGCCCAAAACTTGAGAACACCAGAGAACTCCTGACTCCAGAGAACATTCATTGATAAGACATCATCCAAAAGCCTCCATACCTACACTGAAACCAAGCACCACCCAAGAGCCAACAAGTTCCAGAGCAAGACATACCACACATTCTCCAGCAATGCAGGAACATAGCCCTGAGCTTCAGTATACAGGCTGCCCAAAATCACACCAAACCCACAGACATCTCAAAACTCACTACTGGACACTTCATTACACTCCAGAGAGAAGAAATCCAGCTCCACCCACCAGAACACTGACGCGAGCTTCCCTAACCAGGAAACCTTGACAAGCTGCTCGTCCAACCCCACAAACAGGAAGGAACCTCCACAATAAAAAGGAACCACAAACTACCAGAATACAGAAAGGCCACCCCAAATACAGCAATCTAAATAAGATGAAAAGGCAGAGAAATACTCAGCAGGTAAAGGAACATGATAAAAGCCCACCAAACCAAACGAAAGAGGAGGAAATAGGGAGTCTCCCTGAAAAAGAATTCAGAAAAGTGATAGTAAAAATGAACCAAAATCTTGAAAACAAAATGGAGTTACAGATAAATAGCCTGGAGACAAGGATTGAGAAGATGCAAGAAATGTGTAACAAGGACCTAGAAGAAATGAAAAAGTCAGTCAATAATGAATAATGCAATAAATGAGATCAAAAACACTCTGGAGGGAACCAACAGTAGTTTAACGGAGGCAGAAGATAGGATAAGTGAGGTAGAAGATAGAATGGTAGAAATAAATGAAGCACAGAGGAAAAAAATAATTAAAGAAATTAGGACAACCTCAGAGACCTCCTGGACAATGTGAAACTCCCCAACATTTGAATCATAGGAGTCCCAGAAGAAGAAGACAAAAAGAAAGGCCATGAGAAAATACTTGAGGAGATAATAGTTGAAGAATTCCCTAAAATGCATAAAGAAATAGTCACCCAAGTCCAAGAAACCCAGAGAGTCTCAAACAGGATAAACCCAAGGTGAAACACCCCAAGACACATATTAATCAAATTAACAAAGATCAAAACAAAATATAAATATTAAAAGCAGCAAGGGGAAAACAACAAATAACACACAAGGGGATTCCCATAAGAATAACAGCCGATCTTTCAATAGAAACTCTTCAGGCCAGAAGGGAATGGCCTGGAGGACATACTTAAACTGATGAAAGAGAAAAACCTACAACCCAGATGACTGTACCCGGCAAGGATCTCATTCAAATATGAAGGAGAAATCAAGAGCTTTACAGACAAACAAAAGCTGAGAAATTCAGCACCACCAAACCAGCTCTTCAACAAATGCTAAAGGATCTTCTCTAGACAGGAAACACAGAAACGATTTATAGACTCGAACCCAAAACAACAAAGTAAATGGCAACGGGATCACACTTATCAATAATTACCTTAAATGTAAATGGGTTGAATGTCCCAGCCAAAAGACAAAGACTGGCTGAATGGATACAAAAAGAAGACCCCTATATATGCTGTCTACAATAGACCCACCTCAAAACAAGGGACACATACAGACTGAATGTGAAGGGCTGGAAAAAGATATTTCACACAAATGAAAAAACAAACAAACAAACAAAAGCAGGAGTAGTGATATTCATATCAGATAAAAAAGACTTCAAAACAAGGGCTGTGAAAAGAGACAAAGAAGGACACTACATGATGATCAAAGGGTCAATCCAAGAAGATATAACAATTATAAATATATATGCATCCAACACAGGAACAAGAGAAGGGGACTACTATCAGCAACTATATACCAATAAAATGGACAACTTGGAAGAAATGGGCAAGTTCTTAGAAACTTTCCAAAACTAAACTAGGAAGAAATAGAACATCTTAACAGACCCATCACAAGCATGGAAATCAAAACTGTAATCAGAAATCTTCCAGCAAACAAAAGCCCAGGACCAGATAGCTTCACAGCTGAATTCAACCAAAAATTTAAAGAGCTAACACCTATCCTAATCAAACTCTTCCAGAAAAGTGCACAGGAAGGTCAACTGCCAAAGTCATTTTATGAGGCCACCAACACCCTAATACCAAAACCTGACAAAGATGCCACAAAAAAAAAAAAGAGAGAAAACTACAGGCCAATATCACTGATGAACATAGATGCAAAAATCCTTAACAAAATGCTAGCAAACAGAATCCAACAACACATTAAAAAGATCATACATCATGACCAAGTGGGCTTTATCCCAGGGATGCATGGATTCTTAACAAATTGAAAGATAAACAACATATGATTCTCTCCATAGATGCAGAGAAAGCCTTTGACAAAATTCAACTTCCACTTATGATAAAAACTCTCCAGAAAATAGACATAGAAAGACCATACCTCAACATAATAAAAGCTATATGTGACAAACCCACAGCAAACATTATCCTCAATGGGGAAAAATTGAAAGCATTTCCCCTAAAGTCAGGAACAAGGCAAGGGTGCCCATTCCCACCACTACTATTCAACATAGTTTTGGAAGTTTTGGCCATGGCAATCAGAGCAGAAAAAGAAATAAAAGGAATCCAGATTGGAAAAGAAGAAGTAAAACTCTCATTGTTTGCAGAGGACATGATCCTCTACATAGAAAACCCTAAAGACTCTACCAGAAAATTACTAGAGCTAATCAATGAATATAGTAAAGTTACAGGATAAAAAATCAACACACAGATATCCCTTGCATCCCTACACACTAACAATGAGAAAACAGAAAGAGAAATTAAGGAAACAATTCCATTCACCATTGCAACAAAAAGAATAAAATACTTAGGAATATATCTACCTAAGGAAAAAAAAAAGACCTATACATAGAAAAGTATAAAACAGTGATGAAAGAAATCAAAGAGGACACAAATAGATGGAGAAATATACCATGTTCATGGATTACAAGAATCACTATAGTGAAAATGACTATATTACCCAAAGTAGTCTACACATTCAATGCAATCCCTATCAAGCTACCAATGGTGTTTTTCACAGAACTAGAAAAAATAATCTCAAAATTTTTATGGAAATACAAAAAACATTGAAAAGCCAAAGCAATCCTCAGAAAGAAGAATGGAACCAGAGGAATCCACTTGCCTGACTTCAGGCTCTACTACAAAGCTATAGTCATCAAGGCAGTATGGTACTGGCACAAAGACAGAAATATAGATCAATGGAACAAAATGGAAAGCCAATAGATAAATCCACGCACCTATGGACACCTTATCTTTGACAAATGAGGCAAGAATATACAATGGATTAAAGACAATCTTTTTAACAAGTGGTGCTGGGAAAACTGGTCAGTTCAGTTCAGTTCAGTTCAGTCGCTCAGTCGTGTCTGACTCTTTGCGACCCCATGAATCGCAGCACACCAGGCCTCCCTGTCCATCACCAACTCCCAGAGTTCACTCAGACTCACGTCCATTGAGTCAGTGATGCCATCCAGCCATCTCATCCTTGGTCATCCCCTTCTCCTCCTGCCCCCAATCTCTCCCAGCATCAGACCCTTTTCCAATGAGTCAACTCTTCGCATGAGGTGGCCGAAGTACTGGAGTTTCAGCTTTAGCATCATTCTTTCCAAAGAAATCCCAGAGTTGATCTCCTTCAGAATGGACTGGTTGGGTCTCCTTGCAGTCCAAGGGACTTTCAAGAGTCTTCTCCAGCACCACAGTTCAAAACCATCAGTTCATTGGTGCTCAGCCTTCTTCACAGTCCAACTCTCACATCCATACATGACCGCAGGAAAAACCATATCCTTGACTAGACGGACCTTAGTCGGCAAAGTAATGTCTCTGCTTTTGAATATGTTATCTAGATTGGTCATAACTTTTCTCCCAAGGAGCAAGCGTCTTTTAATTTCATGGCTGCAGTTACCATCTGCAGTGATTTTGCCTTCTTCAGTGATCAATGCAAATAAATAGAGGAAAAGAACAGAATGGAAAAGACTAGAGATCTCTTCAAGAAAATTAGAGATACCAAGGGAACATTTCATGCAAAGATGGGCTTGTAAAGGACAGAAATGGTATGGACCTAACAGAAGCAGAAGATATTAAGAAGAGGTGACAAGAATACACTGAAGAACTGTACAAAAAAGATCTTCATGACCTGGATAATCATGATGGTGTGATCACTCATCTAGAGCCAGACATCCTGGAATGTGAAGTCAAGTGGGCCTTAGAAAGCATCACTATGAACAAAGCTAGTGGAGGTGATGGAATACCAGTTGAGCTATTTCAAATCCTGAAAGATGATGCTGTGAAAGTGCTGCACCCAATATGCCAGCACATTTGGAAAACTCAGCAGTGGCCACAGGACTGGAAAAGTTCAGTTTTCATTCCAATCCCTGAGAAAGGCAATGCCAAAGAATGCTCAGACTACCATACAATTGTACTCATCTCACATGCTAGTAAAGTAATGCTCAAAATTCTCCAAGCCAGGCTTCAACAATACGTGAAGAGTTAACTTCCTGATGTTCAAGCTGGTTTTAGAAAAGGCAGAGGAACCAGAGATCAAATTGCCAACATCCGCTGGACCATCGAAAAAGCAAGAGAGTTCCAGAAAAACATCTATTTCTGCTTTATTGACTATGCCAAAGCCTTTGTCTATGTGGATCACAATAAACTGTGGAAAATTCTGAAAGAGATGGGAATACCAGACCACCTGACCTGCCACTTGAGAAATCTGTATGCAGGTCAGGAAGCAACAGTTAGAACTGGACATGGAACAACAGACTGGTTCCAAAGAGGAGAAGGAGTACGTCAAGGCTGTATATTGTCACCCTGCTTATTTAACTTCTATGCAGAGTACATCATGAGAAACGCTGGGCTGGAGGAAGTACAAGCTGGAATCAAGATTGCCGGGAGAAATATCAATAACCTCAGATATGCAGATGACACCACCCTTATGGCAGAAAGTGAAGAGGAACTAAAAAGCCTCTTGATGAAAGTGAAAGAGGAGAGTGAAAATGTTGGCTTAAAGGTCAACATTCAGAAAACGAAGATCATGGCATCCGGTCCCATCACTTCAAGGGAAATAGATGGAGAAACAGTGGAAACAGTGCCAGACTTTATTTTTGGGGGCTCCAAAATCACTGCAGATGGGAAAACTGGTCCACCACTTGTAAAAGAATGAAACTAGAACACTTTCTAACACCATACACAAAAATAAACTCAAAATGGATTAAAGATCTAAATGTAAGACCAGAAACTGTAAAACTCCTAGAGGAAAACATAGGCAAAACACTCTCCGACATAAACACAGCAGGATCGTCTATGACCCACCCCAAGAGTAATTGAAATAAAAGCAAAGATAAACAAATGGGACCTAATTAAACTGAAAATCTTTTGCACAACAAAGGAAACCATAAGCAATGTGAAAAGACAGCATTCAGAATGGGAGAAAAGAATAGCAAACAAAGCAACTGACAAACGATTAATCTCAAAAATATACAAGCAGCTCCTGCAGCTCAATTCCAGAAAAATAAATGACCCAATCAAAAAGTGGGCCAAAGAATTAAGCAGACATTTCTCCAAAGAAGACATACAGGTGGCTAACACAAGAAAAGATGCTCAAGATCACTCATTATCAGATAAATTCAAATCAAAACCACAATGAGGTACCATCTCACACCAGTCTGAATGGCTGCTATCCAAAAATCTACAAACAATAAATGCTGGAGAGAGTGTGGATAAAAGGGAACCCTCTTACATTGTGGGAATGCAAATTAGTGCAGCCGCTATGGAGAACAGTGTGGAGATTCCTTAAAACACTGGAACTAAAACTGCCATATGATCCAGCAATCCCACTGCTAGACATACACATTGAAGAAACCAGAATTGAAAGAGACGTGTACCCCAATGTTCATCAGCACTGTTTAGAATAGCCAGGACATGGAAGCAACCTAGATGTCCATCAGCAGACAAATGGATAAGAAAGCTGTGGTACAGATACACAATGGAGTATTACTCAGCCATTAAAAAGAATACATTTGAATCAGTTCTAATGAGGTGGGTGAAGCTGGAGACTATTATACAGAGTGAAGTAAGCCAGGGAAAAAAAACACCAATACAGTATACTAATGCATATATATAGGATTTAGAAAGATAGTAACAATAACCATATATGCGAGACAGCAAAAGAGACACAGATGCATAGAACAGTCTTTTGGACTCTGTGGGAGAAGGCGAGGGTGGGATGATCTGAGAGAATAGCACTGAAACATGTATATTATCATATGTGAAACAGATCATCAGTCCAGGTTCGATCCATGAGACACTGTGCTCAGGGCTGGGGCAGTGGGATGACCCAGAGGGATGGGATTGGGAGGGAGGTGGGAGGGAAATTCAGGATAGGGAATACGTGTAAACCCATGGCTGATTCATGTCAATGTATGGCAAAAACCACTCCAATATTGTAAAGTAATTAGCCTCCAATTAAAAAAAAAACAAACAAACCTGAAGAGGATGAACTGCCTTTGAGTCTTTAGGAATGTAAGAGCCCCAGTCAGGGCACAGTGGAGTCTCACCTGAGGACAAGGACAAAAAACGCCACCAAGGAGTAAACCAGCAGGTGTCCAATCGACATGAGGTCCACCAGGTTACTGAACTCAAAGAGCAAGGCCATGATCCCTAGAATGAGGGCACAAAGGAGGTGGGGGTCAGCAGTGAGAAACCACTGGACATATCCAGATAAGGAAAGGGATAAAAGGAGGAGTGAGTTCTGAGGCTCACCTGCAAGAATTCCAGAGGACACGGTGGCCATTATGGGGGTCTTTGTGTGGGCATGGGTCCGAGAAAGTCCTCGGAAAAGGAGCCCATCCTCAGCCATTTCCTGGATGACCTGAGGCACGGGGAACAAGGAGCTCTGCAGTCTGGAAGGGATGGTTGGAACACGGGTGGGGATGTTGAGAAGTAGGAGAAACCAGGGTTCTGGCTCCCTAGTCTACCTCGGGTAAGGGGTCTTTCCCTTTCATCTCTCAATCCCAAGGGCTGAAACACCTGAGCATCTGACAGTTCATGGAGAGAAGGCCTTGACACTGACCTGTATAAAAGAAAACAGAGGATGCCAACAGCCACGACATATCTGGCAGGGCCCCACCCAACATGGACGAAAGCCTCCGGAAAGGGGCTGTCAGGCTGAATCTGGTAGTAGGGCACCATGAGAGTGAGAGTCGCCGAGACACCAAAATACGCCAAAAAGCAGATGAAGACCGTGGTCATGATGCTGATGGGGATGGAGCGACGAGGATTTGGGGCTTTTTGCCCTGCAGGGTTGGTAAACACCTTGGATTAGGAAAACACTAAACCACAGCACAAAAACCACTTTCCTCTTGAACTTTGAAAAGCTTTAAAAAATCTTCTATCAACCCCTATGCCCAAGGGCAGCCCAATCCCCTGATGGGACACACAAAACCCAGTTACCTTTAGTGACAATGTCATCAAAACCCACAAACGAGTAGAAACATAGAGCTGCTCCATGGAGAATTCCATCATAGTTGAAGGGCACAAACCCTCCGGAACCCAGAGGGCCCAAGCTACAGTGAGAGAAGAAGCAAGAAAGACCATGAGGGAGGTGCGTTCTTCTCAGCTCTCCCCTGCTTTCCTGAAATAATGGACCAAGAACCCAGAGGAAAGGGCACTGTAGGGAGTGGGTGAGAGGGAGGCATGGCCCACAGGCTTATCCCCACACCATACTGAAGTCTCTGCTTAGCGGTTGCCTTCCTAGAGTTTCAGAAGACTATCTCTGCTGGACTTCACAGTTAATACCACAAGCCCTGGGCTCCAGGACCTCGTTATCCAGATCCACCAGCCCAGATCTCTTTACTCCCTGCCAGATTCCCAGCTCTGCACCAGCCCCAACAAGCATGACAAGGACCAGGAGCACCCTCCTGACCTATAAATGTCACCAGATTCAGACGTGTTCAATGTGTAGTCCTGTTCCGTGAGCTTCCAGTTGTGCAGGTCTCCCTTAATGAAGCCAGAGAGGATGATGAAGCTGAGAACCAAAAGGTTGATGCCTGTGGATATTTTTCCAACCAGGACTGACTCACGAGCTCCCAGAACAAGTACTCCTGTGGGGAAGATGGAATACGAGACATTCCAAGATAACCGAATCAAATCCACAGACACAGAAAGCAGACTAGTGGTGGCCAGAGGTTAGGGGGCTGGGAGATTAGGATGGATAGTCTGTCTTTGCTCAGTGGGTGGTGGGTTTCCTTTTGCTGTGATGAAAATGTCTGAAGTTAAATGAAAGTGATGGTTATATGTCTTGAATGCCGTAAGTACCACTGAATTGCATACTTTAACATGGTTAGTTTCTCACTGTGGCCATTATCATATAATATGGACTCAGTCACTTGGTCATGTCCAACCCCTTGAGACACACAGACAGTAGCCTGCCAGGCTCCTCTGTCCATGGAATTTTCCAGGCAAGATTCCTGGAGTGGTTGCCACTTCCTACTCCAGTCACATAATATACACAACCATCAAATCATCGTGATGTTCACCTTCAGCTTGCATAATGTTGTGTGTCAATTATACATCAATAAGGCTAAGGAAAAATAATAAAATGGCTAATTTTATGCATGTTAATTTCCTCCCAATTGAAAAAAGTCTCAGTAGAGAGGAAGAAACTTGTCACTCTAAGTAAATAATTCTCAGCTGGGGGGTGATTTGGGTCCCCAAGGGACATTTGGCAATGTCTGGAGACATCCTGATTGTCACAGTTTGGGAAATACGAGTCACAGGTGTTTAGTGAATCAAGTCCAAAGATGCTACACACCTGACAGTGATTGATTAAGAAAACCCTGCAGTGCTGCATCAGCCCCCAACACCAAAGGCTGTTTCAGCCTGGAAGGTCAGCAATGCCGAGGGTGGGAAACAACGGTCTACATCTTGACTTCCTGTCTTTCGTTAACCAGACCCTAATTTCTAGTTCCCACAGCTCTGCCACCTCATGCCTTTCCCACCCTAGTTCCCCCGCCACCCCACTTCCCAGTCTTCCCATCCTAACTTGGATCCCTGTCTCACCCGTGAGCAACAGCACTAGGAACATCGCGACAAAGTCTGGATACTTGGCCAGATAGTAGGGCATATACGGAGAGAAAGATCCCTCTAAGGCCTGAAAGATGTGGTTCCCAATCAGGCTGCTGAAGGCGATGCTCCAGGCCCTGGCCACGCTGCCTGTGCCTGAAGCAGAATAAGAAGGAACATTCCTTGACAAATATAAATTGGACCCCCCCCCATACACCAAGATCCCTTTGCGGATCACAGCATTGTCGTGGTGAAGGGCAAGCATAGCTCAATAAAACTATGAGCCATGCCATGCAAGACCACTCAAGACAGACAGATCACAGTGAAGAGTTCTGACAAAACATGGGCCCTGGAGAAGGAAATGGCAACCCACTCCTGTATTCTTGTTAGGAGGACCCCATGGATAGCATGAAAAAGCAAAAAGGTATGATGCCTGAAGAGGAGCCCGCCAGGTCAGAAAGTGTCCAACATGGGAAAGATTGAAGATGAAAGGAGAAGGGGGCAGCAGAGGATGAGATGACTTTGAGCAAACTCCAGGAGAGAGTGGAGGACAGAGGAGCCTGGCGTGCTGTAGCCCATGGGGTTGCAAAGAGTTGGACACAATTTAGTGATGGAACAACAACAACAAATACACAAAGTCATGTGTGTTGGGGGAAAAATACAAAAAAATACCAAATCTCAGAGAGCTTCTTTTCATGGGTTGGGGAAAATAGACCCAGATAATTCTAAAATAGGTTAACTATTTAATGTCAGTGGGAGATCAAAGTTATGCAAGAAATGAGGGAACTGGGAGCAAGTTTTCCATGTGATGAGGATTAAAATTTTAGTTCAAATGCTAATGGAAACTCTAGGAAGGCAACTGCTAAGCAGAGACTTCAGTATGGTGAGGGGATAAGCCTGTGGGCCATGCCTCCCTCTCACCCACTCCCTACAGTGCCCTTTCCTCTGGGTTCTTGGTCCATTATTTCAGGAAAGCAGGGGAGAGCTGAGAAGAATGAAGTTGTGGACTTTTCCTGACGTTATTTCCCTCCTCCACTCACGGAGTGGATGATGCAGTTCTCATGCACGACCGAAGACCCAAACACCCGCTGCTGGTCTCCCAGACTTCACTCCCACACCTACCCCCCACCCATCCCCTCACCAACGACATAGGACAGTATGAGGTTCCAGGCAGTAACGAAAGCCCACAGTTCTCCCACGCTGATGTAGCTGTAGAGATACGCAGAACCGGTCCACGAGACCTGCGTCCCAAACTCGGCATAGCAGAGCCCAGACAACACAGAAGACACAGCGGCCACCAAGAAGGAGATGACGATCGCTGGTCCAGCGATGAACATGGCCACTTCTCCCACCAGGATGTACACGCCGGCCCCCAGGGTGCTGGCCACACCGAAGGCCACCAGCTTCAGGGTGTCCAGAGGAGCCGTGGGACTCTCAGAATCCTCGGTGGGCTCCAGGAGCCGCCTGCGGACCAGCTTCTGACCGAACTGGTGGAGATCCTGACACCGCATCCTGGATGGAGTTGAGGAGCTGTGATCTGCTGAGGAAATAAGACACGAAGCCATCAGCAAGGTCCACCTGCCCTTGGCCCTGGGAGTCCCATTCCATGGAGTAGTGGAGCGATGAGAGGCAGGTGGTAAAAGGACACTTGGGACAAGGTCTGCATCTCTGAGCTTTGGTTTCTTCAAACACAAAGAAGTCTTCTCACATGTTTCAAAGTTACTGGAAAGGCTTTTTAAAGAGAAGTGAGGTGGGGCGGATTAGGTCTCCCCCAGAATGTGCCACTTGGAATATGGACTGTTTGGTGTGTGTCTGTGCTCACTCCTGTCTGACTCTTTGAGACCCCCTGGACTGCAGCCCATCAGGCTCCCCTGTTGTGGGATTCTCCAGGCAAGAATGCTGGAGTGGGTTGCCATGATCTCTTCCAGGTGATCTTCCCAACCCAGGGATCCAACCTGAGTCTCCTGTGTCTCCTGCATTGGCAGGTGGACTCTTTACCACTAAGACCCCTGGGAAATCCCTGGAATGTCTTGAGCTGAAGGCAGTTAAGACCCGCAGACTCAGGAATCGCTTTCTGTCTCTCCCTTAACTGCTCAAATGTACATGTACAAGCACAAACATACATCCACTTATTGTGCCACAATATATAGACTTTTTTTAAAAAATTGAAGGTTTGTGGCAACTGTATGTTGTCAGATGATGGTTAGCAATTTTTCTTTTTACAAATAAAGTGCCTTAAAATTACAGAATCTGAAGGAGTAAGGAAACCTGGAGCCTGGAAGGCCATAGTCAAAGGGATCGCAAAGAATCAGACAAGACTGAGCGACTAAACAACAGGATTGGTGAAGCTTGGGATCCCCCTGAGAGTTGGGAGAAGTTAGAAGGGGGTCATTTAGAATGTCAGAAAAGTTAATTAACCACAGTCCATTTTCCCATTTTGTGGCAACAAAGATCTAATTGTAAGATAGCATTGTAATCTAGAGACCCAAGTTTTAGGCCACTTTCCAATCTCCAATTTAAATAAAGGCCAGACATTGTTAAAGCAAACTTGAGTTTTCCTCAAAAGATAACTGGGGCTCCTTTATTGAGCGGACCTAGATCAAGACCTGGAGGTCTTGGAAAGAGAACAAAGCAGAGAGTGAGAGCAAGTTCTCCTGAGAGAGAGAGAGTCAGAAGTCTCCAGCCAGCAGTCTGGGGGAGACCTGCAGTTTACCTTGAAATCCTGGGTTTCAGCCCCAAATGATCTTGGAGAGAGAGAGAGAGAGACAACCATGAGTGCTGGCTTAGTTCTCTGCCCAAGAAATGGGCTTCCGTCTATGGGGTCGCACAGAATCAGACATGACTGTAGCGACTTAGCAGCAGCAGCAACAGCCTGGATGAAAACCAGGAACCCTAGTCGCCAGTCCATCGGGGGCTAGAAACTAGAAACAAGGTTCTTCTGGTTCTAGTCCCCAGTTAAAAAAAAAAGGAGCACAGTTTGTTTAGCTAAGACAGAAGCCAGGCAGGGTTCACACACATGAGAAAGGCTGTGGGCATCCTCCTAAAGGAGGAGGAGCCCCATAAAGAGATTGTTAAATCGTCTATGCAGGGCAGTTCTTCCCATCTTTGTTTACCTTGGCCAGTTACTGATTTTTTTTTCCGCCTGACCTGCCCTAGGACCCTCCCTGACAGGTGTGTGCACCTTTTTTCTAGATGGATTCCAGCACACAGGCCTGTGGGGGCCTGGACATCACCTATTATGAGATGGCACCCCCTCCTTTTTGCCCCCCAAGGAAACTTTCTGCACATGTGTGGTGCCCCAAAGATAGAAAATATGTGACCTCTTGATCTTTTACACTTACAAGGTTTAGCCCCTTTCTGTCCCTGCCATGATTGTTATAGTAACATGTCCACAGCAGGCAAAGTCCAGCTATTTACCCTGATTCTGCTGCCTGAGGAGGCCTTACAAATAGCTGTGAAAAGAAGAGAAGCGAAAAGCAAAGGAGAAAAGGAAAGATATAAGCATCTGAATGCAGAGTTCCAAAGAATAGCAAGGAGAGAGAAGAAAGCCTTCCTCAGCGATAGAGGAAAACAACAGAATGGGAAAGACTAGAGATCTCTTCGAGAAGATTAGAGATACCAAAGGAACAATTCATGCAAAGATGGGCACAATAAATGACAGAAATGGTATGGACCTAACAGAAGCAGAAGATATTAAGAAGAGGTGACAAGAATACACAGGAGCACTGTACAAAAAAGATCTTCATGACCAAGATAATCACGATGGTGTGACGACTCACCTAGAGCCAGACATCCTGAAATCATGAAGTCAAGTGGGCCTTAGAAAGCATCACTATGAACAAAGCTAGTGGAAGTGATGGAATTCCAGTGGAGCTATTTCAAATCCTGAAAGATGATGCTGTGAAAGTGCTGTACCCAATATGCCAGCACATTTGGAAAACTCAGCAGTGGCCACAGGACTGGAAAAGATCAGTTTTCATTCCAATCCCAAAGAAAGGCAATGCCAAAGAATGCTCAAACTACCGCACAATTGCACTCATCTCACGCGCTAGTAAAGTAATGCTCAAAATTCTCCAAGCCAGGCTTCAGCAATACATGAGACATGAACTTCGAGATGTTCAAGCTGGTTTTGGAAAAGGCAGAGGAACCAGAGATCAAATTGCCAACATCCACTGGATCATGGAAAAAGCAAGAGAGTTCCAGAAAAACATCTATTTCTGCTTTATTGACTATGCCAAAGTCTTTGACTATGTGGATCACAATAAACTGTGGAAAACTCTGTAAGACATGGGAATATCAGAACACCTGATTGCCTCTTAAGAAACCTATATGCAGGTCAGGAAGCAACAGTTAGAACTGGACATGGGACAACAGACTGGTTCCAAATAGGAAAAGGAGTACATCAAGGCTGTATATTGTCACCCTGTTTATTTAACTTCCATGGAGAGTACATCATGAGAAACTCTGAGCTGGAGGAAGCACAAAATGGAATCAAGATTGCCGGGAGAAATATCAATAACCTCAGATGTGCAGATGACACTACCCTTATGGCAGAAAGCGCTGTTGCTGCTGCTGCTAAGTCGCTTCAGTCATGTCTGACTCTGTGCGACCATATAGACGGCAGCCCACCAGGCTCCCCTGTCCCTGGGATTCTCCAGGCAAGAACACTAGAGTGGGTTGCCATTTCCTTCTCCAATGCATGAACATGAAAAGTGAAAGTGAAATCGCTCAGTTATGTCCAACTCTTAGCGAACCCATGGACTACAGCCCACCAGGCTCCTCCATCGATGGGATTTTCCAGGCAAGAGTACTGGAGTGGGTTCCCATTTCCCTCTCCAGGCAGAAAGTGAAGAGGAACTAAAAAGCCTCTTGATGAAAGTGAAAGAGGAGAGTGCAAAAATTGGCTTAAAGCTCAACATTCAGAAAATGAAGATCATGGCATTCGGTCCCATCACTTCATGGGGAATAGATGGGGAAACAGTGGAAACAGTGTCAGTCTTTATTTTTTTTGGTTCCAAAATCACTGCAGATGGTGATTGCAGCCAAGAAATTAAAAGACACTCCATGGAAGGAAAGTTATGACCAACCTAGACAGCATATTAAAAAGCAGAGACATTACTTTGCCAACAAAGGTCCATCTAGTCAAGGATATGGTTTTTCCAGTAGTCATGTATGGATGTGAGAGTTGGACTGTGAAGAAAGCTGAGCACCAAAGAATTGATGCTTTTGAACTGTGGTGTTGAAGAAGACTCTTGAGAGTCCCTTGGACTGCAAGGAGATCCAACCAGTCCATCCTAAAGGAGATAAGTCCTAGATGTTCATTGGAAGGTCTGATGTTGAAGCTGAAACTCCAATACTTTGGCAACCTCATGCAAGGAGTCGACTCATTGGAAAAGACCCTGATGCTGGGAGGGACTGGGGGCAAGAGGAGAAGGGGACGACAGAGGATGAGATGGTTGGATGGCATCACCAACTAGATGGACATGAGTTTGGTAAACTCTGGGAGTTGGTGATGGACAGGGGGGCCTGGCATGCTGCGATTCATGGGGTCACAGAGTCAGACACGACTGAGCAAATGAACTGAACCGAACTGCCATTTCCATCTCCAAGTGCCAACAGAAGTCTAGACCTCACCTGCTTCGTTCCTCAGGAAATGTAAACAGAAGGCTAGTTGTAGCTGTAGTTCTTTCTCATGTTCATCTCCCCTTCGTGTGTCATCTTTAAATACTCCCGACAGAGAACCTAGGAGGACAGATGACAAGAGCAATAAAGTTTAAATGCTTCTACAGTATGATGAGGGCTTCCCTGGTGGCTCAGACGTAAAGAATCTGCCTGCAATGCAGGAGTTCCCAGTTCGATCTCTGGGTCAGGAAGATCTCCTGGGGAGGGAATGGTAACCCACCCCAGTATTCTCACCTGGGTAATCCCATGCACCAAGGAGCCTCGCAGGATATAGTCCATGGGATCACAAAAGAGCCAGACACAACTGAGTGACTAACAACATATATATATATATATATATATATATATATATACACACACACACACATATATGTATATATGCATACATCTGTATTCATACATGCATACAGTGGAATACTTAGCCATGCATACATCTGTATTCATACATGCATACTTAGCCATGAAAAATGAAACAATGATACTTGCAGCAGTATGGACCTAGAGATTATCAGAGTTAGTGAAGTAAGTCAGAAAGGAAAAGACAAACACCATATCATATCACTTATATGTGGAATCTAAAATACAACCCAAATGAACCTATCTATGAAACAGAAAGAGACTCACAGATGTAGAGACCAGACATATAATGGTCAAGGGAGAGGGAGAAGAAAGGATTGGGAGTTTGGGATTAGCACATGAAACTATTCTATATCGATAAATAACAAGGTCCTACTGTATAGCACAGGGAACTATAATCAATATCTTGTGATAAACAGTCATTGAAAAGAATATATCAATACATATGTATATCTGAGTCACTTTGCAGTACAGAAGAAATTATCTCAACACTGTAAATCAACTATACTTCAATAAAATGAAAAGAAAATAGTTCAAATTGAAGCAGCCAATAAATGAGAGTCTAAATTAAAAAAAATAAGACATCTAAAATAGGCATGAGGGATTTAGTAGTAAGGAGCACTCCCCTCTTTAACAACAGCAGGACATTTGGAATCCAACCCACATATATTATATTGAAAAAAAAATCCACATTGGTTTTTAAAAATCTGACTTTTTAAACAAGTGTAATATAAAAGGAGAAAACATACAGAGTTTA
>SJYQ01006350.1:0-10095 GCA_006410935.1 Redunca redunca
AGCTGAGGTTAAATGCAAAGGACAGAGTTAAATGAGGAAATGAATTTAGAGTGACTGTGTTGACTCTTGAGGAAAACCCAGTGAACAGGCTTTATCGTCAAGGGACTAGTCCTATTTCTCCTTTAAAAATGTTTAAAATGCACAAGAGGGTGTCTTCTCCTCAGGAAATCAAACATCTGATTATTAACTAATGACCTCTTGTTTTCCCATCTGTGACAATCTTGTTTTAATAGGTTGCAGAGAGCAGAAAAATCACAAGTATAATATAGGCATCCCACCAAGATAAACAGGAAAGCGATCTTTGAGTTCTGGGAAAAGCAACTAAAAATTTGAGCCATTTTCTAACTATAGTATCGGGACACACACAAGGAGGTGTTGTTGGAAAACAGCACCTGCTCTTCCCTGTACTGCGGGTTCTGCCAGTGGCACGCATGAGCTATGTGCTTTCCCACGTAGTTGAACCAGCTTTACTGTTCAAAGAGCTTGTTTCCTTACGAAAATAAAATATTTAGATAGACTTTCTGTATATGCAGGAAAATTTATCTATCACCCACTTTATCAGCTATGGTTTAAAACTTACCCACTAATCCAGTTAATAATCAATCATCTCACCTCAAGAAATATAACATGAAACTTTACAACCATTGCTCATTATAATGATTTATAATTCTCCTGCAGTGCGGGAGACCTGGGTTCAATCCCTGGGTTGGGAAGATCTCTGGGAGAAGGGAAAGACTACCCACTCCAGTATTCTGGCCTGGAGAATTCCAAAGAGGGTCGCAAAGAGTTCAACACAACTGAGTGATTTTCACTTTCATTCACTTATTTATTTATACAATATGAGTAAATATAATCGGTTAATGTAATTACACTGTGAGTTGTGTTTTTTGCTGTTATCAAACATTACCTTAATGTTGAACCATCTTTAATGTAGTCTCAATCAGTAACTTACACCATCCCAGGTTAAAAACAGCTCCATTTTTTCTGTAACTTTTTTTGTAAAAAAATGTAAACATACACCAAAATAGAGATAATAGTATAATCAATCTCAGTCCTAATTAGGTCAATAATTATCAACTTCACAATTATCAACATTTTTATACTCTTGTGCCTTCCCTATCTTTCCTTTTATTTTGGGGAGAGAGCTGTACCGTGTGGCTTGGGAGATCTTGTTTCCCTGACCAGGGATTGAACTGTGGCAGTGAAAGTGTGGAGTCCTAACCACTGGACTGCCAGGGAATTCCCTCATTTTACCTTTTTATTTAAATTTATTTTTTGAGTTATAATTGATATATGACAATTGTATTCATTTTAGATGTATAGTATAATGACTTAATATGTGTACATTTTGTGAAACAATTACCACAGTAAGTTTAGCTAACAGTCGTCATCTCACATAATTACAATTGTTTTTTTTGTGTGTGGTGAGAACTTTTAAGATCTGCTCTGTTACCAACTTTTAAACCTGCAATACAGTGTTGTTAGCTGTAGACACTATTCTGTACGTTAGAGCTCCAAGACTTACTTAGGTGTAACTGAAAGTTTATAGCTTTGGACCATTTCACCTACCCTCTACCTACCACCTCTGGCAACCTTAATCTTTTCTTGGTATCTAGGAGTCAGTTTTTTATTTTAGTTTTTTAGAAATCACATACAAGTGGAATCATACAGAATTTATCCTTCTCTGACATTTCACTCAAGATAATGCCCTTGCAGTCCATCAATGTTATTGCAAAAGGCAAAATATACTTTATGGATGAATAATGTTCACATATATATATTTATAGTTATACATCACATTTTGTTTATCATTTATCTGTCAATGGTCATCTAGGTTGCATCTATATCTTGGTAATTTTATGTAATGTTGCTGTGAACATGAAGGTGAAGATATCTTTTCCAGTTAGTGTTTTCCTTTTCTTCAGATAAATACCCAGAAGTGTAATTGCTAGATCATTTGTAAATTCTACTTTTATTTTTTTGAGGAACCGCCATACAGTTTTTCACAGTGGCTGCACCAATTTATATCCCTATGAAAACTGCACAGAAGGTTTTCTTTTTATCGTATCCTTGCCAACACACATTTCTTGTCTCTGATAACAGCCGTTCTAACAGATGTGAGATGATATTTCACGGTGCCTTTGATTTACATTTCCCTCATGATCAGTGATGTTGGGCACCTTTTCATATACCTGTGGCCAACTGTATGTCTTCTTTGGGAAAATGGCTATTCAGACCCTCTGCCCACTTTTTAGTTGAGTTGTTTATTCTTTTTCTGTAATATATATAGTATATCAGATACGTGATTTGCAAATATTTTCTCCCATTCTGTAGAATGCCTTTTGATTTCGTCGATGGTTTCTTTTGCTGTACAGGTCTTTTTAGTGACACGTGCAGTCCCATGTGTTACTTTCATTTTGTTGCCTTTGTTTTTGGTGTTAAATCCAGAAAATCACTGCCAAGACAGATGTCAGAGAATGCCCCCCTGCCGTATTTTCTTCTGAGAGTTTTATGGCTTCAGGTATTACATTCAAGTTTTTAATCCATTTTGAGCTGATTTTGGGTGTCGTGTAAGACAGGAATCCTGTTTCATTCTTTTGTACGTGACTGTCTAATTTTCCCAACACAATTTATTAAAGAGACTATCTTCTCCCCATTATATATTCTTGATTCCTTTGTCATAAATTAATTGGCCATATATATGGGTTTATTTCTAGGCTTTCTGTTTTATTCCTTTGACCTATGTGTCTGTTTCTATGCTATAAAAACATTTTATACACCATATGTTTGCATGTATTTTTCATCTTTTATATACATTTTCCCTGATCCCATCTCTTTGTCAGGAGACATTCTTATTTAAATATGCTTGACAGTCCTACCCACATCAAATGGGAGGTCCAGTTCCCTCCCTAGGGGTCTGCAAATCTCTGAGTGGGAGCAAAACAATGGGGGAGGTTGGGCAGGGGGAGTACAGTTTTCATTCTTATGGCCATCCCTGACTCTGAATTTCTGCTCTCATAAATCTAAAGTTCTCACTCTTTTCCCTGTTCTCTTTCTTCTGCTCTGAAAAGACCCTCGATTACTTTTGGACTCTGTGGGAGAGTGCGAGGGTGGGATGATTTGGGAGAATGGCATTGAAACATGTATAATATCATCTGTGAAACGAATCGCCAGACCAGGCTCAGTGCATGACACAGGATGCTCGGGGCTGGTGCACTGGGATGACCCAGAGGGATGGTATGGGGAGGGCAGTAGGAGGGGGAGTCAGGATGGGGAACATGTTTACACCTGTAGTGGATTCATGTTGATGTATGGCAAAACCAATACAATATTGTAATTAGCCTCCAATTAAATACATTTATATTTTTTTTAAAAAATCCTCAACTCTTTTTAAAGTTCGTTTTCTTCTGTTCCTCCTCGGGAGTCTTTTCACATTGTTTTGACTACTCCATTTTAGGGTACCCTTCACACTAAACTCTGCAGGAAACTGAATTTTCTCGTTATATAGCTTAATCCCTGGGCTCTGGGCTGGCCTTCAGATATCAGGCTGTTCACTAACATTATCTCTAAGGCAGTATACTCAGATACTTTGTCTTGAATAGCCCAGAACTGGATGAATTTGAAATTTCACCCTCTCATGTGGAAGAAAATGATATGGGATTTATATTCCTACTCATATGGTATTTACACACTCTTCCTCCACTTTCAGGAGGCAAAAGTAGTCATAGTTTTAAGATTTTTCCTCCATTACATTCCTTCTTATTAATATTTAGTCATTTTATTTTATTAAAATATTTTCTCAGCTCATTCTTTTTTTTAAATTACTCTTTATTATATCATACCATTTCCCCACAGCTGACTGATCTCCTCTTGTCTGCAAATCTCACTCCTACTCACTCAGCAAAGATCATCTGAAATCCCGTTTCTCCCACAAAATGGGTGTGTACAAAAGCTTGTGTAAATAAACACCCCACTAGTCTTAATGTAGTTTTTTAGACTTCACAAAGGACTTGCACATAGAAATTCTCATTTGATGCTCTCGATGTTGTTAGGACTTTCATTTTACATAAGAGAAAATTCAATCTTTGTGCAACTGAACAACTAACCCAAGGATATACAGTTAAATTGACTACAGTTTCGCATTTCAGGGAAAAGATCTGTTTTCCTTTTACCTTTTGACCCCTTCGCTCAAGGTCTGTTTGTTTTTTGGTTGGTGGTGTTTGCTATAGCTTTGCAATATAGTTTGAAATCAGAAAGTGTGATGTCTCCAACTTTGTTCTTCTTTCTCAGAATTACTTTGGTTATTCAGGGTCTTTTGTGGTTCCACACATATTTTAGATTTGTTTTTTTCTGTTTCTATGGAAGTCTCCTGTGGGGTCACTGCTCCTTTCTCCTGGGTCCTGGTGCACACGGGATTTTGTTTGTGCCCTCCAAGAGTCTCTGTTTCCCCAGTCCTGTGGAAGTTCTGTAGTCAAATCCCATTGACCTTCAAAGTCAGGTTCCCAGGGGCTTCCCAGTCCCTTTGTCAGATGTCCAGGTTGGGAAGCCTAGAACTTTCACAACAGTGTGAGAACTGCTTTGGTGTAATGGTGCTGCAGTTGGTGTATCTCCCACCTGGTGGCTCAATAGTAGGCCTAATGGTAACCTCCCTGCATGGTGACTTATAACTTCTCTGCAGAGTGCATCATGTGAAATGCCAGGCTGGATGAAGAAATCGAGATTGCCTGGAGACATATCAGTAACCTCAGATATGCAGATGACACCACCGTTATGGCAGAAAGTGAAGAAGAACTAAATAGCCTCTTGATGAAAGTGAAAGAGGAGACTGAAAAGTTGGCTTAAAACTCAACATTCAAAAAACTAAGATCATGACATCTGGTCCCATCACTTCATGGCAAATAGATTGGGGGAAAAATGGAAACAGTAACAGACTTTATTTTCTTGGGCTCACTGTGGATGGTGACTACAGCCATGAAATTAAAAGACGCTTGCTCCTTGGTAGAAAAGCTATGATAAACTTAGACAACATATTAAAAAACAGAGACATCACTTTGCCAGCAAAGGTCCAGTCAAAGCTATGATTTTTCCAGTAGTCATGCATAGATGTGAGAGTTGGACCATAAAGAAGGCTGAGTGCTGAAGAATTAATGCTTTTGAACTATGGTTCTGGAGAAGACTCTTAAAAGTCCCTTGGACTGCAAGGAGATCAAACCAATCAATTCTAAAGGAAATCAATCCTGAATATTCATTGGAAGGACTGATGCTGAACTGAAACTCCAATACTTTAGCCACCTGATGCAAAGAACTGACTCATTGGAAAAGACCCTGATGCTGGGAAAGATTGAAGGCAGGGAAAGAAGGGGATGATTTGGACGGCATCACTGATTCCATGGACATGAGTTTGAGCAAACTCTGGGAGATAGCGAAGGACAAGGGAGCCTGGCATGCTGCAGTCCATGGGGACACCAAGTGACACAAGTCAGTGACTGAATAGCATTTCTGTGGGAAAATGCCATGGGAATTTTGATAGAGATTACATTGAATCTGTAGAATGTTTTGGGTTGTATGGACATTTTGAAAATACTAATTCTTCCAATTCATGAGCATGGAACATGTTTCTACTTATTTATATCTTCTTCAGTCTCTTTCATCAATATCTTATCATTTTCAGTGTATAACTCTTTCACCTCCTGGTTAAATTTATTCCTAAGCTTTTTATTCTTTTTGATGCAGTTTCAAATGGCACTGTTCTCTTAACTTCTCTTTCTGATAGTTTGTTATTGGTGTATAGAAACAAACTCTTGCGTGGAGAATCCCAGGGACGGGGGAGCCTGGTGGGCTGCCGTCTATGGGGTCACACAGAGTCGGACAAGACTGAAGTGACTTAGCAGCAGAAACAAACATATATATCTTATATATATATATATGCAGATCTTGTGTCCTGAAATTTCACTGAATTCGTTTCTTAGTTCTAATAGTTATTTGGTGGAGTCTTCAGAGTTTTCTGTATACATAGTATCATGTCATCTGCAAATAGAGGACTCTTCTGTGATTTGGATTCCTTTTCTTTTTCTTGCCCAGTTACTGTGGCTAGGACTGCCAATGCTCTGCTGAATGAAAGTGATGAGAGTGAGCATTCTTCTTTTGTTTATGATCTTAGAAGAAAAGCTTTCTACTTTTCACCATTGAGTATGATGCTAGCTGCTACTGTTGTTGCTGTTCAGTCGCTAAGTCACATCTGATTCTTTGCGACCCCACGGACCGCAGCATGCCAGGCTTCCTTGTCCTTCATTATCTCCCAGCATTTGTTCAAATTCATGTTCACTAAGTCAGTGATACCATCCAACCATCTCATCCTCTGTTTTCCCCTTCTCCTCCTGCCCTCAATCTTTCCCAACATCAGGGTCTTTTCCAGTGAGTCAACTCTTTGCATCAGGTGGCCAAAGTACTGGAGCTTCAGCTTTAGCAACAGTCCTTCCAATGAATATTCAGGGTTGATTTCCTTTAGGATTGACTGGTTAGCTGTGGGCTTCTCATGTAAGCCTTTATTATGTTGATGTATGTTTCCCTTTCTACCCAGTTTGTTGAGAGTTTTTATCACAAATGGATGTTGAATTTTGTCAAAAGCTTTTTCTGCATCTACTGATATGATTTTATGGTTTTTATCCTTTATTTTGTTAATATAATGTATCACATTGATTAATTTGTGGACAATGAACCATCCTTGCATCCCTGGAATAAATCTCACTTGATCATGATATATACTTTTAATGTATTGATGAATTTTGTTGAGGATTTTGCATCTATGTTCATCAGGGATATTGGTCTTGAATTTTCTTTTTTGTGTGGTATCCTTGTCTGGTTTTTGTTTAGCTTTATAAAATGAGTTTGAAAGTGTTCCTTCCTGTTCATTTGTTTTGAAGAGTTTGAGAAGAATGAGTAATAAGTCTTACTTAAGTGCTTGTTGGAATACATCAGGGAGCTGTCGTCCTAGACTTTTGTTTGTTGGGAGGTTTTTGATTACTGTTTCAGTCTCCTTACAAATAATCAGTCTGTTCAAATATTCTATTTCTCCATGATTCAGTCTTGGTAGGTTGTCAGTTTCTAGGAATTTGTCCATTTTTTCTAGTTGTACAATTTGTTGGCATTTAATTCATAGTATTTTCCAATTTTATCCTTTTTTTTTGGCTGAAGCATACTCAATTTCAGTATGCATGTCCAATAAGGACTTAAATAAAATCATATCCCCATACCATTATCAGACTCACCAAAATTAAGGAAATCTCCTCATACTACCCGTCATCCAGCAAATATTAGAATTCGTATGATTGTCTCACAGATTCTCTCTACCGTTGCTTTATCTTATTTAAGAGCTAAGCAGAGTTTACACCTTGCACTTGACTGTCATGTCTTAAGTCCGTTTTACTCAGTTTAACTACTACCCTGCCATTTTTTCCCCTACCGTTAATTTACTGGAGAAATAATATCTCTAGCACTGTAGAATATTCCCTGAATCTACAGCTGATTGCTTCCTTATGATATCCCCCTGATTTTTTTAGATAGTTAGATCTGGAATTTTTATTAAATTTAGGCTCTATATTTTATGTAAGAATACTTCATAGTGCTTGGTGTGTATTTCCTATTTCATCACATCGTGGAAACATGATGTCTGATAGTTTCATATTTCATGATGAAATATGGTTCATGGGTTTAAATGACACCGGTTTCATTCCTATTTACAATATTTTTCATCAACTTTTCACCTGTTTTAGCAATTGATAATTGTGAATAGATCCACTATTTCTTTTAGTTCAGTTCAGTCACTCAGTCGTGTCCAACTCTTTGCGACCCCATGGATTGTAGCATGCCGAGCTTCTTTGCCTGTCACCAACTCCCAGAGCCTGCTCAAACTGATGTCCATTGAGTTGATGATGCCATCCAACCACTCATCCCCTGTCATCCGCTTCTCCTCTTGCCTTCACTGTTTCCCAGCATCAGGGTCTTTTCCAATGAGTCAGTTCTTTGCATCAGGTGGCTGAAGTATTGGAGCTTCAGCTTCAGCATCAGTCCTTCCAATGAATATTCAGGGCTGATTTCCTTTAGGGTTGACTGGCTGGATCTCCTTGAAGTCCAAGGAACTCTCAAGAGTCTTCTCCAACACCACAGTCCAAAAGCATCAATTCTTCGGTGCTCAGCTTTATTTATAGTCCAACTCTCACATCCATACATGACTACTAGAAAAACTATAGCTTTCACTAGACGAACCTTTGTCAGCAAAGGTCATGTCTCTGCTTTTTAATATGATGTCTAGGTTGGTCATCGCTTTCCTTCCAAGGAGCAAGCGTCTTTTAATTTCATATCTTCAGTCACCATCTGCAGTGATTTTGGAGCCCAAGAAAATAGTCTCCCACTGTTTCTCCTTTTCCCCATCTGCAATGAGGTGATGGGACCAGATGCCATGATCTTAGTTTTTTGAATGTTGAATTTTAAGCCAACTTTTCACTCTCCTCTTTCACTTTAATCAAGACGCTCTTTAGTTCTTCTTAGTTTTCTGTCATAATGGCGGTGTCATCTGAGTATCTGAGGTTACTGATATTTCTCCCGGAAATCTTGATTCCAGCTAATGCTTCATCCTGCCCAGTGTTTCACCTGATGTACTCTGCATATAAGTTAAATAAGCAGGGTGACAATATATACCCTTGACATACTCCTTTCCCAATTTGGAACCAATCCGTTTTTCCATGTCCATTTCTAACTATTGTTTCTTGACCTGCATACAGATTTCTCAGGAGGCAGGTCTGGTGGTCTAGTATTCTCATCTCTGCAAGAATTTTCCACAGTTTTTTGTGATTCACAGAGTCAAAGGCTTTGGTGTAATCAATAAAGCAGAAGTAGATGTTTTTTCTGGAACTCTCTTACTTTTTTCTATTATCCACCGGATGTTGGCAATTTGATCTCTGGTTTCTCTGCCTTTTCTAAGTCCAGCTTGAACATCTGGAAGTTCACAGAGCATGTACTGTTGAAGCCTGGTTTGGAGAATTTTGAGTCTTACTTTGCTAGCATGTGGGTTGAGTGAAATTCTGCAATAGTTTGAACATTCTTTGGCAGTGCCTTCCTTTGGGATTGGAATGAAAATTGACCTTTTCCAGTCCTGTGGCCACTGCTGAGTTTTCCAAATTTGCTGGCATATTGAGTGCAGCACTTTCACAGCATCAGCTTTTAGGATTTGAAGTAGCTCAACTGGAATTCCATCACCTCCACTAGCTTTGTCCGTAGTGGTACTTCCTAAGGTCCACTTGACTTCGCATTCCAAGATGTCTGGCTCTGGGTGAGTGATCACACCATCATGGTTATCTGAATCATGAAGATCTTTATGGTATAGTTCTTAGCTGTATTCTTGCCACCTCTTCTTAACATCTTCTGCTTCTGTTGGGTCCATACCATTTCTGTCCATTATTGTGCCCATCTTTGCATGAAATGTTCCCTTGGTATTCCTTGCCATCTCCTGTTTGACCACTTCCAATTCATCTTGATTCATGGACATAACATTCCAGGTTCCTATGTAATATTGTTCCTTACAACATCAGACTTTACTTCCATCACCAGTCACATCCACAACTGGGTGTTGTTTTCATTTTGGCTCTGTCTCTTCATTCTTTTTGCAGTTGTTTCTCCACTCTTCTGAAATAGCATATTGGGCACCTACCGACCTGGGAGAGTTCATCTTTCAGTGTCATATCTTTTTGCCTTTTCATACTGTTCATGAGATTCTCAGGCAAAAATAGTGAAGTGGTTTGCCATTCCCTTCTCCAGTGGACCACATTTTGTCAACATTTCTTTAGAAGTTAAAAAAAAGTTTCTTTCTTTCTTTTATTTATTTATTTTAACTTTACAATACTGTATTGGTTTTGCCATACATTGACATGATTCTGCCACAGGTGTACATGAGTTCCCACCCCCTCCCACCTCCCTCCCCATATCATCTCTCTGGGTCATCCCAGTGCACCAGCCCCAAGCATCCTGTATCCTGTATCGAACTAAGACTGGCGATTCATTTCTTACATGTTTCAATGACATTCTCCCAAATCATCCCAC
>SJYQ01006350.1:30985-129666 GCA_006410935.1 Redunca redunca
ATGCACACAAAAAATAAATAATTTTTTTAAAGTTATTGATTTAGTCTTCATTTTTATTCCCTTCAGTGCAGTTGTGTTATGAATTTGCAATTCAGCTAGGGTTGTTTGGTTGTGTTTGCACTCATTGCTATTTGCATACATTTCCTTGTTGATTTAATTTTTTAGGTATGTAAAATGTTAACATGATTTTAAAAGGGAAACTATAAGAAAAGTTACATTCAGAGAAGTGTCTATCCCTCCCTATTCCTTCCATCTATCTGCTTCACCTCCCTGCCTCTGTGAGTAAACAGTCTTATTTTTTTCTGCTTTATCCATCCTATATATATAATTTAAGTAATTTATTTTTTATTGAAGGATAATTGCTTTACAGAATTTTGCTGTTTTCTGTCAAATCTCAACGTGAATGTGTAAAATAGATAGCAAATGGGAATTTGCTATATGGTTCAGGAAACTCAAACAGGAGCTCTGTGTCCATCCTATATTTTTTTATTGAATTATAGTTGACATATAACATCATGTAAGTTTGAGGCATACAGTGTGTTAATTTGATACATTTATATATTACAGTGTGATTAGTGCTCCTGACACCTTTACCATGTGGCAGAACTTTCTTTTTTTGTGTTGAGGACAACTAAGATGCAGTCTTAACTTTGCAGTTTATAGTACAGTATTGTGGATCATAAACACTCTATTGTGCATTAGAGCTACAGAACTTAATTATTTGCTAGTTGCAAGTTTGTACCCATAAACATTTCTCCAATTTTCCCATCCCCAGCCCCTAGAAACCACCATACTATTCTGTTTTTATGAGTTCAGCTCTTTTAGATTCCACATATAAGTGATATCATACAATATTTGTCTTTCTCTGACTTACCTGATTTATTTCACTTAGCATAATGCCCCTAGGGTCCACCTACATTGTTCCAAACGGCAGAATATTTTCCTTTTTCATGGCTAAATTATACACACACACACACACACACACACACATCCCGCAACTTCTTTATCTATTCATTGGTGGACAAACAAGCCATTTCCATATCTTGGCTATTGGGAAGAATGCTGCAGTGAATGTGGGTATGCAGATGTCTTTGAGATATTGATTTCAATTCCTTCAGATGTGTGCTCCACAAGTGGGACTGTTGAATCATTATGTTAATTCAATTTTAAATTTTTGAGGAACTGCCATAATGTTTTCCATAATGGCAGTACCAATTTATATTTCCACAGATAGTGAGGGTTTCCTTTTCTACACATCATTGTCAGTGTTTGTTATCTCCTGTCCCTTTGATAAAAGCATAACAAGTGTAAGGTAATAACTCACTGTAGTTTTGATTTGCATTTCCCTGATGAACTGTGGTGTTGGAGAAGACTCTTGAGAGTCCCTTGGACTGCAAGGAGATCCAACCAGTCCATTCTCAAGGAGATCAGCCCTGGGATTTCTTTGGAAGGAATGATGCTAAAGCTGAAACTCCAGTACTTTGGCCACCTCATGCAAAGAGTTGACTCATTGGAAAAGACTCTGATCCTGGGAGGGATTGGGGGCAGGAGAAGGGGATGACAGAGGATGAGATGGCTGGAGGGCATCACTGACTTGATGGACGTGAATCTGAGTGAACTCTGGGAGTTGGTGATGGACAGGGAGGCCTGGCGTGCTGTGATTCGTGGGGTCACAAAGAGTTGGACCCAACTGAGCGACTGAACTGAACTGATGATTAGTGGTGAAATACAGGTGTCCAGTTTCATTCTTTTGCATGTCAATATTTTCCCCAACATCATGTATTTAATAGACTACCCTTTTCTCCTTGTGTGTTCTTGGCACCCTTCTCAAAAATTAGTTGAGTAGGACCGTATGGTTTTGATTACTTTAGCTTTGTAATATTGAGCTGGAAATCAGGTGTTGTGAGGGCTCCAGCATGGCTCATCTTTCTCTAGATTGCTTCAGCTATTTGGAGTCTTTTGTGGTTTCACACAAATATTAGAATTATTTTTTCTGTTTTCGTGAAAATATGCCATTGGCATTTTTATCAGGATGACACTGAGTCTGTGGATCGCCTTTGGTAGTATGGGCATATTCACCACATTAATTCTTTCAAGAACATGGAATATCTTTCTATTTATTTGTATCTTATTCAATCTCTTTCTTCAGAGTCTTCTAGTTTTCAATGTAAAGGTCTTTCACCTCCTTTGTTAAATTTATTTCTATGTACTATCAGCTGTTGAAAAAGGAGTTTGAAATCTCCTGCTATACTTATGGGTTTTCTTGTTCTCTCTGAGGTTCTGCCTTGTATATAATGCTCTGTTAAATATGCAATTGAAATTGTATATCTTCTTACTGAATGGATCTTTTTATCATTAGGAAATGCCCCCTTTTATTCCTACTAATTATACCTTTCCCAAAGCTTACTTTGGTATTAAAATAGCTACTTCAACTATCTTTAGTTAGGTTTGTGTGGTATATTCCTTCCAAGGTGGCGCTAGTAGTAAAGAACACACCTGCCAACACAGGAGGCATAAGAGATGTGGGTTCGGTCCCTGGGTTAGGAAGATACCCTGTAAGAGGGCATGGCAACCCACTCCAGTATTCTTGCCTGGAGAATCCCACGGACAGAGTTGTCTGGTGGGCTACAGTCCACAGGATCACAAAGAGCTGGACACGACTGAAGTGACTTAGCATGCACACACATGTGGTGTATTATTTTTGTCCTTTTACTTATGTCTCTATATTTTAAGCATGTTTCTTGGAGATATTATACAATTGGATCTGCTCATAGAAAACTAACTCATGGTTACCAATGAGGAAGAGGGAGAAGGGATTAGTTAGGAATTCGGGATTAACATATACACACTACTATATATAGAAAAGATAATCAACAAGGACCTACTGTATAGCACAGGGAACTATACTCAGTATTTTATAAGAGGAAAGACTCTGAAAAAGAATATATATATATATATTCTGATGTACATCTGAAACTAACATAACGTTGTAAATCAGCTATACTTCAATAAAATAAAAAAGATTGTCTGTTCCACACTGTTTCTGGGTATGTTGCAATTGGATTAGTTTTTCTTGTTTATGGATTACATTTCCCTGCTTCTTTGCATGTTTAGTAATTTATAATTCTCATTGAGGTATAGTTGATTTATAATATTGTGTAGCTTCTAGTGTACAGTAATTTTTACTGCATTTTAAAATGCACTTTAAACATTGTGAATATTTCATTGTTGATTTTTTCTAAGCTATATCTCAGAGTTCATCATAACAGGTCATTTTTCCCACATATGTTTTGAACCTTTTCATTGTTTATATTTAAGTGTTATCACTTTTGGAAAGTTGTGTTGTTTTTTTTTTTTCCATTTTAAACACTAGTGTTATTCTACTGTTTCATTTCTCTTCTTAGAGATTCCAGTTATGTATATGTTCATTTTGTGTGCGACTGTTTTCCATTCCCATCATATTCTCTCTAATCCCTTTTAAAATATCTTGATCTCAGTTTCATTCTCTTGTTTCTTCATTGTTTTATCTTTTAATTTTTACTGAAGTGTAGTTGCTTTCTGGGGGCTTCGTTGATGGCTCAGTGGCAAAGAATCTTCTTGCCAATGAAGGAAACTCAGGAGACTCAAGTTCACCTCCTAACTGGGGGAGATTCCCTGGAGGAGGGAAGGGCAACACACTCTGATATTCTTGCCTGGAGAGTTCTATGGACAGAGGAGCCTGGCGGGGGGCAGTCCACGGGGTTGCAAAGAGTTGGACAAGACTGAGCATGCGTACACACATGATAGTTGCTTTACACTGTTGTCTTAATCTCTACTGTACAGCAAAGTGAATCATATATATATATATGTGTGTGTGTGTGTATATATATATATATATATATATATATATACACGTCTTTTTGGATTTCCTTCCCATTGAGGTTACCACAGAGCCCTGAGTGGAGTTTCTTGTGTCATACATTAGTTGTCTATTTAATACATATTATCAATAGTATATATATGTCAATCCCAATCTCCCAATTCATCCCATCTTCCCTTTTCCTCCTTGGTGTCCATAGATTTGTTCTCTATGTCTTGTTTCTTATTAGGTCTTTATTTGAATTCCTTCTTCTGTGGCATTTTATAGTCTTTCATTTTTTAGATCTTACGCTTTTTTCTTCAATTACTTTGCTAAATTTGATCAATTCTTATTGCACTTCTGTTTAGTTGTTGTTGTTGTTGTTTGGTTTGGTTTGGTTTGTTTATTTGTAAGGGATACGGAGTCCATATTTCTTATTAGTGTTTGAATTTATGATTCTAAGTTGTTTTTCTAAAATTGTCTTTACAGGCTTTTCTGAGAATATATAATTCACAGAGTTTTCTGTCACAGTATACTACTTTCCGGTTGGTTTTGGGGAGAGAGTTTTCATCAACTGAAAGAGTGATTCTTGGTTTGCTTATTTTGTTTTATGTCCTTACAGTTTCTTTGTATGGAGTTGGTTTAATTTTTTGCTCTTCCTAGGCATTTAACATGAGTGTGAATACCCAGTTCAGTCAGGATATGGACACACAGTTTCTTTTAAATAAATGAGTTTATGGTAGTGCAAGAGCGTGGGAGTGTTGGTGTGCCCTAATTTTTAAAATCCTTAGCTTTGTTTATTCCCCTCACTGTGGTGTCTCCAAGATGCCCCACACCTTCTCTGTTCACAGACACCCTCACTGTTTGGAGGCAGCTGCCTTTAGCCCTGTCACCTTCAAACATCTTTCAAGTATCCATGACCATCAGTGATCACCTCCCAGACCTGAGTTCTGACACTCAGTGTAGAATGATTTCTCCCTGGGGTGACTTTGGTCAATGCTTTGTTTAAATCCTTTGCTCCCCTCTTTTCTTTTGAATGGAGCTATTTAAGCCACTGTCCCCTTACTCTTAGCCCCCAGAGGCTTGTAGGATCAGGAGTTCTATTGAAATAAGAGCCTCTTGATAAAGGTGAAAGAGGAGAGTGAAAAAGCTGGCTTAAAACTCAAAATTCCAAAAACTAAGTTCATGGCCTCTGGTTCCATCAGTTCATGGCAAATAGATGGGGGAAACAATGGAAACAGTGACAGACAATTTTCTTGGGCTTCAAAATCACTGCAGATGGAGACTACAGCCATGAAATTAAAAGATGCTTGCTCCTTGGAAGAAAAGCTATAACAAACCTAGAGACTGTATTAAAAAGCAGAGTCATTACTCTGACAACAAATGTCCATCTAATCAAAGCTGTGGTTTTTCCAGTAGTCATGTATGGATGTGAGAGCTGGACCATAAAGAAGGTTGAGCACCGAAGAATTGATGATTTGAACTGTGGTACTGGAGAAGACTCTAGAGGGTCCCTTGGACTTCAAGGAGATCCAACCAGTCAATCCTAAAGGAAATCAATCCTGAATATTCATTGGAAGGTCTGATGCTGAAGCTGAAGCTCCAATACTTTGGCCACCTGATGCGAAGAGCTGACTCATTAGAAAAGACCCTGATGCTGGGAAAGATTGAAGGCAAAAGGAGAAGGGGACGTCAGAGGATGTGATGGTTAGATGGCATCACTGACTCAATGGACATGAGTTTGAGCAAATTCAGGGAGATGGTGAAGGGCAGGGAAGCTTGGTGTGCTGCAATCCATGGGGCTGCAAAGAGTCAGACACGACTGAGCTACTGAACAACAGTAACTTACAGTTAATTAGAAGTGTGAGTTGTTCTGTCTCCTACTAATTCTGAAGGCTGGTAATGTATGGTTTTATTTGCATTTTGTTGATTTTATGGTGGAAGTTGCATAGATTGATTCTGATCTGGGTATCTCACATTATGTTCTAGAGCTGGATGCTCTATTTGGAATTGTGTCCTTAGTACCAACATATGGTGATTTGTGATCATATGGGCCAGAGAAGCTTTGAGCAGGAATCACCACTGTAGTATCAGTGGTGTAGACCAGCAAATCTTTTCTGTAAAGGCTGGATATTAAATATTTTTAATAATTAACTATTGGCCAGCAACTGGTTGTAGCACAAAGCAACAAAAGACAAGCAACTAAATGAATGTGGCTGTGTTTCTATAACTTTTATCACAAAAACAGATAGTAGGTCAGGTCTTACCCTCAGGCCATAGTTTGCCAACCCCTGGCATATAGCAACCCATAGGAAATGGCTTCAAAGCAGAGAAATTACACATGTTATGATGGATGGTTGTGTAGAAAACTCAGACTCTATTGTTCAGTTCCTCAGTTGTGTCTGACTCTTTGTGACCCCATGGACTGCAGCATAAAATAATAATTTAACTTCTCTGGAGTTTCTCATTAAATACAAAAATATTAGTTTGTATTCTCCAATAAGTAAATTTATCTTAAAATTTCACAATGCCATAGAAGATATTCAATAATGGGAAGATATTTACAATATATTGCAATATAATAACACATTTCAGCATTCACTTAATGCTTGTTGAATGAGTAGTTCTTAAAACCTGACTACAAAACCATACTGCAACCTGATCTTCAAGAGACTGAAAAGATTTTTACAAAAACCTTAACAGTAAATACTTTTAAATGGTATGACACGTATAGCTCTTTTCCTTCTTTCAGTTCAGTTCAGTTCAGTTCAGTTCAGTCACTCAGTCGTGTCCGACTCTTTGTGACCCCATGAATCGCAGCACGCCAGGCCTCCCTGTCCATCACCAACTCCCGGAGTTCACTCAGACTCNTTGAACTTTAAGCCAACTTTTTCACTCTCCTCTTTCACTTTCATCAAGAGGCTTTTTAGTTCCTCTTCACTTTCTGCCATAAGGGTGGTATCATCTGCATATCTGACGTGATTAATATTTCTCCCAGAAATCTTGGTTCCAGCTTGTGTTTCTTCCAGTTCAGCATTTCTCATGATGTACTCTGCATATAAGTTAAATAAACAAGGTGACAATATACATCCTGACGTACTCCTTTTCCTATTTGGAACCAGTCTGTTGTTCCATGTCCAGTTAGAACTGTTGCTTCCTGACCTGCATACAGATTTCTCAAGAGGCAGGTCAGGTGGTCTAGTATTCCCTTCTCTCTCAGAATTTTCCACAGTTTATTGTGATCCACACAGTCAATAGCTTTGGCATAGTCAATAAAGTGGAAATAGATGTTTTTCAGGAACTCTCTTGCTTTTTTGATGATCCAGCTGATGTTGGCAATTTGATCTCTGGTTCCTCTGCCTTTTCTAAAACCAGCTTGAACATCAGGAAGTTCACGGTTCACATATTGTTGAAGCCTGGCTTGGAGAATTTTGAGCATTACTTTACTAGGATGTGAGATGAGTGCAATTGTGTGGTAGTTTGTGCATTCTTTAGCATTGCCTTTCTTTGGGATTGGAATGAAAATTGATGTTTTCCAGTCCTGTGGCCACTGCTGAGTTTTCCAAATTTGCCGGCATATTGAGTGCAGCACTTTCACACATCATCTTTCAGGATTTGAAATAAATCTTTTCTTATTCTGCAGTGATTCTATGATAAATGTGTAAAACACTTATTAAATACATTTGATCTAAAAGAGCAAAGCAATATTATAATCATCTGTTTGTAATAGAATAACAGTGATCAAATAATCATGTCAATGTATGGCAAAACCAATACAGTATTGTAAAGTAAAATAAATTTAAAATAAAAATTAAAAAAAAAAGATGTTTTAGTAGATGGTCACAGAAAGAGAATTGACAAGATTCAGTCAGTTCAGTTCAGTTGATCAGTCGTGTCTGACTCTTCAACCCCACAGACTGCAGCATGCCAGGCTTCCCTGTCCATCACCATCTTCCAGAACTTACTCAAACTCATGCCCATTCAGTCGGCGATGCCATCCAACCATCTCATCCTCTGTTGACCCTTCTCCTCCCGCCTTCAATCTTTCCCAGCATCAGGGTCTTTTCAAATGAGTCAGTTCTTCCCATCAGGTGGCCAAAGTATTGGAGTTTCAGTCCTTCCAGTGAATATTCACGACTGATTTCCTTTAGGATGGACTGGTTTGATTTCCTTGCAGTCCAAGGGACTCTCAAGAGTCTTCTCCAAAACCACAGTTCAAAAGCATCAATTCTTCAGTGCTGAGCTTTATCTATAGTCCAACTCTCACATTCATACATGACTACTGGAAAAACCATAGCTTTGACTAGACGGTCTACTGGGAGGAGAATGGATTTTGGAGAAAGAATTGAATTCAAATTCAAACTCCCTTAATAAATATGCAAAATTTGAAGATGAGACACCTTCCTGAGTCTCAGTTTGCCCATCTATAAAGAGGAAATAATATTACTGCCTCAATCTTGTGGTAAGAATTAAGAGGCAATTTACACAATTAATTGAGTGCTCTGTGGCATTCTCCAGTGGCTTTCCAAATCAATTCCTTAGTGAAAGAAAGTGAAAGTATTAGTCACTCAGTCTTGCCCAACTCTTTGTGACCCCGTGGACTGTAGCTCACCAGGCTCCTCTGCCCATAGAATTCTGCAGGCAAGAACACTGGAATAGGTAGCCATTCCCTTCTTCAGGAGATCTTCTCGACCCAGGGATGGAACCCAGTCTCCTACACTGCAGGCAGATTCTTTACCATCTGAGTCAACAGGGAAGCCCCGATTTGTTAGAGCCACCTTCAGAAATTTGTTTTGATTTGGGTTTTGATCCATTTTGTCTTTTCTTCTATAATCATCTGAGTGATTTATATATAATCTCTACATCTTTTAATGCTGTGAATGCTTATGTATAATCTCCGAGCAATACATCAAAAGAATACCAAAAGAATTCCAGCATCCTTCTGGAAACTGCTACCCACGTACTTGCTACAATCACCATTAGGTGTAGGTGATAGAAGGATATAGTTTTGCATATATGATTTTTTTCACAGATGTGATATTACATGCTTACATATCGATCTGCAGATTGCTTTTTCACTAGATCATTTCTTTTCTCTCTTGCTGTTAGAACTATTGGGACCTTGCAAATGACCATCACAATTTCTTTTTTTGTTGTTGTTTTTATTTTTTATTATTATTTTTTTTTACTTTGCAATACTGTATTGGTTTTGCCATACACTTCTGTTGATCAAATTTTGCTTCTGTATGTCAATTTCAAAAACTGTAAGAAGGCAATTTCAAAAACTTTTGCAAGCAGTGGCCTCCAAAAATATTTCTCAGCGCTTGACTCCCGATTGAGTCAATGTTATTATATAAAGGGAGTTTTTGTTAAAATAATGCCAGTGTTAGAGTAAATATTATTAGTATTATATCCTAGGATTCACTGGCAGGGATGTGGAAAGGATTAAGAAAATGATAATAGCTTCGGATGCTCTCTTTATTCAGGTTTCCAACAAAGAGCCTTCCTTTGCAGTAGCTGGAGCTTTGGTTCATTCCTTTGACATTTTTTGCAGATATCTGTAGTCTGAAAAGGCCTCAGTGAAAATAAAATTATCTTCTGTACACAACGAATTCCACTCAGACTTCAAAATGAAGATGCGAAAAGAAGGAAGAGGAAGATTAATTCCAATCACCTGAATAAAATAAACAAGTGAAGATAATGAGAGATTCATTGCTACAGAGAAGTCCCTTTTGTTTCTTTGGCTTCACTGGGTCTTCATTGTGGTGTGCAGGCTGTTTGCTGTAGCTCGTGGGTGCTTCTCTCTGGTTGCAACTTGCTGACTTCTCTAGTTGAAGCTCACGGGCATAGTTGCCCCACAGCATGTGGGATCGTAGTTCCCTGACCAGGGGTCAAACCTCCATCCCCTGAATGGGAAGGTAGATTCTTAACCACTGGACCACCAGCGAAGTCCCAATACTTACTTCTTGAACAAAGTGTTTAAAAAAAGTTTCTGAAGAATTTCCTGGACTTACCTGGTTGTCCAGTGGTTAAGACGCTGTGATTCCAATGTTGGGGGAACAGGTTTGGTCCCTTGTATAGTGTGGCCAAAGCAAATAAATAAATAAAATGTATGTTGAGAAACTTAAAAGAATTTCCTTTGCTACTTATGTTGCATGCACTTTATTAACTGGATTTTAAAATTATTTTCAAAATAATCAAAGTACTTCAGAACTCTTCGGTGATGTTTATGTCATTGAGATGTGTGTGACATTTCCCATGGTCTCTGATAAGTTTTATGAATGCTGTATTTCAGAGGGAAGTAGAAATAGAGACTTCCTCAAGTGGATATCAAACTACCAAAGAATGCTCAAACTACCACACAATTGCACTCATCTCACAGGCTAGTAAAGTACTGCTCAAAATTCTCCAAGTCAGGCTTCACCAATACATGAATCATGAACTCCCACATGTTCAAAGCTGAATTTAGAAAAGCCAGAGGAACCAGAGATCAAATTGCCAACATCCGCTGGCTCATGGAAAAGCAACAGAGTTCCAGAAAAACATCTATTTCTGCTTTAGTGACTATGCTAAAGCCTTTGACTGTGTGGATCACAATAAACTGTGGAAAATTCTGAAAGAGATGGGGATACCAGATCACCTGACCTGCCTCTTGAGAAATCTGTATGCAGGTCAGGAAGCAACAGTTAGAACTGGACATGGAACAACAGACTGGTTCCAAATGGGAAAAGGAGTACGTCAAGAATGTATATTGTCACCTTGTTTATTTAACTTCTATGTAGAGAACATCATGAGAAACACTGGGCTGGAGGAAGCACAAGCTGGAATTGCGATTGCCAAGAGAAATATCAATAACCTCAGATATGCAGATGACACCACTCTTATGGCAGAAAGTGAAGAAGAACTAAACAGCCTCTTGATGAAAGTGAAAGAGGAGAGTGAAAAAGCTGGCTTAAAGCTCAACATTCCAAAAACAAAGATCATGGCATCTGGTCCCATCACTTCATGGGAAAAAGATGGGGAAACAGTGGAAACAGTGGCAGACTTTATTTTGGGGGGCTCTGAATGCACTGCAGATGGTGACTGCAGCCATGAAATTAAAAGATGCTTACTCCTTGGAAAAAAAGTTCTGATCAACCTAGACAGCATATTAAAAAACAGAGACATTCCTTGCCAACAAAGTTCTGTCTAGTCAAAGCTATGGTTTTTCCAGTAGTCTTGTATGGATGTGAGAGTTGGACTATAAAGAAAGCTGAGCACTGAAGAATTGATGCTTTTGAACTGTGGTGTTGGAGAAGACTCTTGAGAGTCCCTTGGACTGCAAGGAAATCAAACCAGTCCGTCCAAAGGGAAATCAGTCCTGAGTATTCATTGGAAGGACTGGTGTTGAAGCTGAAACTCCAGTACTTTGGCCACCTAATGGGAAGAGCTGACTCATTTGAAAAGTCCCTGATGCTGGGAAAGATTGAAGGCGCGAGGAGAAGGGGACGACAGAGGGTGAGATGGTTGGATGGCATCACCGACTGAATGGGCATGAGTTTAAGTAAACTCTGGCAGGTGGTGATGGACAGGGAGGCCTGGTGTGCTGCAGTTTGTGGGGCCACAAAGAATCGGACATGACTGAGCGAGTGAACTGAACTGAACAAGTGGATCTTGACTAATCCATGAGTAATGGTGTAACGGTAAAATGATTTTGTTTTAGAAATATCTTATAAAGGTAATCCATTTAAAATTTAAATGATCTATAAAGATAATGTCATTTTGTATTAAGTGAATCTGATACTAGAACAGAAAAATCAGCTTCATCAAAATTGGCCTGCTAAACATTCTAACTGGGGCTTTCCCAGTGGCTCAGTGGTAACGAATCTGCCTGCAGTGCAGGAGACCCAGGAGAGTGGGGTTTGACCCCTGGGTCAGGAAGATCTCCTGGAGGAGGAAATGGCAACCTACTCCAGTATATTTCTCTGAAAAACCCTATGGACAGGGAAGCCTAGAAGGCTACAACCCATGGAGTCGCAAAGAGTGGGACACAACTGAGTGACTAAGCCGCATGGCAGCCAAGATCCTAATCATGTTTACCTTACATGAAGAAGCAACATCATTTTATTGTTTAGGAGGTAATGTCAACATCCCAATGCTATAAGTTTCAGAAGTCCTGAAGCAGAAGATAAAGAATTACTCATAATTTAACTTAACTCCTTAAGTGTAATTAGATCTGGAGTCAGCAGTGTGGGTAGTCATTGTTTTGATAACATATTTACAAATATTTTATGATGATTTTTATAATCCCATTCATGTGGGTCTAGTTGCTAATATAAGGTTCGAATGTATATGAAATGTTTTTTAAATTTACTTTTTCTTTCATTTATTCAGTAAATATTTTTGTGTGTGCCTAGCATGTGCTGTTGTTCTAGTCACAAGGGATACAATAGTGAATAAAACAGAAGAATGATCCTCACTTGTGTGTGACTCATGGTGAGAAAGCCAATGAAAGAGATAAATATAATTATGGCACGTTACAATCTGATAATGCTAAACAAAAATAAAACAAATATTCAGGAAGGTTGAATTGTTGAATAGATGGTCAGGGAAGTCGTCGCTGTGAAGGTGACTTATGAACAGAGGTGGAGAGGAGTGAGGAGCTTACATACAGATATTTGACAAGGAGCACCCCAGAAAGAGGAAAGAGCAGGTAGAATCGTGCCTGGTGTTTCGAGGAGGCCAGTGTAGCTGGGTAGAGGAAACGGGATAAACTAACAGGAGTTCAGCTCATAGATGTCAATGACAGGCAGCCAGATTGTGTAGGGCTTGGTGGCTGTTATAAGGAACTCTGGCTTTTATTCTGAATGCAATGAGAAATCATAGAGAGTTTACAACAGAGGAGTAATAAGATCTGACTCACATTTTGGCAAAAAAAGACTGTAGGAGGCAAGGCAGACATGGGGAAAACACCTGGGAGGCTGTCGTAATTATCTGGGCTAGAGAGAGTGGTGGCCTGAACCATGCTGGTGAATATGAGATTGTGAGAAGTGTCCCAGTTGTTTTCTAGGTGGAACTGACAGGATTTACTGACAGATCAGCCATGAGGTGAGAGAAAGAGAGTGAGAGTACTCTGAGTTCACCTCAAATGACATCAACATTTTTTTTTTTTTTTTAACATGAGCAACTAGTAGAATGGAGTTGCCATGAGCTGAGGTAAGGAGGACTGTTGGAGATGCTGTTCTGGGAGGGTGGCTATCAAGAGATCTATTTTAGACTTGTAAGGTTTGATATATATATTACTACTCTAAATGGTGATGTCAAGCAGACAGTTGGATATACACAGCTGAAAATAGATAAATTTAAAAAAATTTTTAAGGGGGAAAAAGAGAAGAGGATCAAGGACAGTGGTAGAACTGGGGGAGAGGTCCAGGCTGGAGATATAAATTAGGAGTCACCTGCATATAGATGGTATATAAAGCCATGAGACTCAACAAAAATCACCAAAGGAGTGGGTATAAATAAGAAAGAGAAGAGGGCTTTCCTGGTGGCCTAGTGGTAAAGAATTTGCCTGCCGGTACAGGAGAGAGGCTTCAATCCCTGATCCGGAAAGATCCCACAGGTCACGGAGCAACTAAGCCCGTGCCCCACAACTATGAAGCCTGTGCCCTAGGGCCCGGGAGCAGCAACTGCTGAGCCCACATGCCACGGCCCCTGTGCTCCACAAGACAAACCTCCGCACTGAGAAGCCCGTGCACCGCAACTAGAGGGCAGCCCCCGCTTGCCGCAAGAGAGAAGAGCCCAGGCAGCGCAGCTGAAAATAAATAAGATTATTTTTTTAAAAAACAAGAAGACTAAGGACCGTGGTTAGGGGAACCCCTACATTTACAGGTTAGACAGATGAGGAGGACTGAAAAAAAAAGACTGAGGAAGAGCGGGCAGGAGATTGGGGAAAGGAGCAGGAGATTGGGGAAAGGAGCAGGAGAAAGCAGTGTCCTGCGAGCTGAGTAAGTCAAGTGATTCAAGGAGGAGAGGGTGACCGCCCATGACAAATGTAGCTGATAGGGCAGTAAGATAAAGACTGGAGGGTGTCCAGGGGCTTTGAAAAAGTGCAGATTATTCTGTGCCCTGGGGAGAGCACTTTAGGACTGGGCAGGATGCACACCTGATTGTAGTAGGTTCAAGAGAGAGTAGGAAGAGAGAACTGGAGACAAGAAGCATCGAATTTTCACTCTGAAGTGAAAAGAAATAGAGCAGTAATTGAAGGGAGTGGTGGAAGCCGGCAAGGGATTTTCTGAAAGATGAGAGCAAAAGCATGTTTGCCAATAAGAATGATCTAGGAATCTTCATAAAAAGAATGACTAACAGTGACCTCAGAATGTTAGGATGACAGTAGAGGCAGGGGAGGGAATTAAATTGCAAGTGATCTCTTGAGGGCAGCCACAATTTGTACTACAGAGCAGCTGTGGATGTGGTTGTTGTCGGTGATTAAGATTTTGTTCACAATTAATCATGGTCCATTTGTTAAAGGGCCTTGGCATACTACGTAATGCTTATTTTCAGTTATTGCTTTTATAACTGCATGTAAGATGTTTACTTCCTTGGAGGTTCAGATGGTAAAGAATCTGCCTGCAATGCAGGAGACCGGGGTTTGATCCCTGGGTCAGGAAGATCCCCTGAAGAAGGGAATGGCAACCCACTCCAGTATTCTTGCCTGGAGAATTCCATGGACAGAGGAGCCTGGCAGGCTTTAGTCCATGGGGTCACAAAGAGTGAGACACAACTGAGTGACGAACACTTTCACATAAGATGTTTACACTTCATCCCCACTGGAGGTGACATATATTGCTATAGTGCATGCTGTATAGATACAGATATAGTGTGTGGAGGGGGTTCCCTGGTAGTTCAGTGGTTAAGACTCTCCCAGCAGTGTAGGAGACCAGGGTTCAATCCCTGGGTCAGGAAGATTCCCTCGAGGAGGGTATGGCAACCCACTCTAGTACTGAGAATCCCAAGGACAGAGGAGCCTGCTGGGCTGCAGTTCATAGGGTCGCAAAGAGTCGGACACAACTGAAGAGGCTAAGCAGCAGCTGCAGCACAGTGTTTGTGTATATACATCTATAAGTATTGTATATATAGTAATGTGCAATGTTATATGCTACCTGTCTACACACACATTATATACATATATGTTACATATATATAATGGGATATATATATATATATCCCATTACAGCAATGTATAATGACTTTAATTACAGCATGTATATACGTATTGTGGGATTCCCATAGCCATTTCTGTGTACACACACAAACACAGACACACAGTGGGTGCTATATATTGCTACAGTGAGTGCTATATATTGAACATTGCTATATGTATGATGTAAATCACTGAAAACAAACTACTGTATATAAAATGGATAAAAAACAAGGTCCTACTGTATAGCACAGGGAAATATATTCAATATCCTGTAATAAATCATAATGGAAAAGAATATGAAAAAGAATCTATATCTATCTCAATCACTTTGCTATATACCAGAAAGTAGCAAAACATTATAAATCAATTATATTTCAATTGAAAAGGACAACTCAAATAAAAAATGGGGACACACTTTAATAGCCACATCTCCAAAGAAGATATACACAGTATATGAAAAGATAAATGTTCAACATCATTATACATCAGTGAAATGTAAAAAAACAAACAATTAAAAACTAGGCAAAAAATTTGAATAGCTAATTTCTCCAAAGAAGCTGTACACATGGTCAAAAAGGATGTGAAAAGTTTCTCAAAATCATTAGTTATTAAAGACGCTTACTTCTTGGAAGGAAAGTTATGACCAACCTAGATAGCATATTGAAAAGCAGAGACATTACTTTGCCAACAAAGGTCCGTCTAGTCAAGGCTATGGTTTTTCCAGTAGTCATGTATGGATGTGAGAGTTGGACTGTGAAGAAAGCTGAGCGCTGAAGAATTGATGCTTTTGAAGTGTGGTGTTGGAGAAGACTCTTGAGAGTCCCTTGGACTGCAAGGAGATCCAACCAGTCCATTCTAAAGGAGATCAGTCCTGGGTGTTCTTTGGAAGGAATGATGCTGAAGCTGAAACTCCAGTACTTTGACCACCTCATGCGAAGAGTTGACTCATTGGAAAAGACTCTGATGCTGGGAGGGGTTGGGGGTAGGAGGAGAAGGGGATGACAGAGGATGAGATGGCTGGATGGCATCATTGATGCGATGGACATGAGTTTGAGAGAACTCTGGGAGATGGTGATGGACAGGGAGGCCTGGCATGCTGTGATTCATGGGGTCGGAAAGAGTCGGACACGACTGAGCAACTGAACTGAACTGAAAGAAATGTAAACGGAAAAGTATCACTTGACACCCACTAGTATGTCTCTAATAAAAAGAAAAAAGGAAGCTATTGGTGAGATTGTGGATAAATAAGAACCCTCATATATTGCTGATGGGAATGCAATATGGCACAGCCACTGTGGAAAATACACTGGAGGTTCCTCAAAAAAGTTAAACACATAATTACCACATGATTCAGCAATACTACCTCTAGGTATATCTGCAAAAGAATCAAAAAGGGCTATGTAAACGAATTTGTATACCAAAATGTTCATAGTAACAGCATTCAAAATAGCAAAAATATGTCCAACAGATGAATAAACAAAAGGTAATTTATACATAGAGTGGATAATTATGCAACCATAGAAGGCAATGAAATACTGACACATACTATAACATAGATGAACCTTGAAAACATTATGCGAAGTGAAATAAGCCAGATACAAAAGGACAAATATTGTATGACTCTACTTATATTAAATATCTAGAATAGGCCAGAGACAAGTAAATTAAATGTTCCCAGGCTCTCAGGTGAGAGGAAATGGATAGGATTTGTTTAATGGGTACAAAGTTTCTGTTTGCAGTGATGAAAAATTCTGTAAACTGTCGTAATGATTGCACAATACTGTGAATGTAATTAATGCCACTGTATTGTACATTTCAGTTCAGTTCAGTCACTCAGTCATGTCCAACTTTTTGCAATTCCATGGACCTTAGCACACCAGGCTTCTGTGTCCCTCACCAACTCCTGGAGCTTGCTGAGTTTCAGCTTTAGCATCAGTCCTTCCAATGAATGTTCAGGACTGATTTCCTTTAGGATTGACTGAATCCATATCCTTAGAGTCCAAGGGACTCTGAAGAATCTTCTCCAACACCATAATTCCAAAGTATCAATTCTTCAGTGCTCAGCTTTCTTTATAGTACAACTCTCACATCCATACATGACTAATGGAGAAACCACAGCTTTGACTAGATGGACCTATGTTGGCAAAGTAATGTCTCTGCTTTTCAAAATGCTGTCTAGGTTGGTCATAAGTTTTCTTCCCAGGACCAAGCATCTTTTAATTTCATAGCTGCAGTCACCATCTGCAGTGATTTTGAAGCCCAAGAAAATAAAGTCTTTCACTGTTTCCATTGTTTCCCCATCTATTTGCCATGAAGTGATGGGACCAGATAATCACACTGGTGTGATCACTTACCTAGAGCCAGACATCCTGGAATGTGAAGTCAAGTGGGCCTTAGAAAGCATGACTACAAACAAAGCTAGTGGAGGTGATGGAATCCCAGTTGAGCTATTTCAAATCCTGAAATATGATGCTGTGAAAGTGCTGCACTCAATACGCCAGCAAATTTGGAAAACTCAGCAGTGGCCACAGGACTGGAAAAGGTCAGTTTTCATTTCAATCCAAAGAAAGGCAATGCCAAAGAATGCTCATATTACCACACAATTGAACTCATCTCACACGCTAGTAAAGTAATGCTCAAAATTCTCCAAGCCAGGCTTCAGCAATACGTGAACCGTGAACTACCATATGCTCAAGCTGGATTTAGAAAAGGCAGAGGAACCAGAAATCAAACTGCCAACATCCACTGGATCATTGAAAAAGCAAGAGAGTTCCAGAAAAACATCTATTTCTGCTTTACTGACTATGACAAAACCTTTGACTATGTGGATCATGATAATCTGTGGAAAATTCTTCAAGAGATGGGAATACCAGACCACCTAACCTGCCTCTTGAGAAATCTGTATGCAGGTCAGGAAACAACAGTTCTAGCTGGACATGGAACAACAGACTGGTTCCAAATAGGAAAAGGAGTACATCAAGGCTATATATTGTCACCCTACTTATTTAACTTATATGCAGAGTACATCAGGCAAAATGCCGGGCTGGATGAATCACAGGCTAGAATCAAGATTGCCGGGAGAAATATCAATAACCTCAGATATGCAGATGAAACCACCCTTATGGCAGAAAGTGAAGAAGAACTAAAGAGCCTCTTGATGAAAGTGAAAGAGGAGAGTGAAGCTTAAAGCTCAACATTCCAAAAACTAAGATCATGGTATCTGGTCCCATCACTTCATGGGAAATAGATGGGGAAACAGTGAAAACAGTGTCAGACTTTATTTTTGGGGGGCTCCAAAATCACTGCAGATGGTGACTGAAGCCATGAAATTAAAAGACGCTTGCTCACTGGAAGGAAAGTTCTGACCAAACTAAACATATTGAAAAGCAGAGACATTGCTTTGCCAACAAAGGTCTATCTCATCAAGGCTATGTTTTTTCCTGTAGTCATGTATGAATGTGAGAATAGGACTATAAAGAAAGCTGAGTGCCAAAGAATTGATGCTTTGAACTGTGGTGTTGGAGAAGACTCTTGAGAGTCCCTTGGACTTCAAGGAGATCCAACCAGTCCATCCTAAAGGAGATCAGTTCTGAGTGTTCATTGGAAGGACTGATGATGAAGCTGAAACTCCAGTACTTTGGCCACCTGATGGGAAGAGCTGACTCATTTGAAACGACCCTGATGCTGGGAAAGATTGAAGGCAGGAGGAGAAGGAGACGACAGAGAATGAGATGGTTGGATGGCATCATTGACTCAATGGAGATGAGTTTGAGTAAACTCTGGGAGTTGGTGATGGACAGGGAGGCCTGGTGTGTTGTGGTCCATGATGTTGCAAAGAGTTGGACAGGACTGAGTGACTGAACAGAACTGAACTGATGGGACCAGATGCCATAATCTTTGTTTTCTGCACGTCGAGTTTTAAGTCAGCTTTTTCACTCTCCTTTTTCACTTTCATCAAGAGGCTCTTTAGTTTTTCACTTTCTCCCATAAGAGTGGTGTCATCTGTTTATCTGAGGTTATTGATATTTCTCCCATCAGTCTTGATTCCAGCTTGTGCTTTATCCAGCCTGGTATTTCACATGATGTACTCTGCATATAAGTTAATAAAGCAGGGTTACAATATATAGTCTTGACATACTCCTTTCCCGATTTGGAATCAGTCTGTTGTTCCATTTCAAAACTGTTAAAATGGTAAATTTTATTATATATTTTTAAATCAGAATAAACAGAAGATATATAAACCTTATTCCATCTGCATATAATCATGCTGATTTCCCTTATTTTAATGAACATTATCTTATGAACACAGCATCAATCATAGTCAACAGTGAAAGACTGAAAAGTTTCCAAGATCAGGAGTAAGACAGGGATGCCTATGTTTGCCACTTCTATTTATCATAGTACTGAAAATCCTACCCAAAGAAGTCAGGCAAGAAAAAGACCTAAGAGGCATACAAATTGGAGAGGAAGAAGTGAAATTATCTTTGCTCACACACACAGTTGAAAATCCCCAAAGTCCGAGTTCTAATAGTCTTCCTGTTTGTCACACCACATAAAACATGTCCGTTCCTTACTAAAGTGCCAAGTGGAAAATATACAATATATGGGGAATAAATAGAAAATGGAATCAAAGAAGTAGGCAAGGGCTTGAGCTTGTACGGTGAGTGGTCACAGTACCGGTGAGGAGTGCTAACATGAAATGTACATGCAGTGCCTGAAGCTCACAGAAGAGTCACACCCACCCACTTTGCAATGACCTGGAAAGGTTTTCTGGATATGGTACTTCTACCCTCTCAGAGGACTGAGCATGCACACACCCTCTCAGAATGACCTTTCCTAAGTAAATTTCAATTCTATCTTTCCCATCAGAGCTGAGATGGGAAAGATCTCATGTTCTTTCTGGGCTTTCAGCATAAGCATAAGCTTTGAAGGATTCATGTTGGCTTTGGCTCCACGAATTTAATGTGTTCACAGAGCCATATTTGAACTATTGAGGCAGGGTATAAATAAATACAAATAAAATGTATAGTCATACCCTTTCATTTACATAGAATTGAACACAAACCAATAATTTAATATTATGCTGAAAGCATTATGACTTAAGATAAACTTCAAAAAGATTATCACCAGCCTATTCTATTCTATTCTATTTTTATGAATAGAAAAATATTCATAAAATTATTTATGTGTGTGAAACAAACAGTTAAGGCAATTTTCATCTTCTTAATTCTCACAACTTCCTGGAAGTGAATTGAATAGGCATACTTTAATTATCACCATTTTTTAGGGATAGACAATGATAAATTTGACAAATAAGCAAGGTCTATAAATCAAGGAAGGAGGTAAGAGCTGGTATGTAAATTAAAGGTTGAAGTGCTGGAAAGACCATAAAGAAAAACAGAGGGTGCAACACACCCTTTGTAAGGATTTTAGACAGGAAGCCTGCGGCTAGGCTTTTACGTAATGTCTGACATGCATGGGGGCATTTCGCTGCAGGTGAAGAGTTTCAAGTGGAGAATACACTGTCAGTGCTTCCAGCTCTCTGCCAGAGAGCTACCTTAACATCCTGTAGGCACTGCAAACTCCAGAAATTCAAACGGCTTTCACCCCAGTCTACTCTTTATTTCAGATATTTGCTAATCATGCTGTTGCCTGAGATGGACACATCAGAGTTGCCATAGGGTTCTTTTCTTGTTGTTTATCTCTCCACATCTCTTTAGTTGTCAAGTAAGCCCTCCCAGTCATAGCCATGAAAGGGTCTTCAAGCCAGCCTCCTGAGTGTCCCCACCACCACTGTAAGGAGTCTCGTACAGGGTGTAATGTCAGGCTGCACAGGCAGAAACTGGGAAGGTATTTGTTCTCAGCTCCAGTTAATCCAGGGCTTTCCAGGTGATGCTACTGGTAAAGAACCCTCCTGCCAATGCAGGAGGCCTAAAAGAAATGGATTCCATCCCTGGGTCAGGTAGATCTCCTGGAGAAGGCCATGGCAACCCACTCCAGTATTCTTGCCTGGAGAATCCCACAGACAGAGGAGCCTGGAGGGCTACAGTCCATAGGGTTGCACAGAGTCAGACATGACTGAAGCGACTTAGCATGCATGTAGGCATGCATGAATGTATCACTGATTTAAGAAATAGTGCAGGATAGTAAAGAAATCAGTGAACTCTGGTTCAGGCAGGAAGGTCAGAAAGATCGAATTCAGTCAGGATAGTCTCTTGAAGAGCAGGCAGGCACTGGTCAGGCTACTGAGAGGTCCATCCACATTCAGTTCTTTCCCATGCCACCCTTCCTCCTCACTGGTATTTGATGTGGGGACACTCCTGCGGGTCACTGGAGTTTTCCCTTCATTGTTTCAAGGATAGGGACCCCTCTGATGGCCCAGAGAGAATCCACCTGCAGTGTAGGAGATGCAGGGAATAATGGTGCGATCCCTGGGCTGGAAGGTAGCCTGCGGGAAGACATAGCAACCCATTCCAGTATTCTCGTCTGGAAAATCCCATGAACAGAGGAGCCTGGTAGGCTACAGCCCATGGGGTGGTAAAGAGTCAGATGTGACTGAGCATACCGCATGATTTCCAGGCTGCTGTGAGCTGAGACCCAGCGGGCTTTCCCCTGTGTCACTGTAATCATCTCCTGACTGGTCTCCCTGCTTCTAGTGCCTGTCTCTTGCTATCAATCCACCTTCCCAAACCAGTAGTACACGATTATCTTTCTCAACATGGAAACCACATACTGCTCCTGGGTTAAACAAATAAACAAACTTAGGTGGTTCCCCATTCAGCACGACAAGACAGATTCCTTGGGTATTATATTGGACCCTCCACAAACTGGCTCTACTTTGCTTTTCCAGCCCCAGTTCCCACCACTTCTTACATTGTACCCATAGGAATTCCACAAATATGTGCACTTCCCTCACGCTAGAGTGCGTGCACACTCAGTTGTGTCTGACTCATTGCAACCTCATGGACTGTAGCCCACCAGGCTCCTTTGTCCATAGGATTTCCCAGGCAAGAATACTGGAGTGGGTTGCCATTTCCTACTCCAGGGAATCTTTCCACCCCAGGAATCAAACCTGAGTGTTTTGTGTTTCCTGCATTGGCAGGTGAATTCTTTACTACTGTGCCACCTGGGAATCCCTCATGCCTGTGTCTTTGGTTAATTCTTTTTTCTACCTGGGATTCCCTTCACTTTTTTTGCCTGAAAGAGGAAAACAGAGACAGAGAGATGTCTATTACTTAAATAAGAGTTTCATTACAGTTCAATACAAAATTGAGGACCCCATGGAAAACAGAAATCTTCAGCCTTACTGAGAAGCCTAACATAGAATTCTATTATGTATGTCATGGTGTGGACCTAACAGAAACAGAAGATATTAAGAAGAGGTGGCAAGAATACACAGAAGAACTATACAAAAAAGCTCTTCACAACCCAGATGATCACGATGGTGTGATCACTCACCTAGAGTCAGACATCCTGGAATGTGAAGTCAAGTGGGCCTTAGGAAGCATCATTATGAACAAAGCTAGTGGAAGTGATGGAATTCCAGTTGAGTTATTTCAAATCCTAAAAGATGATGCTGTGAAAGTGCTGCACTCAATATGCCAGCAAATTTGGAAAACTCAACAATGGCCACAGGACTGAAAACATCAGTTTTCATTCCAATCCCAAAGAAAGGCAATGCCAAAGAACGCTCAAATGACCACACAATTGAACTCATCAGAAGGAAATGGCAACCCACTCCAGTGTTCTTACCTGGAGAATCCCAGGGACGGGGGAGCCTGGTGGGCTGCCGTCTGTGGGGTCACACAGAGTCGGACACAACTGAAGTGACTTAGCAGCAGCAACAGCAGCACACGCTAGTAAAGTAATGCTCAAAATTCTCCAAGCCAGGCTTCAACAATATATGAACCGTGAGCTTCCACATGTTCAAGCTGGATTTAGAAAAGGCAGAGGAACAAGAAATCAAATTGCCAGCATCTGCTGGATCATCAAAAAAGCAAGAGAGTTCCAGAAAAACATCTGCTGCTGCTGCTAAGTTGCTTCAGTCGTGTCCGACTCTGTGCGACCCCATAGACGGCAGCGCACTAGGCTCCCTCGTCCCTGGGATTCTCCAGGCAAGAATACTGAAATAGGTTGCCATTTCCTTCTCCAATGCATGAAAGTGAAAAGTGAAAGTGAAGTCACTCAGTCATGTCTGACTCTTAGCAACCCCATGGACTGCAGCCTACCAGGCTCCTCCGCCCATGGGGTTTTCCAGGCAAGAGTACCGGAGTGGGTTGCCATTGCCTTCTCCAAGAAAAACATCTATTTTTGCTTTATTGACTATGCCAAAGCCTTTGACTGTGTGGATCACAATAAACTGTGGAAAATTCTGAAAGAGATGGGAATACCAAACCACCTGGGCTTCCTCCTGAGAAATCTGTATGCAGGTCAGGAAGCAACAGTTCTAACTAGACATGGAACAACTGGTTCCAAATAGGAAACGGAGTAGGTCAAGGCTGTATATTGTCACCCTGCTTATTTAACTTATATGCAGAGTACATCATGTGAAATGCTGGGCTGGATGAAGCACAAGCTGGAATCAAGATTGCTGGGAGAAATATCAATAACTTCAAATATGCAGATGACACCACCCTTATGGCAGAAAGTGAAGAAGAACTAAAGAGCCTCTTGATGAAAGTGAAAGAGGAGAGTGAAAAAGTTGGTTAAAACTCAACATTCAGAAAATGAAGATCATGGCATCCAGTCCCATCACTTCATGGCAAATAGTGGAAACAATAGATGTTTCATTTTCTCTCTTGTTCTACTGTATTTGCCACCTGATTCAGAATGATGTGGCTTTTTCACTTGCATGGTACAATGCAGCCTGGAGTTCAGAAGACAAACTCAAGGCATTCAGAAGTCTTAGACATCGAAGGACTCTTGTTTACAAGGCAAATGACATTAAATATTTTAATCATTTTACCATGCAATTAGTGAATGGGCATCACGTATATGTTTGGAATGAGGTGTTAAGAGATCAGAAAAGAGATTATTTATGTCCTGTGTGCAGAAGCTGTTATCGAATGCAATTTCATGTACTCAGCACACAGTGAGGCCAAGTAATACCAATTCATCAGAGTTTCTAACAGAGAAAGGTTTATTGCAGGACCATGCAAGGAGATGGGTGGCTTATGTCCTCAAAACCCTGAACTCCTCGGAGGGTTTCAGCAAAGCACTTTTAAAGGCAAGGTAAAAAAGGGCCATGATTAGTTGCTGCAAAATTCTTGGGGTCTGAATCCTTTGTTCTTATAACTGTCTGTGTAGGTCAGGTCACAATGTTCCTGTGAACCTCCAATAAGACAAATGTTACTCTGTCCTGCAACTTTCCATCTCTATATGAGTGGACTCTTAAAGGTCGCAGCCCTGAGAATAGGATATCCTGCATATTTCAGGCTATAGGCAACACTCTTTTACAAAAAATGCAGAGCCAGCAACAGACCACCAAAGTTAAAGTAAAAAATCTAATATGCAGTCAGTTCTCTCCTTCTCTTTCATACTCCTCGATCTTGAGTAGAACAGGTGCTGGACAAGAAGGGGAATAATGTTTTGAGTAGACAGATTAATCATAAACATGACAGAGGAATTCAGTTTTAGGGGAATTTGGTTTCAACCTCCAATCCTGTCTCATCATTTGCCAAATCTTTCAGGGAACGGGACAAAAACTATTCTGGCTACCTCCTGCTGAAATGGAGCATAGGCCTAGCTTGATTTGGGGAATGGACACTGAACTGGAAATATAACCAAGTTCCAAGTCCTGGAGTCAATTCTTGTATGATTAAGACCTTATTCCCTGAGGTATTCAGGAGAATAAAACTGAAAACCAGTCGGGATCTGGCACTTTGGGGAGACTTGTCACCAGGAAGCCAGTTGTCTACAAAAATAGGTTTTAAATTCTGATATAGTGTTAACATTTACATAACAGGAGCTGTTGGCCACTACATGTCTCCTTTTATTTTTCTGCTAACATCTGATCTAAGGTAATTTTATTGTCTAAAAATTTAATAGCTACAAGAGGAGACCTTGAGGTCAAAGGTTGTAGCTACCAGCTGCCAGCAGATACTGCTTTGAGAAAGGCTGGTGGAATCCTGAATATGATACAGCTCAGAAAACTCAAGTTCTCAGCAATACAGGAACTTGTCTGAAATCACAACCACAATGGCCACCTAGTTTTCCCTTGGATGTCTGAACCACAGCTACTCCATTTTGACTTTCAAATGTATTCCCTTCCTCAATGGCCAAAGCAGATGTACACGTGCTTTTAGCAACAGTCTTAAAGCAAATGGTGTTATACCTCATGAGTAGCTATGCTCTATGACAAACACATAAGAGAATTTTCATCCTATCCTGAGCGTTTGGGGCAACAGTGTAGTCAGAAGTAAAACAACTTTCAATATTGACAGGGAGAAAAACATTTGGTAACCAGCTCAGTTAGAAACATAGATTAAAAGCCAATAATATTTCAAATAAAACAAAAAATTATAACCATACTTACCAGTTTACTCAATCCTATGTAATTAATCTAGGTTTTGCTAGACTTTTTAAACATCTTACCCAGTTTAGCATTATGATTTAAAAGAAAAACAGTCTTTTTCATGAATCTTCTTGAAGCAATTTTGCAAAGCATCAGTTTAGCTGTCTATAAAAGACTTAAAAAGGCATGGTTAAAGATCTGATTACAATGTTTTGACAAAGAAGCTTAATCAGTTTGCTCTGACATAAAGTATTTTAAGATAACAACTAAAATTATCACATTATAGCAGGACATATCTAAATTTTGGAAACTTTCTAGACTGTCTATATTAATAACATTTATCCATATCATATATTCTGAGGAGGCTTATCACTCATTTGATAATGCTTCCCATGTAATTCAATATACTAAACAGTTCTAGTTTAACATTTCTCTGAGATGCCTCAGGGGCCCTCTGAAACAACCCAAAGTTAGCTGAAGTCAAAAGAACTTTAATTAGAATTTGATAGAAAGCTTGTCAAAAATATAAAAAGTTTTCAAAACCATTTGGTTAGATAGAATCATAGGTCACTTTGAATATTTAAAAACAAATACAGATCACTTAAAGGTAAGAAGGTTCACACGATCTGTTATCACAAGTGGCATTCTAAGTATACCTGTTCTCTTAGCAGAGAAGAACCAAATCTAGTCCTGCACTAGTCTACTTTTAATAATAAAATCCATTTACCTAGCGAAGTTTATTCTAATCTCAGCCAAACCATGCTCAAAACACCTATCCTACTCTCCTGCTGTATACTGAAATGTTTCCTTTATTATTTTTAGTAGCTTTAATTACATGTTTAAATTAGAATCCTCCCCTCTCAAAAACCTTAATTTCTAATGAAAACTAGGAGGGAAGCAGTTGTGAACTGTTTGTCATACTCACATAGGCTGATTGGAAACTTATACTTTGGTTTTCTTCTCCTAACAAGGAAAAGGCAGGTAAACTTAGATCTGCCCAGTAGCTAATGTTCCAATATTTTATTCTGTTTGAAATGACCTATTTGAAGTCCCACCACTCAACTTAGTTTAAAGTTACCAAAATCTGGAAAGACTATTTTAGATAGACATTTTTAAAACATAATTATTCCTATAGAGTTTACCTAAAAGCTCTTATATCATTTGCATTTACTTAAAGTTTCATCATATTATTTTCCTTGCTTACAAATATCTATGTTAATCAAACCAAAAGATGCCTCAGTACTATTAATAAATATTTCTTGGATCATGTGAACCTGAAATCTGCTCTGTCCAACTTCCCCTATACCTAGAAGTACAAGTCAATTCCCATGTAAAGACAGAACCAGAGATCTGTTGATTTTTCCACTTCATATTTTAGAAAAACTTCCCTTTTTTTTCCCAGTTCACAAATATCCACTTCAGACTAAAGAAATAACAGCAACAGACAATTACGTATTTGTAGTTTGTTCACATTCACATGCCTCCCTTTCAGCAAAACCAGGAAGAGAGAATAGGATTTAGACTCAGGTTCTGACACACACGTGCATGTGCGCGTACGCACACACACACCTCCAAGAGAAAAGCCTACTTTGCAAAAGGCCCACTTTGTAAAAACTAAGTTTATTTGTTTGTGTTTGACTGTGCTAGATCTTCGGTCTTTCCTCTCGCTGTGCCTCGTTGCAGAGTCGCAGCGATCCTCTGGCTGCAGTGAGCAGGCTTCTGTTGCAAGTGGCTGCTCTTGTTGCAGATCACGGGCTCTATGGCACGTGGGTTCAGCAGCTGAAGCTCCTGGGCTTTGGAGCACAGGCTCAATAGTTGCGGCTCAATAGTTGGGCTTCACTGCTCTGTGGAATGTAGGATCTTCTCGGATTAAAGATGGAATCTGGATCTCCTACATTGGCCAGTGGATTATTTACCCCTGAGCCACCAGGGAAGCCGCAAAGGCCCACCTCGATATCATATTTGAAATGGATAGCAGAGTCATTAAGGGCTATGGTTTTCCGGATCTCAGGGAATACTGAGATCATCAGTTCAGTTCAGTTCAGTCGCTCAGTCGTGTCTGACTCTTTGCGACCCCATGAATCACAGCACGCCAGGCCTCCCTGTCCATCACCAACTCCCAGAGTTCACTCAGACTCGTGTCCATCGAGTCAGTGATGCCATCCAGCCATCTCATCCTCTGTCGTCCCCTTCTCCTCCTGCCCCCAACCCCTCCCAGCATCAGAGTCTTTTCCAATGAGTCAACTCTTCGCATGAGGTGGTCAAAGTACTGGAGTTTCAGCTTCAGCATCATTCCTTCCAAAGAACACCCAGGACTGATCTCCTTTAGAATGGACTGGTTGGATCTCCTTGCAGTCCAAGGGACTCTCAAGAGTCTTCTCCAACACCACAGTTCAAAAGCATCAATTCTTCAGCGCTCAGCCTTCTTCACAGTCCAACTCTCACATCCATACATGACTACTGGAAAAACTGAGAACATACAGTGTTACAATAAACATATTATTTTCTTTCATTTATGAGAGCATAGCTGAAGATCTCCCAATTTTGCAAAACTTACCCTAGGGGGACTATAATATGGAACAGAACTCTGATTATCCATACTTAATTATTCACGACCAGTGTTATCAGTTATTAAGCAGACAACTCACATTGGTCTCCTAGGGTCACAGTTCCGTAGCCCCAAAAGGGAGATTCTCAACCCGTGCCCTGTCAGTCCAAAAGAGGAAAATCTTACCCGATGTCCTGTTAGAGATGAAACTGAATGAATGACTAAGGCTAGTCCAAAAGGGAAAATCCCAACCAACACTGTGCCACAGGCAATACCCAACACAACAGGGGAGGATACCCTGCTGTCGTGGCGCATGAGCCCTGTTACCAAAGAAGTTTCAACTGGCCAGTGCAAGTACTGACATACACACATGTGCACAAAAACACAGGTACACACAGGAGTCACAAACAGAAAATAAGCTATGGTTGCACAGATAGAAAATCAGAGGAGATATAGTCTAAAAATTTCACTTTCATTCCCAGATGGAGGCCTCCAAATAGAGTGCCCCAGCTCTCACCAGAGAACAGGCTGAGTGGCTCACTTTCCACAAGGGGATGAGCCCAAATGGGGTGAGAGAATTCTCAGCTTGCTCAAGCTAGAGGTCCTTACCCTAAAATGACCCTAAATATAGACTACAACTCTGAGTGTTTTGTGGCTCCAAACAGCCTCATGCCATGGGGCTGCTGGCTCCTCGCAGGGACAGTCCCTCTGAGATACCCAGAGTGAAACGAACTTTGGCAGCTGCTGGGGGACTCAGAGAAGGGGCTACCTCAACAGACTGACCTGTCATGGGCACAGATTCCTAGACTGACTTTGCTAAAATTATTACCTAATGGAATATTGTGAGACTGATGCACAGTAAGGCCAAACTGAAACGTTGGAGCAGACAAAGATTTCCTGCAGGGTAAAGCAAAGAGATGGGTGGCACATGCCCCACCCCCCCAGACTCCTTGAAGAATTTCGGCCAAGTACTTTCAGTAGCAAGGAGAGGGAGGGGGCAAGGAGAGTAGCTGCAAATTTTTTGGTGTCTGAATCGTTTGTTCTTGCAGCTGTCCATGTAGGTCAGGTCACAACGTTCCTGTAAACCTCCAACAAATGTTATTCTCTGTTCTTCAACTTTTGTCTCTATGTGAATGGACTCTTCAAGGTCAGAGCTCTCCTGTACATTGCAGGCTATAGGCAACATTCTTTTACAGAAGGTGCAGAGCCAGCGTGACTAAGCACAGGCAACACCAAAGGTTAAAGTGAAAAAGGAATGGATTGAATATGGAGTCAGATTTGCTCTTCCTTGTTACAAAACTACATCAATATTAGCTGAAAATGATAGAGACCTTCTACAATAAAAAATAAGTGATGTGATGTGAGCTTGCATGAACAAGGAGAACAACAACAAAAAATTATAGCAATTTTTGACCACTGCAGTTAACAAAAACACAACTAGAAAATAAAAACAAAGCCCTAAAAATAGATGGTCTTAGAGAACTTCCCGAGTAGATGGACATTCTTTAAAAGAAACCGATTCAAAAAGAATATAAGGACTGAGCAGAAACCGTCAGTGTAGAGGAAACACATATTTACAGGCAGGGAATTCAAGACATTAAGGATGCTTTCATAAAACAGTTTCCATGAAAAGCTATTTCCATGAACTTGCTATTATTAAGGGAGAGCCCATGACAAATGACTCCCTCTTTATGCTATTGAAAGAGACTTTACTGGAGACGAAAAAAGAAATCAGCGTAAGATAGTAAGAAAAGCCCAGAAATAGGTATGGTTAAAGTGCAGTGATCACGAAGACCTGACCATCCAATCGCTCTACAAAGAAGTCTTCTGAGGTGATTCTCTGATTTTTTCCTGTGTCAACCTACCCCAGACCCAATAAAAGCCGTTCCATTGACTCTGTTGCTACTCTCAGTAACTAGATGTGACAAGTGATCTGGAATCTGTGGACAGGACTCCACCTAGCCTGAGATTGTCTTAAGAAATATCTGTATAGACCTCTACCTCTGTCCCATGGTCTGTTTAGCTTCGATCGTGTACTTGGTGGCCAAGAAGTCCACCATTCCCTCACCCCTTAGAGGCAGAGCATCCTCCTAGTCCCTCCTCCAGTGCACCGTAATCAAAGAGATGACACTGAAGGAGCCTGGGGAAATCTCCTTTTAGATCCGAGACAGGCAAGTATATTGCCCTGTTCCTATGATGAGGTGTGTGCACTCTGTCTCAGGGGTCAGAAATCTTTTGTTGTAAAGGTCACGTAGAAAACATTGTAGGCTTTGCCGTACAGTTTCTGTTGCAACCACTCAACTGTGCCATTGTAATGCGAAAACAGCCTTGGGTAGTATGTAAAAAAATAAGCATGGCTGTATTCCAGTAAGTTTTTATTTACAAGACTTCCCTGGTGGTTCAGCAGTTAAGAATACAGGTGGATTGGGTTCGATCCGAGCAAACAGAGGACACGGGTTCCATCACTTGTCCAGGAAGATTCCCTGAAGCCAGCACTCTAGAGCCTGTGCTCCACAAAAGAAGGCCCCGTAGTGAGAAGCCAGTGCACTGCAGTTAGAGAGTAGCCCCCCCCTCCTCAACGAGAGAAAGCCCTTACCCTGCAACAAAGACGCGGAGCAGCCAAAATTAAACAAATAAATAAAATCATATATATATATACACACATATATATATATATATGGGCCTTATTTTGAAATTCTAATTTACAGAAGCATGTTGTGGGCTGTATTTGGTCCTCAGGTGATAATTTGCCAAGCCCTGATCTCTTGGACAAGAACTGCTTCATATCTAGGCTTTGGTGCTACTTCATTTAGGAAAAATGATCAAAACCTCCCCTTTAGCTCCCTATAAATGTTAGATGACCCTGTCCACGCTGATCATGGAGCTAACTGACCATCTGACCTACCTATAGTTGAAGAGAGAGGCCTAGTAATGGCTTGGAACCTGAAAACGGCCAAGTTGTTTCTTTATCAAATGGAGCCTGTCACAGATTCTTGCATTTTCCAAAAATGACTGCAGCAGTATTTGTTAACAGTCTCACAAGCTCTTGCAGAAATCTTCCTCTCCTTCAAGTAAGAAGAGGAACGCTGGGACTTTCCTGGTGGTCCAGTAGCGAAGACACCACCCTCCCTGTGCAGGGGGCCTGGATTCAATCCCTGGTCAGGGAACTAGATCCTGCCTGCTGCAACAAGATTGAAGATCCTATGTGCCACAACTAGTACCTGGTGCAACCAAATAACTGAATTAATATATACATTTTTAAAGAAAAGCAATGAGAGGCCTTTTACCCTCGAATATATGATTCTTTGTAATCACTCAGAAATAAGACCTCCAAAGTTAAGTCATAAGAGGACATACAGCTCCCCTCTGGCTCTCTTTTTCTGTTTGGGACGCACACCTTTGAATTTCAGTGCTGTGACTGAGGAACGCCAGGCCACACAGAGTGTGACCCAGGTGAGTCCCTGACGTCAGCCATCATTAACCAGCTGGGATGCGAGGAAGACTCTGAGATGACTCTAGCTCCCGTCTAACTGTGTGAGAGATCGCAAGCAGCAAGCACATTCAACTCCCCTCCAAACCATGAGACACAATAGCAACATGATCACTGCTGCTTTAAGCTGTGTGCAGCTCAGGAAGCAACAGTTAGAACTGGACATGGAATAACAGACTGGTTTCAGATAGGAAAAGGAGTACGTCAAGGCTGTATATTGTCACCCTGCTTATTTAACTTATATGCAGAGTACATCATGAGAAACGCTGGACTGGAAGAAACACAAGCTGGAATCAAGATTGCTGGGGGAAATCTCAATAACCTCAGATATGCAGACGACACCACCCTTATGGCAGAAAGTGAAGAGGAACTAAAAAGCCTCTTGATGAAAGTGAAAGAGGAGAGTGAAAAAGTTGGCTTAAAGCTCAACATTCAGAAAACTAAGATCATGGCATCTGGTCCCATCACTTCATGGCAAATAGATGGGGAAACAGTGGAAACAGTGTCAGACTTTATTTTTTGGGGGGGTCCAAAATCACTGCAGATGGTGACTGCAACCATGAAATTAAAAGACGCTTACTCCTTGGAAGACAAGTTATGACCAACCTAGATAGCATATTCAAAAGCAGAGACATTATTTTGCCTACTAAGGTCCGTCTAGTCAAGGCTATGGTTTTTCCTGTGGTCCTGTATGGATGTGAGAGTTGGACTGTGAAGAAGGCTGAGAGCCGAAGAATTGACGTTTTTGAACTGTGGTGTTGGAGAAGACTCTTGAGAGTCTCTTGGACTGCAAGGAGATCCAACCAGTCCATTCTGAAGGAGATCAGCCCTGGGTGTTATTTGGAAGGAATGATGCCAAAGCTGAAACTCCAGTACTTTGGCCACCTGATGTGAAGAGTTGACTCATTAGAAAAGACTCTGATGCTGGGAGGGATTGGGGGCAGGAGGAGAAGGGGATGACAGAGGATGAGATGGTTGGATGGCATCACTGACTCGATGGACGTGAGTCTGAGTGAACTCCGGGAGTTGGTGATGAACAGGGAGGCCTGGCGTGCTGCGATTCATGGGGTCGCAAAGAGTCAGACACGACTGAGCAACTGAACTGGACTGAACTAAAGAATAGGTTGATTTGGCTGCCCTTTCCCCTGTGGTCTCTGCCTGCAGTGCAGTGTCCCCACAGAGTTCCAGACATGTGCAGAGGGGCCGGTTGCAGATGCTGGGCAGATGCAGACCCAAGGTGACTGGAAAGCAGGGCATCCTTGGCCCTCCTGAAGAGAGGAAATCAGTGGCAGATGGACAGTCTGTGTATGGAGTTATCAGAAGCCTTTACCTGAGTGAGAAACCTTCTTCCATTAGGACCACAGATGTCTGACAGTCCTTTGTGAAACCAAGAAAAGTGATGGTTGAAATAAACTACTGTCAATGAGATTTTGCTCTGAAATTCTGGATTATACCTCAAATTTTAAACAGGAAAACAAAACCCCAGAGGAATAAATTCTGCAGGATCCAAAGGGATGCAAAAAAGTGGTTCACTGCCTAGGAATTCACACAAAGGCAAACAACCTGGGTCACACTGAGGATATTACATTTAGTCATCATGTTTCCTAAATCCCATGGACGGAGGAGCCTGGTGGGCTGCAGTCCATGGGGTCGCTACGAATCGGACATGACTGGGTGACTTCATTTTCACTTTTCACTTGCATGCATTGGAGAAGGAAATTGCAACCTACTCCAGTGTTCTTGCCTGGATAATCCCAGGGACGGGGGAGCCTGATGGGCTGCCGTCTATGGGGTCACACAGAGTAGGACACGACTGAAGCGACTCAGCAGCAGCAGCAACATCGTGTTTCCTTAGGCTTCTCTTGACTGTGACAGCTTCTTAGACTTTCCTTGTTTTTGACAACCTCAGGTTTCAAGTAAGGCATTTTGTAGAAAGTTTCTCAATTAGGACTGAGTAGGATTTGAGGATCTTACATCCTCAAGGGATTTTGAAAGGAAGACCATGGAGGTAAAGTGTCATTCTCATCCCATATCAAGGGTACACACTATCAACCTGATTTATTATTATTGACATTAACTTTGATCTCCTGGCTAAGTTCCTATTTGCAGGTTTTTCTGTTGTAAAGTTACCCCCTCTCCCTAACACTGTACTTTTTGAAATGCAGTCACTGTGCGCAGCCCACGCTTAAGAAGAGTGGAGTTGGGATATTCTTAAGGGTAGAATGTTTACATCAGTTAATTGAAACACTATAGAAAAAAATTGGTCTTTTCCCTCATTTGTTAAATTTATTTATACCACTATGGAAAAAAGAAAAGTTTGACTTGCTATGAAGCATATATGACTGGAACAGAGTTTGCTAACTACAAGTGGGTGCTGCCATAGTAACACAAGTAGTGACTTTAGGGGCAGGCAGTGGGAGAAGGTCACAGGGCCTTAAAGATACTGCTAGCTGAAGACTGATGGCCCTCAAGGAGGCTGTTGGTGAGGGCTTAAAGGAAAGTGAGGAAAATGCTATTGGAAGCTGGAAGGAGGGAGACATCTCTTATATAGTGGTGGGAAGTTAGCATGTTATTACTTATAATAACATGGAAAACAGATAATACACCTAATGAACTAAAGGATCCAGTCTAGGAGATTTCTAGTCACATGACAAAGTATCACCTGCTTTGTTTAAGCTGCGTATCATAAGTTACAGACAGAGAGAGAAAAGCAAGAGAAAGAATAAATATTAAGGATCCATAAAAATTAAACATAGAACTACTATATGATGCAGCAACCCCATTTGTGGGCATATATCCAAAAGAATTGAAAACAGGATCTTGAAGAGAAATTGCAAATGATTGCAGCATCATTCACAGTAGCTAAAAGGTGGAAGCAAACTGAGAGTCCATTGATAAGTGAATGGATATAACTTCTTCAGTCAGTTCAGTTGCTCAGTCGTGTCTGACTCTTTGCGACCCCATGAATCGCAGCACGCCAGGCCTCCCTGTCCATCACCACCTCCTGGACTTCACTCAGACTCACGTCCATTGAGTCAGTGATGCCAACTATCCATCTCATCCTCTGTCATCCCCTTCTCCTCCTGCCCCCAATCCCTCCCAGCATCAGAGTCTTTTCCAATGAGTCAACTCTTTGCATGAGGTGGCCAAAGTACTGGAGTTTCAGCTTTAGCATCATTCCTTCCAAAGAAATCCCAGGGCTGATCTGCTTCAGAATGGACTGGTTGGATCTCCTTGCAGTCCGAGGGACTCTCAAGAGTCTTCTCTAACACCACAGTTCANGCATTTCTCATGATGTACTCTGCATATAAGTTAAATAAGCAGGGTGACAATATACAGCCTTGATGTACTCCTTTTCCTATTTGGAACCAGTCTGTTGTTCCATGTCCAGTTAGAACTGTTGCTTCCCTACTTGCATACAGATCTCTCAGGAGGCAGGTCAGGTGATCTGGTATTCCCATCTCTTGAATTTTCCACAGTTTATTGTGATCCACACAGTCAAAGGCTTTGGCATAGTCAATAAAGCACAAATAGATGTCATTCTGGAACTCTCTTGCTTTTTCGATGATCCAGTGGATGTTGACAATTTGATCTCTGGTTCCTCTGCCTTTTCTAAAACCAGCTTGAACATCTGGAAATTCATGGTTCATGTATTGCTGAAGCCTGGCTTGGAGAATTTTGAGCATTACTTTACCAGTGTGTGAGATGAGTGCAATTGTATGGTAATTTGAGCATTCTTTAGCATTACCTTTCTTTGGGATTGGAATAAAAACTGATGTTTTCTAGTCCTGTGGCCGCTGCTGAGTTTTCCAAATTTGCTGGCATATTGAGTGCAGCACTTTCACAGCATCATCTTTTAGGTTTTGAAATAGCTCAACTGGAATTCCATTACCTCCATTAGCTTTGTTCGTAGTGATGCTTTCTAAGGCCCATTTGACTTCACATTCCAGGATGTCTGGCTCTAGGTGAGTGATCACACCATCGTGATTATCTTGGTCATGAAGATCTTTTTTGTACAGTTCTTCTGTGTATTCTTGCCACCTCTTCTTAATATCTTCTGCTTCTCTCAGGTCCATACCATTCCTGTCGTTTATCGAGCCCATCTTTGCATGAAATGTTCCCTTGGTATCTCTAATTTTCTTGAAGAAATCTCTAGTCTTTCCCATTCTGTTGTTTTCCTCTATTTCTTTGCATTGATCACTGAGGAAGGCTTTCTTATCTCTTCTTGCTATTCTTTGGAACTCTGCATTCAGATGGGTATATCTCCTTTTCTCCTTTGACTTCGCTTCTCGTCTTTTCACAGCTATTTGTAAGGCATCCTCAGAAAACCATTTTGCCTTTTTGCATTTCTCTTTCTTGGGGATGGTCTTGATCACTACCTCCTGTCCAATGTCATGAACCTCTGTCCGTAGTTCTTCAGGTACTCTGTCTATCAGATCTAATTTCTTGAATCTATTTCTCACTTCCACTGTATAATGGTAAAGGATTTGATTTAGGTCATACCTGAATGGTCTAGTGGTTTTCCCTACTTTCTTCAATTTAAGTCTGAATTTGGCAATAAGGAGTTCATGATCTGAGCCACAGTCAGCTCCCAGTCTTGTTTTTGCTGACTGTATAGAGCTTCTCCATCTTTGGCTGCAAAGAATATAATCAACCTGATTTCGGTGTTGACCATCTGGTGATGTCCATGTGTAGAGTTGATTCTTGTGTTGTTGGAAGAGGGTATTTGCTATGACCAGCGTGTTCTCTCGGCAAAATTCTATTAACCTTTGCCCTGCTTCATTCCATGCCCTATGGGGCCAGTCAAGATGGGTGGATCATGGTGGAAAGGTCTGACAGATATGGTCCACTGGAGAAGGAAATGGCACACCACATCAGTATTCTTGCCTTGAGAACCCCATGAACAGTATGAAAAGGCAAAATGATAGGATACTGAAAGAGGAACTCCCCAGGTCAGTAGGTGCCCAATATGCTACTGGAGATCAGTGGAGAAATAATTCCAGAAAGAATGAGGGGATGGAGCCAAAGCAAAAACTATACCGAGTTTTGGATGTGACTGGTGATAGAAGAAAAGTCCGATGCTGTAAAGAGCAGTTTACTTAGGAACCTGGAATGTCAGGTCCATGAATCAAGGCAAATTGGAAGTGGTCAAACAGGAGATGGCAAGAGTGAATGTCAACATTCTAGGAATCAGCAAACTAAGTTGGACTGGAATGGGTGAATTTAACTCAGATGACCATTATATCTACTCTTGTGGGCAGGAATCCCTTAGAAGAAGTGGAGTAGCCATCATGGTCAATGAGAGAGTCCAAAATGCAGTAGTTGGATGCAATCTCAAAAATGACAGAATGATCTCTGCTCGTTTTCAAGGCAAACCGTTCAATATAAGTTCTTACCTAGCTATAAAAAGCAGGAAATTCTGCTATTAGCAACAACATGAATGGATATGTAGGACATTATGCTACGTGAAATAAGCCAGGTAGAAAAAGATAAATGCTATGTGATCTTAACTTATATGTGGAATCTAAAGCAGTCTGGGCCTGCGGGGATGGAAAGGTAGGGTTGGGGCAAAGGGGAGGTGGGGAGTTGTTGTTCAGTGGGTGTAGAGTTTCAGTCATACAGAATAGGGGGCTAGGGATGTGGTTGACATTATGTATTGTACCCTTAGAAGTCATTAAGGAAGTGAATTTTATGCTATACAACTATTTATTAACACAATAAACATTAAAGATCTGGGACTTTCTGGGGTCAAAACCAACACTGTTTCTTATTTTCAAACTCTTCAGATGAAAGACAATGTTAAAATTAAGAAATGGCTTTTAGGCAGAGATCAAATCAAATGTGCTGTTGAGAAGACGTGTTATAGTGTATATAAGTGAGTCACTTTGCTGTACAGCAGAAATTAACACAGCATTGCAAATTAACTATATTTAAATGTAAAAAATTAAAAAAGAAAATATGGTCTAGAGATGAAGCCAAGGGTGTGACTGTAAAATCTTTGCTATGAACTCAGAAAGGTTTAAGTGGTGCATCATAGACCTTTTCAAACAGATAAATGTCTTTTTAAAATCTTAAAAACATGTCTTGGGAATCCTCTGTATTAAACAACAGGACTTTTAGGAAACTTTAAAGTTGTAGTCCCACAGCAATTGTATAGGGTGCCCAAGGTAGAAAAGGCTTAGCTTTGTGATATTTGTGGGTGCTGCTTTTGTTAAATGTAATAAACTCCAGTAAGATTCTTAGGAAATCCACCAAGTTTTTAAGAGAACTGCATTGATGAAAATACCCTCAACTTGGTATAAACGGGACAGGGACATTACAAAATGAAAAAAGGCTTTTGGATCTTTGAACTACTATGAGCAGGAAACAATCTAAAAAACAAAAGAAAAACAAATAGAAAACTATTCAATTTCAAACACTAGTTATTGCTTATATAAAAGAAAGCCTGACTCACACAGAACTTGGCAAAACATAGTATAGAGTTCCCACGAAACTTGCACCTAACTCTCATCAATAAGAGTCCATTAGACTTTTTAAAAGTGTAATTATCAGAACAAGGAAGTTGACGTTGGTACCATTCTGTCAACTAAACTACACACCTTGTTTCAGTTTCACCAGTTTTTACATTTTGTTTGGCATATTTATTCACTCTCTCTGTAACTTGAATTATAATTCTTGTAAGCAACATAAAAAGTTTTACTTTGCTTATTCCATTTACATTGAATGAAATTATTGATATGGTTGGGTTTAAGTATCCTATCTTATTATTTGGTTTTTATTTTCCCATTTATTCTTGTTTCTCCATTCTTCCTATCATCCTTTTTTGGGGGGTGATCATGTATTATTTTTAGTATTTTATTTTGCCTCACCTATTCACTCTTTAGTATTATAGCCAATTTTGTGTTATTTTTAGAAGTTGCTTAAATACTTTAATGTAGTTTTCAGTTACCTCAGTCTATATTCAAATAATATTTAACTGTATAAAGAGTACAGAACCTTATGATTATACGTTTAATTTACCCACTTCTACTCTTTGTGTTCTTATTATCTTATATTTTCCTTCTCTATATACCATAAACTCTACAATGCATTATTACCTTTTGTTTTAAAACATAAATCTTTTAAAGAAAAAAAATATATTTAAAATGTGAAGATACCTAAAAAAATTTTTTTTGTAAAAACCACATATTTACCCTGTCTAGTATTCACCATTTCTTCCTGCATATACTGAGTTTTCCTTTAGCCTGAAGAACTTGTACTACAGTTTTCTGAAGCTAAATTCTCTCTGCTATTGTCAGTCTGGAAATGTATTTATTTTGCCTTGGTTTTGAAGGACATTTTTACCAGATATAGAATTCTGGGTTAAGTATATTTCTTTAGCTTTTCAACTTTTATTTTCATCTATTTGCTGTTGTTTCATGTAATTATTGTGCCTTTTTTCTCTGATTTTCTATCTGCTATTTATCCTTGCTTTCAACATTTGATTATGATGTGCCTAGATTTTTTTCTTTGAGGTTTCTTTAACTTCTTGGATTTATGAATTGATTCGTTTCATCAAATTTTAGGGCATTCTTAGTCATTATCTTTCCATGGATTTCTTCTTCATTCTTTCTCTCCTTTCCTTCTGAGATTTCAATTAGCTATATATTAAAGCACTGGGTATTATTATTCCACAGATTTTGAACACTCAGTTTTTTTTGTTTTTTTTTTTTTGGCTTTCTTCACTATCTTTTCTCAGTCTGGATGCTTTCTATTGCCTTGTATTATCTTTAAGTTCATTAATTCCTTTTCCCCTGCTATATCTGCTTTGCTATTAATCTTATCTAGTCAATTATTCTTCTCTGAACTTTCTATGTCATTTCTAACTTTCCTATGGAGTTCTTTTGTAATAGATTTTATGCTCTGCTAAATTTCTCTATCTTTGCATGCATGTTGTCCAGGGTGAAAGATCTGAGCAATGGCAAGTTTTCAGATATCTCTTCAAACTTTATAGCTGAGCAAACAGTACTTTAAACTATTGGTGATCTCTTTCTGCTTTATAGCTTGGTTGCCAATTTTTGGGGTTATTGAGGAGTTTTCTTTGTTCTCCAGTACTGGTCCCAGCTTTTTGTAATTCAGGAGATCTCTGTCTGTCCTGCTGTACTTTTATCAGTCTGTGGAGGACAGTTGCCTTCTATTCTGTGGAAACTCATTGTTTGAACAGTTCTCTCATTTTTTTTCTGCTTCCCCAGCATTTGGAAATGAAATCCAATTGTATTTAAGTCAGGCTTGTGTCAACTCTCCTTATCTACCCTTCTTATCCTGAGGGCAGCTGTCTTGCACTTAGGAGAGGCCCCTGACACACAAGAGAGGATGTTCTGTCCAGTCATTGACACATTGCTCTCCAGAATTCTGCAGAAGACTTATCAGAAGAGTGGTGAGTGAGTGCAAATGCACCACTCTCTATAGCCTATCTATAGGCTACAAAGATGGTCTTGTTTGACTCTGTACGTCCTAACGGAGAGAGGAAATCTGTAGTCTTCTTTTTTTGTTGTTGTTTATGAAATGAAACACTTTTTTTATTAAGCACTTTCTCATGTAATTATTAACTCTCAATAATTGTAACTTTTAATGTTTACAGCAATCTCATTGGATGGTTTAATCATTCCTCTGTTACAATAGACACAGACATTTTTTCCAGTTTTTCCCCTCTTATAAAAGATGTTTCTGTGAATAACCAAAAAACCATTTTAGATTTCTATTTTTGTATTGTGGTAAGTCATACAGTGGAAGTAACAAATAGACTCAAGGAATTAGATCTGATAGAGTGTTGGAAGAACTATGGACGGAGGTTTGTGGCATTGTACAGGAGGCAGTGATCAAGACCATCCCCAAGAAAAAGAATTGCAAAGAGGCAAAATGGTTGTCTGAGGAGGCCTTACAAATAGCTGTGAAAAGAAAAGTAAAAGGCAAAGGAAAAAAGGAAAGATACACCCATTTGAATGCAGAGCTCCAAAGAATAGCAAGAAGAGATAAGAAAGCCTTCCTCAGTGAGCAATACAAAGAAATAGAGGAAAGCAATAGAATGTGAAAGACTAGAGATCTCTTCAAGAAAAGTAACAGTATCAAGGGAACATTTCATGCAAAGATGGGCACAATAAAGGACAGAAATGATATGGACCTAACAGAAGCAGAACATATTAAGAAGAGGTGGCAAGAATACACAGAAGAACTGTATAAAAAAGATCTCCATGACCCAGATAATCATGATGGTGTGATCACTCACCTAGAGCCAGACATGCTGGAATGTGAAATCAAGTGGGCCGTAGGAAGCATCACTACAAACAAAGCTAGTAGAAGTGGAGGTGATGGAATTCCAGTTGAGCTATTTCACATCCTGAAAAATGATGCTGTGAAAGTGCTGCACTCAATATGCCAGCAAATTTGGAAAACTCAGCAGTGGCCACAGGACTGGAAAAGGTCAGTTTTCATTCCAATCCCAAAGAAAGGCAATGCCAAAGAATGTTCAAACTACCGCACAATTGCACTCATCTCACACGCTAGTAAAGTAATGCTCAAAATTCTCCAAGAAAGGCTTCAACAGTACATGAGCTGTGAACTTCCAGATGTTCAAGCTGGATTTAGAAAAGGCAGAGGAACCAGAGATCAAACTGCCAACATCTGTTGGATCATCGAAAAAGCACAAGAGTTTCAGAAAAACATCTAACTATGCCAAAGCCTTTGACTGTGTGGATCACACAAACTATAGAAAATTCTTAAAGAGATGGGAATACCAGACCCTTGCCTGCCTCCTGAGACATATGTATGCAGGTGAAGAAGCAATAGTTCAAACTGGACATGGAACAACAGATTGGTTCCAAACAGGAAAAGGAGTACATCAAGGCTGTATATTGTCACCCTGTTTATTTAACTTACATACAGAGTACATCATGAGAAATGCTGGTCTGGATGAAGTGCAAGTTGGAATCAAGATTTCTGAAAGAAATATCAATAACCTCAGACATGTAGATGACACCACCCTAATGGCAGAAAGTGAAGAAGAACTAAAGAGCATCTTAGTGAAAGAGGAGAGTGAAAAAGTTGACTTAAAAGTCAACATTCAGAAAACATGAAAAAATCATGGCATCTGGTCCCGTCACTCATGGCAAATAGATGGGGCAACAATGGAAACAGCGAAAGACTTTATTTTGGGGGCTCCAAAAGCACTGCAGATGGTGACTAAAGCCATGAAATGAAAAGACACTTGCTCCTTGGAAGAAAAGCTCTGACCAATCTAGACAGCATATTAAAAAGCAGAGACATTACTTTGCCAACAAAGTTCTGTCTAGTCAAGGTTATGGTTTTTCCTGTTGTCATGTATGAATGTGAGAGTTGGACTATAAAGCAAAAAAAAGCATTTTTACTTTCTAAGAGACGAATTTCATCCCTATCATTTTTGGACCTAATTTTTGCTTTTGAAAGATATCGGTGGAACATTTATAAAATTATGACCAACTGTGTTCCTGATTTCCACATTTTTTCTCAAGTTGTATTAAGAGTGTGAGCCTCAGTTTACTCTAGAATCTGCATTTTCATGCTTTCATTTTCTCACATTCTTATGAAATAGAACAACATGCAAGCTAAATATTTAAGTAATTATACAACTTAGCTGTTACACAACTAAGTTAAGAAATTGCAAAATGGAACTGTTGGTTGGGAATGGCTCCAACAACTTTTGAATCAAAGTACTCATTTGTAAAAAGTCCTCAACTAGGATTTTAAAAGCAGTTTAGGGATGAGAATATACAATGTCCTCAAGGAGGAAGTACAAAATTGAATGGACTAAAGTCAAGGTCAGCTTAACAATCAAGAGATCAGCCCTGGGATTTCTTTGGAAGGAATGATGCTAAAGCTGAAGCTCCTGTACTTTGGACACCTCATGCGAAGAGTTGATTCATTGGAAAAGACGCTGATGCTGGGAGGGATTGGGGGCAGGAGGAGAAGGGGACGACAAAGGATGAGATGGCTGGATGGCATCACTGACTCGATGGACGTGAGTCTGAGTGAACTCCTGGAGTTGGTGATGGATAGGGAGGCCTGGCGTGCTGTGATTCATGGGTTGAAAGAGTCGGACACAACTAAGCGACTGGACTGAACTGAATCCTTTTTTTAAGTTGAGTGGTAATTGACATATAACATTATGTTAGTTCCAGGTGTACAACACAATGATTTGTAATATGTGTGTATTGTGAAATGAGGACCACAACAAATCTAGTCAACGTCTATCACCACATATAGTTACAAACTTTTTTCCTTTGTTATGAGAAGTCCCAAGATCCACTCTTTCAGCAACTTTCAAGTGCACTATACAGTATCACTAACTATAGTCACCGTACTTTACATTAAATCCCAAGAACTTATCTGTTTTATAAATGGACATTTGAATCTTTTGATCCACTTCACCCATTTTCCCATAGCCCAAACCTCCACTCTGGCAGTGACTAATCTGTTCCATCCATGAGCTTGTTTTTGTCCTTAAGACATCACATATAACTAAGACCATCAGCATCTGTCTTTTTCTTTCTGACATATTTCACTTAGTATAACACCCGCAGTTCAGTTCAGTTGCTCAGTTGTATATGACTCTTTGTGACCCCATGGACTGCAGCATGCCAGGCTTCCCTGTCCATCACCAACTCCCAGAACTCACTCAAACTCATGTCCATCGAGTCAGTGACGCCATCCAACCATCTCATCCTCTGTCATCCCCTTCTCCTCCCACCTTCAATCTTTCCCAGCATCAGGGTCTTTTCTAGTGAGTCAGTTCTTCACATCAGGTGGCCAAAGTATTTGAGTTTCAGCTTCAGCATCAGTCTTTCCAATGAATATTCAGGACTGATTTCCTTTAGGATTGACTGGTTGGATCTCCTTGCAGTCCAAGGGACTCTCAAGAGTCTTCTCCAACACCACAGTTCAAAAGCATCAATTCTTCGGTCCTCAGCTTTCTTTATAGTCCATCTCTCACATCCATACATGACTATGGGAAAAAACCATAGATTTGACTAGACAGAACTTTGTTGGCAAAGTAATGTCTCTGCTTTTTAATATGCTGTCTAAGTTGATCACAGCTTTCCTTCCAAGGAGCAAGCTTCTTTTGCTATCTTTTATGGCTTCAGTCACCATCTGCAGTAATTTTGGAGCCCCCCAAAATAAAGTCTGTCACTGTTTCCATTATTTCCCCATCTATTTGCCATGAAGTGATGGGACTGGATGCCATGATCTTAGTTTTCTGAATATTGAGTTTTAAGCCAACTTTTTTACTCTCTTCTTTCACTTTCATCAAGAGGCTCTTCTTCATTTTCTGCTATAAGGGTGGTGTCATCTGAATATCAGAGAAGGAAATGGAAACCCACTCCAGTATTCTTGCCTAGAGAATCCTGTGGACAGAGGAGCCTGGTGGGCTGCTGTACATAGGGTCGCACAGAGTCAGACACGACTAAAGTGACTTAGCATGCGTGCATGCATTGAAGAAGGAAATGGCAACCCACTCCAGTGTTCTTGCCTGGAGAATCCCAGGGATGGAGGAGCCTGGTGGGCTGCCATCTATGGGGTCGCCCAGAGTCAGACACAACTGAGGTGACTTAGCAGCAGCAGCAGCATCTGAATATCTGAGGTTATTGATATTTCTCCCAGCAATCTTGATTCCAACTCGTGCTTCATCCAGCGTGGCATTTCACATGATATTCATGGGGTCGCAAAGAGTCAGACATGACTGAGTCACTGAACTGAACTGAACTGACTCTGTATATAAGTTAAATAAGCAGGGTAGCAATATACAGCCTTGACGTACTCCTTTTCCTATTTGGGACCAGTCTGTTGTTCCATGTCCAGTTCTAACTGTTGCTTCCTGACGTTCATACAGATCTCTCAGGAGGCAGGTAAAGTGGTCTGATATTCCCATCTCTTGAAGAATTTTCCACAGTTTGTTGTGATCCACACAGTCAAAGGCTGTGATATAGTCAATAAAGCAGATGTAGATGTTTTTCTGGAACTCTTGTGCTTTCTCAGTGATTCGACAAATGTTGGCAATTTGATCTCTGGTTCCTTTGCCTTTCCTAAATCCAGCTTGAACATGTGGAATTTCACAGTTCACATATTGCTGAAGCTTAACTTGGAGAATTTTGAGCATTACTTTGCTAGCGTGTGAGATAAGTGCAATTGTGCAGTAGTTTGAACATTCTTTGGCATTGCCTTTCTTTGGGATTTGAATGAAAACTGATCATTTCTGGTCCTGTGGCCACTGCTGAGTTTTCCAAGTTTGCTGGCATATTGAGTACAGCACTTTCAAAGGATCATCTTTAAGGATTTGAAATAGCTCAACTGGTATTCCATCACCTCCACTCAGTTCAGTTCAGTCACTCAGTCGTGTCCGACTCTTTGCGACCCCATGAATCACAGCACGCCAGGCCTCCCTGTCCATCACCAACTCCTGGAGTTCACGCAGACTCGCGTCCATTGAGTCAATGATGCCATCCAGCCATCTCATCCTCTGTCGTCCCCTTCTCCTCCTGCCCCCAATCCCTCCCAGCATCAGAGTCTTTTCCAATGAGTCAACTCTTCGCATGAGGTGGCCAAAGTACTGGAGCTTCAGCTTTAGCATCATTCCCTCCAAAGAAATCCCAGGGCTGATCTGCTTCAGAATGGACTGGTTGGATCTCCTTGCAGTCCAAGGGACTCTCAAGAGTCTTCTCCAACACCACACTTCAAAAGCATCAATTCTTCAGCACTCAGCTTTCTTCACAGTCCAACTCTCACATCCATACATGACCACCGGAAAAACCATAGCCTTGACTAGACGGACCTTTGTTCGCAAAGTAATGTCTCTGCTCTTCAATATGCTATCTAGGTTGGTCATAACTTTCCTTCCAAGGAGTAAGCGTCTTTTTAATTTCATGGCTGCAGTCACCATCTGCAGTGATTTTGGAGCCCAAAAAAATAAAGTCTGACACTGTTTCCACTGTTTCCTCATCTATTTCCCATGAAGTGATGGGACCGGATGCCATGATCTTCGTTTTCACCTCCACTAGCTTTATTCACAGAGATGCTTCTTAAGGACCACTTGACTTTGTGATCCAGGAAGTCTGGCTCTAAGTGAGTGATCACATCATCATGATTATCTGTCTCAAGATCTTTTCTGTTAGTTCTTCTGTGTATTCTTGCCACCTCTTCTTAATACCTTCTGCTTCTGTTAAGTCCATACCATTTCTGTCCTTAATTGTGCCCATCTTTGCATGAAATGTTCCCTTGATATCGCTCAGAGTCAACAGCTTCAGAGTCAACCTATGTTGTGACAATGTATTTTGTGACTCTCAAATATAGAAATGGCAGGATTTCCTAATTATTTATGGCTGAATAATATTCCATGGCATGTATGTTACACACACACACACATCTACTTAACCTTTCTTTATCCATTCATCCTTTGGGCTATCAACAACATCCTTTGTTGTTTCTGTGTATGGGCTGTTGTGAGTAAGGCTCCTATGAACACGGAAGTGCCAATATCATTTCAGTCAGTGGTTTTATTTCCTTCAGTAAATACTTAGAAGCAGAACTGCTGGACCATATGGTAGTTCCATTTTTAATATTTTGAGGAACTTACTGTACTCTTTTCCATGGTGACTGCATCCACTAACATCCCCACTAACAGTGTAGGAGAGTTCTCTTTTCCCCCAAATCCTCACCGGAGCTGTGGTCTTTTTAATGCTCACTGTTCTGACAGGTGTGGGAACTTTTCCTTTCCTGAGCTGTTTTCAGTTCTTCCGTGGCTTGGGCTGGTCCATGAGTTCCTGCAGGCTCTTAATAAAGTATCTGGCACATATCTGAGCTGGGAGGAATGAAGGGCCTAATATTCAGAAAATAGCCATAGCTGGGTGGAGGACCAGAAAACATAAAGGAAGACAGACGAGGAAGGGACAGTTAAAGACTTTGGGAAGGGCATGTACACGCTGCTATATTTACAATGGATAACCAACAAAAACCTATTGTCTAACACATGGAACTCTGCTCAAAGTATTGCACCAGCCTGGATGTGGGTGTTTGGGGGAGAATGAATACATGTAGACGTGTGGCTGAATCCTTTCACTGTTCATCTGAAACTATACATCATTGTTAATCGGCTATACTCTAATACAAAATATTTTTGGTGTTAAATAAATTTCAAAAACAAAGTAATATTTTAAAAAAAGATGCAGAAAGCATCATCTTTATCACTGAGGAGGTTGCACGGGGAGCTCCGTTGGCCTCGCCCAGCTGAGAGCCTCACGGGCACAGTCCTCTGGCTGCGCGACAGCCCAGGCTGCTGCGGGGCCGGTGTGCCGAGAGTACGCTGTCTTCACCACGGAGGCCACAGGAGAGAGCACACTTCTGAGGAAGCTTTTCCCTTATGGCCACAAGGCCCAGCAAGCCACACTCTTTCCTTTCTTGCAGAGATGTAAGGGAGGGGTAGAGAGGAAGTCTGAGACTGGTGGTTCTTAAAGACGTGAAGATTTATGAAGATGTAAATCACTGCAGCGAAGTTTACCATATGAGGTGAAAATTTTAATTTTATTTAATGCTACTCAAACCATAGGTGCTTATGAGGAAGACCAGAAAAATGAACATTTTTTTCTGTTCACGTGAGTTGCAGTGTGAATGAAATGTACAGATCCCCTCTATACATGTATAGTAATACTTTCAAAGTTTTACAGTACATTTGTTTTCTAAGCAAGGAAGTAAACTCTGAAAAGAAATAAAGCAAACTCATTTTTAATGCATCTTGTAGAATGCAGGACTCACAACACACAAGGCAGTATTTAATAGTGGAACAAGTTAGAGCAAGGGCTGAAATCTCATGCTTGAAGGACTTCGAACTGGCCACTGTGAGGACAAGGACAGACTTTTTTACCTGGAAGAATGCATTGTTCACTTTGACAGAAAAGCAGATATCACTTATTTCTGTAGAAATTATAAATAATCTTCCTTGAATTGTCAGAACAAGGCAGATATATCATAATATTCTTTTAAGAATATTTATTTATCTATCTGGTTTCACCAGGTCTTTGTTGCAGCATACATGCTCTTAGCTGCGGCATGTGGGGTCTAGTTCCCTGACCAGGGATCCAACTGGGACCTCCCTGCACTGGGAGCAAGGAGTTTTAGCCACAGGACCACCAGGGAAGTCTCTATGATAATATTCTTAAATTTGGGAAGTTTCAACCCCTTCACAAATTTTTAATAGGCTTATAGACATTCATTGGTAAGGACAAGATTAAATAGGACCATTAACTTAACATCAAGTTATTTGAAATCAAGTTAATTGTCAATCTAATTGACATCAAGTTAATTATTATTTAAGAATTTATTACCTGTTAAGACCTTTTCCCAGGTACTGTAAATCTCTAGCACTAAGTACAGTTCTTCACACTCACTAAAGACTCAACTCATTTGTCTTGTTGAATGAAAGAATAAGCCTCAGGTCTAAGGTGGAGACAAGACTCTATGGATAAAGTTTAATTTGAATAAGATTTTGAAAGGCAGAAGGAATTTGGATATAAAAAATGAATGGGGATGACATTTGAGAGGCAGAGGCGTGCTTTAAAGGAGTAGAAGAGGCACAAGGCACATTCAGCGGACAATGATGAAATTATGTTGGGTGCCAGTCGTGGGCAAGGGAGCTTCAGACAGAAGCTGACCTGGGGTAGCCCAGCTTCTGTTGCCAATCTGAGGAGTTTGGACTATATGTTACCAACACGAGTGTCATAGAGATAACTGGTGGAGTTACATGATCAAAGGGGTCTTTGAAATGACAATGAAACTTTTAACAGTAGTGCGTCCACTGTGGGTAGGAGCAGGAGCAGACCAAGGAAACAGAGACCAATCTCAGGGTTATTGCTGTAGCATGCTCATTTCCTTTTATTTATTTTTTTATATTCTTAAAAAAATTAATTTGTGTACTCTTGGCTTTTCTGGGTCTTCATTGCTGCATGTGGGCTTTCTCTAGTTGCAGTGAGGGGGGCTACTCTCTAGGTGCGGAGCAAGGGCTTCAGTCCTTGTGGTCATGGGCTTGGTTGCCCCATGGCACATGGAATCTTCCTGGACCAGGAACTGAACCCATGTCCCCTGTATTGCCAGGTGGATTCTTAGCCACTGGCCAACCAGGGAAGACCCATTTCCTTTTATTGACCTTAAGTCTTTGAGGAGAAGGATTTTACCTTTATATTTTCATCTCTAGCACAGTGCCTGAACATCAGAGGTACTAAGGGTATGTTAATTCATGCCTGATCTTTTTTTTAGGATCCATCCTAATGATCTTATGTAACTTTAATTACCATTTTATTTATATCATATCCTTTTAGATTCCACATACTTTGTGCCTGATCTTAATCAGCTGTCCTGGGAATGGAAAGCTTGGGATCCATTAATTTGTTTATTAAACAAGCAATAAAGTAGGGACCAACCATATTTCAGGCACTATATTTAAGAGGTGATCAACAGGACTTAGGAGTACTGAAGGTGAGGAGAAAGGACACTTCTGTTCTTGCACCTGGACATCAAATGTGGTACATACTGTGGAAAGACTGTCCTTTATCCTCTCTTGGAACTGTTATTACCTTTGATTTTCTAAACCTCCCACCCCAGGTAACAAATAGATAGGTCACAACTTCACAGTTAGCAAAAAAAAACCACACTTGGTTCAGACTCCATATCCATCAGGGTCTCCAGGACCTGTGACTAATGCAGACACGGTGTTGTGGCCCAAGTAATCGGTAAGTTCTGGTTGTCTCCATTTGTGTTTTCTTGGTGTTTTACCCCCAGAAGGGCAGAATTTGTTGCCGTCTGTTCCATCTAAAGAGACTTACCTTCGTCTGCTCGCTGGCGGGCCACTCTTCCCACAACCCCATCAAGTCCTGTCTGCACCTGGATTGAAATGACCCTATCAGACTCTGAGGAACCGAGGCCATGTTCTTAAGTTCCCCACAGCGTCTCTGGGGCTTTTTAGGAAGGGATATGGGTGTCATGACAGTATCATACCCCCAAATATCCCTTGCCTCAGTAATCAACTTGTGCCCTAGGTATGTAAATTTTGTTCTCCTTTGGGTGAGTTTTCTATTATTATGCTACATTTGTTGGCTTCTTGTTGTTTTAAGATTCTTGCACTTCCACAGACTGGATCTGAGGTGCCAGGCAAGTACACACGTTAATTCTTCCTTTGGATCCTTGCTTGAAGTTACCCTAATACAACATTGCTGGAGATAGATGCTATTTTTGTTGCTGTTTTACATCTGAGGAAACAAATATAACTAGGAGAGTAAGAATAAATGATTGGCTTAATATGACTAAATGACTAAAGCTTCTCAGTTATAAACTTGGCTAAATAATATTGCCACCACCACCCCTGCCCATAACTCCGAGAGCAATCCCTGGCAATAGCACTGTGCTGATAAACACTCAACAACTGGCTCTCAGTGTGAATTTGGGGCACAGTTTGTAGCATCTGCTGGTTTCTGTGGCATAAATGAATCAACCGTAGCAGATTTCAAGCTGCCCATGTGACATCACTGAACTTTGAATTGGAAAGAGAGGTGCATAATTGGTTCTCGCACGCCTATAGAAGCCAGAGAGTTTAGAATGTAATTTTTCCCTTTGAGCATTTTCCATGACAAATATTCAGCCACAAAACTGTTTGTTGTAGCATGTCTGTCTTAGGAATCTTGATTTCGGTGCTAGTCTTAAGGGGGCATGTACACATTGCTAGTTAATAGTTAATTCTCTTCCAGAGACAAAAGTTATTAATGTAGGTACAAGTGGTATGACTTTCCTCAGTTTCTCAAAATTTCAAGTATATGAGAGCATATAATATTGCCTTTGACAGCGTCTAAATTCAAGCAGGAGAGGGAGGTGGATATGACTATCAGGTAGCCTGTATGACAGCAAACTCTCTGGATGAGGAGTCCAGAGGCTTGGGTTCTAGTCTCAATTCTGACACAAAATAATTGTGAGACTTTATCTACTAAAGCCTACTGGGTATTGTCTTCTTCAGCTGAAAAGTGAGAGAGTTGGGCCAGGTCATCTGTAAATTTCCTCACAAATCTATCGTTCAAACTTACGCAAAATAATATGGAAAATAGTAATGGGATGAAAAAATGACAAACTTTAAAATTATACCAGAATTATAACAACAGCATATATGCAAATAATTGACAACAGGCACATGAAGAGATGTTTATATTTCGTGTTCACAGCAGCATTATTCACAAAAGCCAAAATATGGAAGAAACCCAAGTGTCTATTAATAGATAGAAAGATAAACAAAAGGTAGTCTGTCATCTCTGCTGTAACAAGACCCTGGATATTTTTTAAGCTTTTAATTTTATAAAGTTGGCTTAAAGCTCAACATTTAGAAAACGAAGATCATGGCATCCGGTCCCATCACTTCATGGGAAATAGATGGGGAAACAGTAGAAACAGTGTCAGACTTTATTATTTTGGGCTCCAAAGTCACTGCAGATGGTGATTGCAGCCATGAAATTATTATTATTATTTTTTTTTGCTAGCAATGATTTATTGCTATAGTAACTTGAAGAATGACATATTTTGCCATTCTGCCAAGAATATACTTTATTCAATTTTATTATCTTCATTGTAAGATCCCTCATTTAACACAAAAGTGAAGAATATTTTGAGTTCTTCCCACTTCTTGTAAGGCTCTGCTTTCTAGCGAACACACTTTAAAATACAAATCAGTTGTATTGTGCTCAAAATTTCAGACACTTTTTTTTTTTTTTTTTGCAGCCATGAAATTAAAAGACGCTTACTCCTCGGAAGAAAAGTTATGACCAACCTAGATAGTATATTCAAAAGCAGAGACATTACTTTGCCAACAAAGGTCCGTCTAGTCAGGCTATGGTTTTTCCACTGGTCATGTATGGATGTGAGAGTTGGACTGTGAAGAAGGCTGAGCATCGAAGAACTGATGCTTTTGAGCTGTGATGTTGGAGAAGACTCTTGAGAGTCCCTTGGGCTGCAAGGAGATCCAACCAGTCCATTCTGAAGCAGATCAGCCCTGGGATTTCTTTGGAAGGAATGATGCTAAAGCTGAAACTCCAGTCCTTTGGCCACCTCATGTGAAGACTTGACTCACTGGAAAAGACTCTGATGCTGGGAGGGATTGGGGGCAGGAGGAGAAGGGGACGACAGAGGATGAGATGGCTGGATGGCATCACGGACTCGATGGACGTGAGTCTGAGTGAACTCCGGGAGTTGGTGATGGACAGGGAGGCCTGGTGTGCTGCGATTCATGGGGTCACAAAGAGTCGGACACGACTGAGCGACTGAACTGAACTGATAGTCAGTTAACAAACAACACTGTGACTGTCTCAGGTGAACAGCAAAGGGACTCAGCCATACACATACATGTACCCATTCTCCCCCAGACTCCACTCCTATCCAGGCTGCCACATAACACTGAGCAGAGTTCCCTGTAGGGAATTCTGACCCATGCTACCCCATGGATGAACCCTGAGGACATAATGCTAGGTGAAATAGTCCAGTCACAAAAGGACAAATACTGTATGTTTCCACTTATTTGAGGTCCCTAGTGTTGTCAGCTTCATAGAGACAGAAATTAAAATGGTGATTGTCAGGGGCTGGAGGGAGGTAGAGTGGAGAGTGTTTAATAGGTATGGAAAAGTTTCTGAGATTAGTTTCATGACAATAAACTGTATACACTTAAAAGTGGTTAAAATGATGCGTTTCATGTTATGTGTATTTTGCCACAGTTAAAAAAGTTATAACAACAGAAGAAACATGAAGGAATTTTGCAAGAGTTTGGTAGTAATCTTGATTCCTTAAATAGTCCTGAGTAGGTGATCGTAGGGTTTATTTCATAATAAAATCATGAGTGTAAATGAACACCCTGGGGGTTTCCAGTGAGGTTGTTAGGAGACACTATTTATAACTGATGACTAAATATGGTATTCTGAATTTTTTGACATTGTATTATAGGCATGCTGAGGTGAGCTTGAGGACTAATTAAAATTTTAAATAAACTATACTATAGCCTGTATTCAAAGACAAGCCAAAGTAAAAGATATATCCCTGCCTGTGAACGTTGAGCTGTGGGCTGCCCACACCTGCTGCCCTCAGCCTTTCTCTGAGAGCTCAGGGGCGGGTGTTTCACCCTGCCTCCGCTCACAGTCCCCTAGGGCCCGGGGCACCAGGCGCTTCTGAGATAAGAGCAGCGGGGGAAGAGGTTCCGCACATCTGACTGTGCCATCCCATCCCTCCAGTGAACTCCTGAGTCATCTCTGCTATAGCAAGACGCTGGATTTTTTTTTAAAGATTTTAATTTTATATTGGAGTATCGCCTATTAACAAACAACACTGTGACCATCTCAGGTGAACAGTGAAGGGACTCAGCCATACACATACATGTACCCGTTCTCCTATCCAGGCTGCCACAAAACACTGAGCAGTTCCCTGTGCTATATGGTAATACCTTGTTGGTTATCCATTTTAAATACAGCAGAGTGTACATATCCATCCCAAACTCCCGGACTACCTCCTCCCTCCATTCTCGCCCCTGCCTGCAACCGTAAGTTCGTTCTCTGAGCCTGTGAGTCTGTTTCTGTTCTGTAAATAAGTTCATTTGTACCATTTCTTTTTAGATTCCTCATATAAGGGATGTCACACAGTATTTCTTCTCCTCGGTCTGACTTTCTTCATTTCGCATGACAATCTCTAGGTTCATCCACATTGCTGCAAATGGCATCATTTCATTCTTTTTAATGGCTTAGTAATATTCCATCATATATACGTACCACATCTTCTTTCTTCATTCATCTGTAAGACACTGGAGTTTTTTAAAAAGTAGTTTAATTTTTAACTGAAGGATAATTGCTTTACAGTATTTTGTTGTTTTCTGTCAGACATCAACATGAATCAGCCATAGGTATATATATGTTCCCTCCCTCTTGAAACTCCCTCCCATCTCCCTGCCAATCCCACCCCTCTAGGTTGATACAGCAGCCCTGTTTGAGTTTCCTGAGTCATACAGCAAATTCCCACGGGCTATCTATTTTACATATGGTAAAGTACGTTTCCATATTACTCTCTTTGTACATCTCACCCTCTCCTCCCCCCGCCCCCATGTCCATAAGTCTGTTCTCTATAAGACACTGGGTTTTTAAGTGGCGTTAACATTGTCCTAGATTTTGCTCTTCATTACCCTGCAAGTAGGTAAGGAGGGTTGTACGACAATTATCAATAGTTTTCTATTAGCTTTCTTTTCCTCACAGGAAAGCAGTGGATACACTAACATTTAAGGAGTTGATATAAGGTAAAGGCCCTACCTTTGAATATAGGTCCACTGATTAGAATTTCTTATCATCTTTCTTGTGCCAACTATGTACATAATTTATCATATTTTATTTCCAGTTTTAATTCCTTAAATTACAGCAAAAGGCAAAAGACACTGTGAAGAGATGCATTGAGTGCAGAATTTATCCAGATTTTTTATTTTTTACCCCATTTCTTAATAGTTGTCATACTCAAATTGAATTTTATAGAATTTATTTTTTAATTAAAGAAAAAATTTAAATTAATCTGCCATTCTTGAGTATACTAAAGTCTTCAAATTTGTTTTCAAATAATTCTTATATTAGACAAGTATTAATTAGTTTTTCTAAAGCTCACTTAAATGTCAGAGAGATAGGTCAACTGGGATACTAGGTTTGGGAACAAATTCAACTACATGATTCTTGGTATATTTTCGAAAGTTGCAAATAATTGGAGAATTTACAATACTTACAAGTATATTTCTGCTCTGGTGGGAGCAGAAATTTGTGACTGTAATAGAATGTTTCTTGACTTCCTATTATTGCATTCCAGTCCCTTATAATGAAAAGAACATCTTTTTTGGGTGTTAGTTCTAGAAGGTCTTGTAGGTCTTCATAGAACTGTTCAACTTCAGCCTCTTCAGTGTCACTGGTCGGGGGCATAGACTTGGATTTCCGTGATATTGAATGGTTTGCCTTCAAAAAGAACAATCTCTGTTATTTTTGAGATTGCATCCAAGTACTGCATTTCGGACTCTCTGTTGACCATGATGGCTACACCACTTCTAAGGGATTCCTGCCCACAGTTCTAGATATAATGGTCATCTGAGTTAAAGTCACCCATTCCAGTCCATCTTAGTTCACTGATTCCTAGAATGTCAACATTCACTCTTGCCATCTCCTGTTTGACCACTTCCAATTTGCCTTGATTCATGGACCTGTGAAAGAGGAGAGTGAAAAAGTTGGCATAAACCTCAATATTCAGAAAACGAAGATCATGGCATCTGGTCCCATCACTTCATGGGAAATAGATGGGGAAACAGTGTCAGAATTTATTTTGGGGGGCTCCAAAATCACTCCAGATGGTGACTGCAGCCATGAAATAAAAAGACCCTTACTCCTTGGAAGGAAAGTTATGACCAACCTAGACAGCATATTGAAAAGCAGAGACATTACTTTGCCGACTAAGGTCTGTCTAGTCAAGGCTATGGTTTTTCCAGTAGTCATGTATGGATGTGACAGTTGGACTGTGAAGAAGGCTGAGCATCAAAGAATTGATGCGTTTAAACTGTGGTGTTGGAGAAGACTCTTGAGAGTCCCTTGGACTGCAAGGAGATCCAACCAGTCCATTCTGAAGGAGATTAACCCTGGGATTTCTTTGGAAGGAATGATGCTAAGGCTGAAACTCCAGTACTTTGTCCACCTCATGCGAAGAGTTGACTCATTGGAAAAGACTCTGATGCTGGGAGGGGTTGGGGGCAGGAAGAGAAGGGGATGGCAGAGGATGAGATGGCTGGATGGCATCACTGACTCAATGGATATGAGTCTGAGTGAACTCCGGGAGTTGGTGATGGACAGGGAGGCCTGGCATGCTGTGATTCATGGGGTCGCAAAGAGTCGGACACGACTGAGCGACTGAACTGAACTGAACTGAACTGATGGACCTAACATCCAGGTTCCTATGCAATATTGCTCTTTACAGCATCAAACCTTGCTTCTATCACCAGTCCCATCCACAACTGGGTGTTGTTTTTGCTTTGGCTCCATCCCTTCATTCTGGAGTTATTTCTCCACTGATCTCCAATAGCATATTGGACACCTACCAACCTGGGGTGTTCATCTTTCAGTGTCCTATCTTTTTGCCTTTTCATACTGTTCATGGGGTTCTCAAGGCAAGAATATTGAAGCAGTGTGCCATTCCCTTCTCCAGTGGACCACATTCTGTCAGACCTCTCCACCATGACCCATCTATTTTGGGCGGCCCCACACAGCATGGCTTAGTTGCACTGAGTTAGACAAGAATGAAGCAGGGCAAAGGCTAATAGAGTTCTGCCAAGAGAACGTACTGGTCACAGCAAACACCCTCTTCCAACAACACAAGAGAAGACTCTACACATGGTTATCACCAGATGGTCAACACCAAAATCAGATTGATTATATTCTTTGAAGCCAAAGATGGAGAAGCTTATACAGTCAGCAAAAACAAGACTAGGAGCTGACTGTGGCTCAGATCATGAACTCCTTATTGTCAAATTCAGACTGAAATTGAAGAAAGTGGAGAAAACCACTAGACCATTCAGGTATGACCTAAATCAAATCCCTTATGATTATACAGTGGAAGTGAGAAATAGATTTAAAGACAGAGTGCCTGATGAACTCTGGACAGAGGTTCGTGACATTGTACAGGAGATAGGAATCAAGACCATCCCCAAGAAAAAGAAATGCAAAAAAGCAAAATGGGTGTCTGAGAAGGCCTTACAAATAGCTGTGAAAAGAAGGGAAGTGAAAAGCAAAGGAGAAAAGGAAAAATATACCCATTTGAATGCAGAGTTCCAAAGAAGAGCAAGGAGAGATAAGAAAGCCTTCCTTAGCTATCAATGCAAAGAAATAGAGGAAAACAATAGAATGGGAAAGACTAGATATCTCTTCAAGAAAATTAGAGATAGCAAGGGAGTATTTCATGCAAAGATGGGCTCGATAAAGGACAGAAATGGTATGGACCTAAGAGAAGCAGAAGATATTAAGAAGAGGTGGTAAGAATACATAGAAGAACTATAAAAAAAGATCTTCATGACCCAGATGATTACAATGGTGTGATCTCTCATCTAGAGCCAGACAAACTGGAATGTGAAGTCAAGTGAGCCTTAGAAAGCATCACTACGAACAAAGCTAGCGGAGGTGATGGATTTCCAGTAGAACTATTTCAAATCCTGAAAGATGATGCTGTGAAAGTGCTGCACTCAATATGCCAGCAAATTTTGAAGACTCAGTAGTGGCCACAGGACTGGAAAACATCAGTTTCATTCCAATCCCAAAGAAAGGCAATGCCAGAAATGCTCAAACTACTGCACAATTGTACTCATTTCACACACTAGTAAAGTGATGCTTAAAATTCTCCAAACCAGGCTTCAGCAATACATGAACCACGAACTTCCAGATGTTCAAGCTGGTTTTAGAAAAGACAGAAGAACCAGAGATCAAACGGCCAACATCTTCTGGATCATCGAAAAAACAAGAGAGTTCCAGAAAAACATATATTTCTGCTTAATTGACTATGCCAAAGCCTTTGACTGTGTGGATCACAATAAACTGTGGAAAATTCTGAGAGAGATGGGAATACCAGACCACCTGACCTGCCTCCTGAGAGATCTGTATGCAGGTCAGGAAGCAACAGTTAGAACTGGACATGGAACAACAGACTGGGTTCCAAATAGGAAAAGGAGTACATCAAGTCTGTATATTGTCACCCTGCTTATTTAACTTATATGCAGAGTACATCGTGAGAAATGCTGGGCTGGAAGAAGCACAAGCTGGAATCAAGATTGCTGGGAAAAATATCAATAACCTCAGATATGCGGATGACACCACCCTTATGGCAGAAAGAGAAGATGAACTAAAGAGTCTCTTGATGAAAGTGAAAGAGGAGACTGAAAAGGTTGGCTTAAAGCTCAACATTCAGAAAACGAAGATCATGGCATCTGGTCCCATCACTTCATGGCAAATAGATAAACAGTGGAAACAGTGGCTGACTTTATTTTTCTGGGCTCCAGAATCACTGCAGATGGTGATTGCAGGCATGAAATTCGAAGACTCTTACTTCTTGGAAGGAAAGTTATGACCAACCTAGATAGCATATTCAAAAGCAGAGACATTACTTTACCAAAAAAAGTCTGTCTAGTCAAGGCTATGGTTTTTCCAGTGGTCATGTATTAATGTGACAGTTGGAGTATAAAGAAAGCTGAGCACCAAAGAATTGATGGTTTTGAAATGTGATGTTGGAGAAGACTCTTGAGAGTCACTTGGACTGCAAGGAGATCCACCCAGTCCATCCTAAAGGAGATCAGTCCTGTGTGTTCATTGGAAGGAATGATGTTGAAGCTGAAACTCCGATACTTTGGCCACCTGATGTGAACAGCTGACTGATTTGAAAAGACCCTGACACTGGGAAGGATTGAGGGCAGGAGGAGAAGGGGGTGACAGAGGATGAAATGGTTGGGTGGCATCACTGACTCAATGGACATGGTTTTGGGTGGACTCTGGGAGTTGGTGATGGACAGGGAGGCCTGGTGTGCTGCGGTTCTTGGGGTCGCAAAGAGTCAGACACGACTGAGTGACTGAACTGAACTGAATAGAATGTTACCTACTAGTCCAGCAAGTGGCCAGCTATTCTCCACTATCTCTCATTGCCTGGAGGATCTCTCCTAGTTCCAAGGCTTTAAACACCCTTGACAAACTGATTCTCCCCAGAATTGTGCTGTAGCATGAGTCTTCCTCTTGAACTTCGGTCTCCTATATCCAACACCTCACTCTCCGTTTCTGCCTAGCCATCTAGCAGGCACCTCAAATTTAATATGTTTAAAAATAAAATCCCTTATCCCACCTCCCTCCAGCTTGCCCCTCTCTTTCTCATCTTGTCAACTGTAACTCCATTCTTCTAGTTACTGAGATTGATAATAACCTGGTGTCACATGTTACACTTGGGCTACAAGTATATTCTCTCAACCTTACTTTGGAATTGTAGTTCAACTAATCCAACACTTCTCTCCACTGCTAAGAAAATGGTGCAAGGTGTTGTACATTTACCTGCTGCTAAGACCATCCACTGTTCTTGCCTGGAGAATCCCAGGGACGGGAGAGCCTGGTGGGCTGCTGTCTATGGGATCGCACAGAGTCGGACACGATTGAAGCAACTTAGCAGCAGCAGCAAGACCATCATACCACATCCTCATTGGTCTTCCTGTCTCTACTTTAATCCCCAGTTGCCTATGCTCTATGCGAGCACACATGCTAAGTCACTTCAGTTGTGTCTGACTCTTTGCCAGCCTATGGCTCCAGCTCACCAGGCTCCTCTCTCCATGGGATTCTCCAGGCAAGAATACTGGAGTGGGTTTCATGTCCTTCTCCAGGGGATCTTCCCAACCTAGGGATCAAACCAGCATCTCTTACATATCCTGCATTGCCAGGTGGTTTCTTTACCACTAGTACCACCTGGGAAACCCACTTATGCTCTATGCATGTGAGTGTGCTTCAGTTGTGTCCAACTATTTGCCAGCCTATGGACTCTAGCCCACCAGGCTCCTCTGTCTGTGGGATTCTCTTAACACCCAGGCAAGAATACTGGAGTGGGTTGGCATTCCCTTCTCCAGACCTATGCTCTATATATCAGCCCAAAAGATCCATTCCATAATGTCCTTAGATCTTGTTACTTCTTTGCCTGAAACTCCCTCAACCTTCAGAAATATAAAAATCTGAACATTTCCCAAGGCCTCCAGGGTTTACAGAGACCTGCTTTCTTAACCCCCGCCTCTGGATCTCATCTCCCAATGTTCCTAGCCTCCTTGATGTTACAGGATCATACTGACTCCTTGTTGACCCTTGACTATGTTAAGCAAGCCAACCCCTGATAAAGGTAGGAACCCCTGCCCCTAGCCTTCGCCCTGGCTCGAGGCTCTGCTTGGAATTCTCTTCCCCAGATATTCACATGGCTCCTCCTTCAATCTCCTTTAGGTCTCTGTTTAAGAAGAGAAGCCCTGTGTATGGAAGACTTCTCTCATCAGCCCATGGGTTTAGCTGGGATAATATCGACATTAATATATGCATTTGCTGCCTCTCTACACCCCACCTGTAGGAGCTGAGTCTCTAAGTGTGTCTGGCGTGTGTTCAGAAACAAGCCGCCATGTCTCACTGCTCCAGCTGCCTCTTGGTGGTTTCAGCGATAGGCTAGAAGCTCCTGTCGGCCCTGCCTCCTGTCTGCTCTCCATTGTTTTGTCAGGGTACAGGAGTCGGCTTCTCTCATCCCCTCTCCTAGCTCTGTGTTTCCACCCAGGCGTCTAGACACAAAGCATTCTTCCTACCTTTATCATCCAAAACGAAAAGCCTATCTTTGTAGCAACTTTAAGAAACGTTAAACTTGGGGAGTGGGAGTGGACACTTCACAAATATTAATTAATTTTTTTCAGTGTAAGAGAGCCACAGAATTATTTAATTTCAAGCTGGAAAAGAATCTAAAGTATCTAAAAATAGAAAACTATTATTGTGGATATTCTTCATGAACTTGTATCAGATTGCCTATGAACTCACTCTAAAATGTCAAGTCACTTTCATGAGCAATAAATTCCAATGTCTCCCTGCTAAGACTGGGACAGATATAAAACTCTCAATGAACCAGTAAAGCCATCCAGCAAGTGGCCTCTTTATAGGCAGCTGTATCTACCGCTATCTCCTTCATAAAATTTCCTTCTTGCCTTGGAGTTCAACTGTTTCTCCTGAATTCCACAGCCTTGAGTGAGGTTTAGGCTAATTCATTTTCCATGAATTTCTTACATACTGTCTTATTTTACTTAGCTAGCATGTTTTATTAGGGTGTGTGCTGTATTTATTTATTCTATTGCTTCTATGTTCACAGCAGATTGTTAAGGTTGATTATTTACAGGAATCAATTAACCCGCGCAAAATATCAATCATATATTTCCCCATGAAGCCCAACTACAAAGTGTGTTCCTTTGCAGTGAATCACTCATTGGTTCATTTCATTGATTTACCAGCAAAGTGTTTTCTATTGTGGGAGATGGAACAAGGAATTGAAAACAAGGCTTAAGGGTGCTTCCCTGGCTTCTGTTAAACAACTGGGTAGGAATGAGGAGGGAGAGGCTTGATGGTGCTGGGGGAGTCAGGTTTCCAAGTGATGACACCAGCATTCCATGACATCAAGTTACCAAGGCTTCCTTTGGGCCTCCGTACATGAGTGGAGCTCAGAAGACAGGTTTAATCCAGACTGCTTTGAGAAATAGTAGGAGGTATATGGCCTTAGAAAAATTAATGTGAGGGAAACAGTGATCAGCTGTTGATGTGAAGAAAGAAAGACAGAAGGGGGGAGGAAAAAGGAAAACATGACATAGTCTGAAAACTGTGAATCTTGTTTGCTGATTTTTTGTTTTGTAAAATAATTATGTAGCAGCTAGAAAGAAGTTGGTCTGAGCAGGCTTCCCAGGTTGCCCAGTGGTAAAGAGTCTCCCTGCCAATGCAGGAGACCCTGGTTCAATCCCTGGGTCAGGAAGAGTCCCTGGAGAAGGAAATGGCAACCCACTCTAGTATTTTTGCTGAATAAATTCCATGGACAGAGAAGCCTGGTGAGCTACAGTCCATGGGGTTGCAAAGAGTTGGACACTACTGAGCACCCCCCCCCACACACACACACACAAGGGTATCAGAGAAAACAGTTTCAGTTGATTATGGATTCTCCATCACCATAAACTCTCCAGCATAAGTGAGCTTAGCTGTGGCGTGTACCTGGCTTGCTATCCCGATAACATCCTCCAGTCTCCTCCTATCTGCATATTACAGCCGTATCACTTCCCTTTCAGGATTTCTCAGTGGGATCTAAAGCCATGGAGTGGATGTGATCACTTAAGGAGGGAGTGCATACAGAGAGGAACAGGGGTCCAGGATACAAAATGAGCTAGAAATTCTACTGATCAAGTAGAGAAGGGACACCAGCAGAGATGGAAAAATAGTTATCAGTAAGGCAGAAGGAGAACCAGAAGAGTGTCATTCCTTGGACGCTGAGAGTGGAGAGTTTTTTTAGAAGGGAGAGATCAGCTGTGTCTACTGTTGCTGAGTCATCTCACATTTAATTAATTCTCTTGTGTGTTGTTCTTCCCTGGTGGCTCAGATGGTAATTCTCTTGTGGATTGTTTTAAAATAGGATTGAGAGTTTCAATCCAAGGTCACAAATGCAAAAGAAAAAAATTAGGTTTATTTTCAAAAGAATTTAGGTTAATTGGATATGGAGATAATTGCAACAAACATATATAAACTGCTTTAATAAAAATCATTCATTGTTTTATTTTGCAAGTTGTGTTAAAATACACACAACATAAAATTTGCCATTTTTAGCCATTTCTTAGTGTACAATTCAGTAGCAATAAATACATTTACTTTGTTGTGTCATCACCACCAGCCATCTCCAGAACACTTTGATTTTGCAAAAATGAAACTCTGTCCTTGTTAATCAATCATTCTCCCATTCCTTCTTCCCCAGTCCCAGCTCTACGTAGGTACCTCTCTATAAATAGAATCATTTGTTCCTTTGGACTAACATTTCACTTAGCTTTATCTCTTCAAGATAAACCACTCTTTTCCTCAGTGGTTGCTGAGCACCAACAATAAGCAAAGATTTCAAAATCTCCATAGCCACACAACATTTGCCATTTTCTATTTTTTTCATAGTAGCCATCCTAATGGGTAAGAGGTGGCATCTTGTTATGGTTTTGATTTGCATATCCTTAATGATTAGTCATATTAAACGCCTTTTCATGTGTTTATTGGTAATTTGTGTAGTTGATACCAGGCAGAGCTCTGTCGGGCTCCTGGGCACAGAGACATTCTGTGTCCCCCATTTCTTTGTAGGAAACAGCCTTCATTCATCCTCCATGACCTTCCCCGAGTTCCAAAGGGCAGATTCAAGCAGTTGTTAATCAGGGAAGGGAAGGCACACTAGACCAGGTTGAAACAGACAGTCAAGAGCAGCCTTGGGGCAAGGTCCTGTTTCCTCATCCACGGATACACACATCACCTTTAAGTTATTTTGCAGATACTGAAACCCCCTCCAGGTGGGAGAAGTTAACAAAAATTTACCATGGTATGCATCCCACAAGTATGCAGACCCCAGACAAGTGGAACCTGAAGGTTGATGATGCTGACTCCTACTTACCTCACCACCAACCCATCAGAAGAATGTCCATGAGCTGATCGCGCTCTCTTTGAACCATTGCTATAAAACTTCTAACTATCTTCTCCAAGTGAGGACACATAGTTTTTTAAGGCAGGAGCCTGCTGTGTCCCCCTTTGCCTGGTAAAGCAATAAAACTATCCTTTTCTACTTTACCCAAAACTCTGTCTCCAAGATTCAATTCAGCACCAACGCACAGAGAAGCTGAGCTTTTGGCATCATAGCTTCTTTGGGGAGAAGGCAATGGCACCCTACTCCAGTACTCTTGCCTGGAAAATCCCGTGGACAGAGGAGCCTGGTAGGCTGCAGTCCATGGGGTCGCTAAGAGTCGGACACGACTGAGCGACTTCACTTTCAAGCATTGGAGAAGGAAATGGCAACCCATTCCAGGGTTCTTGCCTAGAGAATCCCAGGGACGGAGAAGCCTGGTGGACTTCTGTCTATGAGGTTGTACAGAGTCGGACACAATTGAACTGACGCAGCAGCAGCAGCAGCAGCAGCAGCAGCTTCTTTGGGGAAATGTCCATCCAAGTTCTTTGCCTGCTCTTTAGTCGGTTGTTTTCTGTTGAGCTATGGGAGTCCTTAATATACTCTGGATATTAACCTTATATCACATATATGATTTGCAAATATTTTCTTCCGTTCTATAGGTTGCCCTTTGACTCTGTTGACTGTGTCCTTTGATAAGCAGAAGTTTGTAATTTTGATGTAGAAGAGTCATATATTCTTATAACTGATTAATGATACCTCATTGTTCAGTGTGGCTTGTGGATTGTGAATCAAACAACAAAAAAAGAATATTGGGTTCTTTTCCACAGTTCAGTCAAAATTAATTTGAAAGTAACTCTGAACACATCACTGATGACCAGTTGTGACTTTTGTCCCACCCAAAAATGCACAATGTTTCCTTGGAAAATAAATCATAAAATCTTTTCAGTATATTTTAAGAGAAAAGAAAAGTTCAGAGTAAAGTTTACCTTATATTTACTGTTTTTAAGCAGGTATGATTTTGTGTTTATTCAAGTGGTCAGTTAACAAAAATCTAATATTCTGAATCTAATTTCAAAGCATTCTGAAGTTGGTGAATTATTTGTTGCTTCATCATATAAGACATATACAATCATGGCATTCGGTCCCATCACTTCATGGGAAATAGATGGGGAAACAGTGGAAACAGTGTCAGACTTTATTTTTTGGAGCTCCAAAATCACTGCAGATGGTGACTGCAGCCATGAAATTAAAAGACGCTTAATCCTTGAAAGAAAAGTTATGACCAACCTAGATAGCATATTCAAAAGCAGAGACATTACTTTGCCAACTAAGATCCGTCTAGTCAAGGCTATGGTTTTTCCAGTAGTCATGTATGGATGTGAGAGGTGGACTGTGAAGAGGGCTGAGCACTGAAGAACTGATGCTTTTGGTGTTGGAGAAGACTCTTGAGAGTCCCTTGGACTGCAAGGAGATCCAACCAGTCCATTCTGAAGGAGATTAACCCTGGGATTTCTTTGGAAGGAATGATGCTAAAGCTGAAACTCCAGTACTTTGGCCACCTCATTCGAAAAGTTGACTCATTGGAAAAGACTCTGATGCTGGGAGGGATTGGGGGCAGGAGGAGAAGGGGACACAGAAGATGAGAAGGCTGGATGGCATCACTGACTCGTTGGACATGAGTCTGAGTGAACTCCGGGAGTTGGTGATGGACAGGGAGGCCTTGCGTGCTGCAATTCATGGGGCTGCAAAGAGTCAGACACGACTGAGCGGATGAACTGAACTGAACTGATGGGAAGTAGATTACGTCAATATTGCTTTCTTAAGAAAAGCTATTCACAACAACCATCCTACCGCCCATGGGCCCCATCAGAACCGATCGGCTTGCTGCTGACTACCTACATCAGGTTTTCCATGGAAAGCAGTCTTACACAACAATAGGATTAATTTTGTCATACTGTCAAATTTTATTGAATGGTAAAATTAAGAAACTAGATATTCCCATAGTCTTTCTGCTCATAAAAATTGGGTTTGGGATTGACATATATACACTATTGATACTATGTATAAAATAGGTAACTAATAAGGATCTATGGGATAGCAAGAGGAAACTCTACTCAGTGCTCTGTGGTGACCTAAATGGGGAGGAAATCCAAGAAAAGAGGGGATGTATGTATACATATAGCTGGTTCACTGCTGTACAGCAGAAACTGACACCACATTGTAAAGCAACTATACTCTGATAATTATAAAAAAAAAAAACAACTAGTAAGAAGTGTCACAAGCTTCTGTAAATATGAAGTAGCTATTATTATGCTAGATTTGTAACTTTATGGACAAAGCTGTGAGAATTGCCATCTCTATTATAGGGTCAGAGAAGTTTCCAGAACATGCATTCTATAGGCAAAGGGTAAAAAGATTTTTTTTTTCCCTGTGGAAAATTCCACTGGGATTCTGCTAGCTTTTTCCAAAACTATGATTTGAATCTTCATGAAAGTGGCTATTTAAAATGATACAATACTTTTATCAAACAGTCAGACTGAATTACTCTGACAATTGAGGTCTCCAAACAGGAGCGAGCCATGCGTAGTGTCCTTTATTTTTTTTTTTTTTTTTAACCACTTCCAAAGTGGTTATCTAAGTTCTCCATCTGATAACAGTCAGATGGAGCTGAATGTGGTGGAAGCAGAGAAGAGAAGGCTAGAAACTGGCCTTATCTCCAAGCCCTGAATTCCGCTTTAGCTACAGTTCAGCAAGATTTTGGCCTGTGAAGGAAGCAGTGGAAGGGAGAGAATCTGTCTGGGAGGGTGTATAATAGAGTAGAAAGATTACAAAACCTGAGACATCCAGGTTCAGATCCTGGGTTGACTCAGTATGTGAACTCAGGCAGGCTACTGAGCCTTTCCAAACTTTAGTTTCCTCGGAAGTAAAAGGAGGATTCATGTATTTACTTAACCAACGGGGGCGAAGGTTTACTGTGAACAGGAAAGTCTTGGGTGAAGTCACTTTTTCTTAGGCAAACTGAAGCGTGTTGAGTCCCAGTGCCAAGGACAGCGGGGGACTGTGCGGACGTGCACGCTTCCCATCTCCCAGGGCGGGGTACACGGAAAGGTTTAGCCTGTCACCATAGAGTCTTCTTGCCTAAGTGATTTACATACATTTTTTCCATAACCTTTTACCTTGAGTTTTTAATGTTGGAAAGAGAATGGCATATTAGTTCAGAGAATGAATTAGCTTTGCCACAGTTTCACATTCCAGCACTAGTATACTGAGGTAAGTGGGTTGCCATGACAAACCAACCACAAATTTTCAGTGGCTTAATACAAAAAAAGCACCAGCTCCTGGGCTGGGTTCTGGGGACACATTAGCAAGCAAAACACTTATGGTCCCTAGTCTCCAGGTGAACACCCATCTCATAGGTGTTCATGCATGCTCAGCTGTTTCAGGCGTGTCCGACTCTTTGTGACTGCAGCCCGCCAGGCTCCTGTGTCCATGGAATTTTCCAGGCAGGAATACTAGAGTGGGTTGCCATTTCCTCCTCCAGGGGATCTTCCCGACCCAGGGATCTATTCTGCATTTCCAGCATTGGTTGATGGATTCTTAACTGCTGAGCCGCCTGAGAAGCCTCACCTCATAGGCCTCAGAACAAAAATAGAAAGAATGGTAACATTGTTACCAGTTATTGAGTGCCCCCATGTGCCAATTTAGAACATTTTATGAAGGTAATTCATTTAACTTCACAATAACCTTGTAAGGTGGATGTTTTGATTATTTTCTAGCAGATTAGGAGACTGAGGCCGAGAGTAGTTAAGCAACTTGCCCAAAATCAGCTGAAAAAGCAGGAGGGCTGGAATTTGAAATCGAGCAATGTGGCTCTAGAGTCCGTTCTCTTAATTAAGCCCAGGACCAGCTCTATGTGCGTGGGACTCTGTGGTCACACAGCACCCCACACTTAGTTTAATGCTCTGCTGTTGCCATCTTAAATTTTTAAATACTTTTTAAACATGGGACCCTACATTTCCATTTTGCACTAGTTTCTACAAATTTACATAGCTGGTTCCTTACTATGCTATACTGTCCCAGGAAAAGAAAAAACAGGTATTTATAAAAGTTAGAGAACTTTCCTGGCCTTCCAATGGTCAAGACTGTGCTTTCAAGGCAAGGGGCACAGGTCAGGGAATTTAAGATCGTGAATGCCACACAGTGCAGCCAAAAAAAAAAAAAAACCCGAAGCAAAACAGTAAAAGAGTTTAGAATGTAGTCATAAACTGAGAAGTCTTTGTGAATTATTTTATTTACTTAGCCAAATGTTTTCTAATCTGCATTGTGCCATGAGCAATGACGGGCACGGCAACCAAAAGAGGCTTGCCCTTGTGTCGCCCAGGCCAAAAGTGCTTTACACTTACCAGAGTCTCCTGTCCTAGCTTCCTTGCCACTTGATATTAGAGAGGACTTATTCAGCCTTGGTTTTCAGATCAGGAATTTGCAGCTTTAGTGATTCAGCTAAACAGTCGCATGACTGTTCAGAGCAAAAACAAGAGCAAATGGCAGAAGGTCTGACTCCTGGCTGGTGCCTTTCCCACCACTCTGCATGATTTCCAATTCTTGAAATGTGAGAGTTAACGCAAACAATGCAGGTGAATAGGAAAACGATGGGGAAAATGGATTTGCTGGAAATAATATGTTACAGCAACCCTCACTGTCAATATTTGGATTTTACTTTTAATTCAGTAAGTGGGACAAAGCTGGAGAGCTTGTGTGTGTGTGTGTGTGTGTGTGTGTGTGTGTGTGAGTGATAGTTGCTTAGTTGTGTCCAACTCTGCAACCCCATAGATTGTAGCCCATCAGGCCCCTCTGTCCATGGGATTCTCCAGGCAAGAACACTGGAGTGGGTTGCCGTTTCCTTCTCTCTCTCTTTTTTTAAATTGGAGGATAATTGCTTTACAATGTTGTGTTGGTTTCTGCTGTACAATAACGTGAATCAGCTGTAAGTATACCTATATCCTCTCCCTCTTGAGTCCCCATCCCACCATCCCCCAACCCCACCCATTTAGGTCTTCACAGAGCACCGACCGAGTCTTCAGTGCCTTACTGCTGCTTCCCACTTGCTATCTATTTTACACATTATGGTTTTAGTGTCTATTTGTTGTTGTTCAGTCGTTAAGCTCTGTCCAAATCTGCGATCCCGTGGACTGAAGCATGCCAGGTTTCCCTGTCCTTCGCTATCTCCTGGAGCTTACTCAAACTCATGTTCATTGAGTCAGTGATGCCATCCAACCATCTCATCCTCTGTTGTCCCCTTCCAGAACAGTCCTTGTTATAGCATCTGAAAGGGTAGGTTCGTAGAGAATGGCTCAAAAGTATGGCTCAGGAAATGTGATTATCCTGGCATTGCCAACCAGCTATTACTTGGATGACTGCTTGTGGGGGCTGAATGACAGTGAGCAGGAACTTGGGTTTCTCAGAGCATCTTCTTCTTGGCTTTTTGCCCAGAATGTCCAGGGAAAATGGTATAAAGCTGGAGTCTAACAGTCAGGGCTTTTTGTTTTATTTAGTTTTGTTTTGTTACTATTCTTCGTTTTTGTACCAATCACAAGGAATTGTTTTTTATTGTTTGTTTATTTTTGGTTACACGGGGTCTTGGTTGCTGCAGGCGGACTCTCTCTAGTTTCGGAGCAGGGGCTTCTCATTGTGGTGGCTTCTCTTGCTGCTGAGCAAGGGGCTCTGGGTGGGTGGGCTCTCGTGGTTCGGCTCTCCAGGTTCTAGAGCTGGGCTCAGTAGTTGGGGCCCAGGGGCTTAGCTGCTCTGGGGCATGTGGAATCCTCTGCACCAAGGGTCAGACCTATGTCCCCTGCACTGTCAGGCACACTCCTGTACCACCAGGGATGTCCCAGGAGTGAGGCTTGAACCACAGGATCAGATGTGAGCAGCAGGGTAGTTTCTCATGGACTCTCAGGGGCCTACGGTTCCATCTTACCTTACAGAGGAACCAGGGGACGTAGACACGCAGGCGGTCAGCCTTCCCCAGGGAGGACTGGGAAGCGAAATGTGAAGCCTGCTGCTAGACAACCTTCTGTCTAAGTGAACCAGATCATCCCCTGCCCCCTGCCCAGCCACCCATTAACTTTATTGGTTTTTATTGTTGGGAATAGTACAGGTCTGTAGCTGAAAATATGGTCCTCTGTTGGTCTGAAACAGCTTCGAGGACCACTGCCACGGTTTTAGCTGCAATTGCAGACAAATCTCCATTTCTCAGAGGCTTTGTGACAGTGGAACTTGTTTGATGCTGACTTTACAGTCCAGCGTTCCTGGTTAGGAGCTGCCTGACCAGCACAGAAAGCAGTCACTGGAGACCCTACCCTACCGAATCCCGGCTCCCGCCCTCCCTCTGGGCCTCGTGTTCTCCCCCGTTCAGACAGCGGATTAGGAAGGAGCGAGTAGGCGGAGGATGATGAAGGCCTGTCTGGCAGACGTTTGCCGAGGGAGATGCGGGTGATGCAGGAGAATCAGAGGGACCCGGCATAGGTGGTTTCTGGAGAAGCAGTCACTGTCCAGGAACGGCTCTACACTGTGGGAAGGACAGGGGTCTGTGTGAACAGCTTGTCATCTTTTCCACAATTGCCTTCACAACTTATCATTGCATGGCCTTAGCTAGGTTTCTCATCTTTTCTAAGCCTTAGTTTGGGATCTGTGAAATGGGAATAAAAACACAGTCTGTTCTACTCCATCTGTTTCTTTAAGGTGGATTAGCCCATGTGCAATTAGTACCAAGGAAATGCTATCCATGAGTACTTTGGGCCACATCCTTTTAACACCACCACCTGAGGACAGCTGAAGGCAAACGGTGTCCACAAGCGGTGCTGGGTCAGCTGGCACCTTCACCCACACATGCTTCCTCTGGGCTCCACTCACCACATGTTCTGTTTTGGAGTTGCTTAGTGTGTAGTTTTTCCTGTGGTCATGTATGGATGTGAGAGTTGGACTGTGAAGAAGGCTGAGCACTGAAGAATTGATGCTTTTGAACTGTGGTGTTGGAGAAGACTCTTGAGAGTCCCTTGGACTGCAAGGAGATCCAACCGGTCCATTCTGAAGGAGATTAACCCTGGGATCTCTTTGGAAGGAATGATGCTAAAGCTGAAGCTCCAGTACTTTGGCCACCTGATGCAAAGAGTTGACTCATTGGAAAAGACTCTGACACTGGGAGGGATTGGGGGCAGGAGGAGAAGGGGACGACCCAGGATGAGATGGCTGGATGGCATCACTGACTCGATGGATGTGAGTCTGAGTGAACTCTGGGAGTTGGTGATGGACAGGGAGGCCTGGCGTGCTGCGATTCATGGGGTCGCAAAGAGTCGGACACGACTGAGCAACTGAACTGAACTGAGTGTGTAGTTATGCCTGATGTTTGTGTTTTTTTACCTTGCCTCCATAAATCAACGATCCTTTCTTTACATCCTTTTCCATAAAGTTGCCTTCATTCCTCAACTTCTTATTTTGAAATAATTTCAGATGGGTTGACTCAAAATTTTCAGTAATAATACAGAAAGTTCCTATATGTCTTTTACCAAGATTCCCTAATTGTTAATGTTTTACCACATTTGCTCCATCCATCCATTCATCTATAGTACTGTCTCTTTCTGAGCTGTGTGAGTTGTAGACAATACCCCTATAATCCTAACTGTGTATTTCTTAGAAACAAGGACATACTCTTACACAACTAACAGTACAATGATCAAAATCAGGAGATGTATATCGACATAATGTTATGCAAGCTAAAGTCCTTATTCATATTTAACTAATTGTCCCAGTGATGTCTTTTACATAAAGGGGAAAAATTGGTTTTCCCGGCTCAGAATCATGTGTAGCATTTGGTTGCCATGTGTGTTCGTGTGTGTGTGTTTAATTAATAGACTTATTATTTTTAGAGCAGTTTTATTTATTTAGGCCACACAACACACTTGCAGTGTCTTAGTTCCCTGAAAAGGGATTGAACCTGGGACTTGGCTGTGAAAGCACCGAGTCCTCGCCATTGGCCCGCCAGGGCAGTGTTAAATTTACATAAAAATGAGCGGGAGGTGCAGACAGTTCCCACAAGCCCTCTCCTCCTCCCTCCCCTGCACAGCTTCCTCTGTGATTAACATCCCGCCCTGGTGCGGTGCGTTTGCTGCACTAATGAAGGAAAATGGAATGAAAATGGATACTATTAATTGAAACCCACGGTTTATATTAGGGTTCACTTTTTGTGTTGTGCACTCTGTGGGTTTGACAAGTATCTGCCACAATAATATTATATAGAACAGATTCACTCCCTAAAAATCCTGTCTGTTTCACCTGTTCATCCCTCTCTCCCATCCAGTGTTTAGCCTTTTCAAGCTGGCTTATACTTCAGCCACATGCATCAGAGGTTCATCCACATCTTTTAATGATTTCTGTTTTCATGTTTCTCTGTCATGTTTCTTCTGTCTGCTTTAATCTGGACCAGCTCCTCAGCCTCCCTTGGAGGTTCATGACCCAGATAATTTTGAAGACTACAAGCCAGCGATATCATAAAATGTCTCTATCGTCACTTTGGTGTGTTTTGCTTTGAAGTTTATCATAGTTTTTATTTTCAGGAATTTAAAATGTCTTTTAATTGTGCTGATATTTTTATCCTATTTTTTTTCTGTGTCTATTATTTTTACTATGCTGTTTTGCAAAAGGCAAACTTTTCTGTAAAAAGGATCAAAGAAAAAGTAAAGGAATAGAACTAGAAGGCAGGCAGAAATTTTATAGTATTTGTGCTATCAGAGTTCCTGCAGAAGAAAACAAAATAATGGAAAAGAGCTAATATTTTAGCTATCATTCAAGAAAGCCTTCTATTAAAAATAAAGAAAAGTAAAATTTCCAGAAACCCAAAAAGAGCTGAATACATTGAAAGGGCTCACTGGGTACCTGAGAAAATGAGCCCAGGGTGATCAATTCTGAGACATGCATGCATGTGTCCAAAGTTGCTTCAGTTGTCTCTGACTCTTTGTGACTCTATGGACTGTAGTCCGCCAGGCTCCTCTGTCCATGGGATCCTCCAGGCAAGAATACTGGAGTGGGTTGCCATGCCTGCCTCCAGGGAATCTTCCTGACCCAGGGATCAAACTCGAGTCTCCTGCAATGCAGGCAGATTCTTTACCACTGAGCCACTTGGGAAGCCCCAACTCTGAGGCATTCCTAGTAAAATTGTAAGATTCAAAGATAAAGTAAAATTCTCAAGGTCTCCAGGTAAAACTACCATGTATGAAGAGGCAAAAGAATTGGAGTAGCATCAGACTTTTCAAAATCAATATGCAAAAAAGATAACAAATGAGGAACATTTTTAAAGCACTCAGGCAAAGAAAGTGTGAATCAAAAATTGTATATTCAATCTAACTGTTCAAATATCAAGGCCATAGAAAACCAGCTTCAAGCTATACAAATACAGAGACTATTCTTCATCAAAAAGTCCTTCTTGAAAATTTTACTAGAGAATGAACTTCATCCAACCAAGTGAATGGCTGGAGGAACTTGAATAAAAAGACTGAAAGTAAGCATTTAACAATCTGTAAATGTACACATAAGGTGGGAGTAAACATAACACCCAGGAACATAAACATCATGTATTATAACAGAGTAGAAATAATGAAGTTTAAAATGGGAGGGTAAGGAAAGCAAGGGAAAGGAGAGTAGAAAAACTGATTGTTAGTTTTTATTAGCTGGGTTTTAAAAGGTACTTAAAAATGAAAACCTTTGATAAGCCAGATAATAAAATGTTAATTAACGAAATGAGACCAAGAACGTCTGAAAAGGTATAAGTGCAAAAGTACCCACTAAAAGAAAACTATAAACCTTCTGAGGGATAGATTGGGAGACCAGGACTAACACATGGGCTTTCCGGGTGGCACAGTGGTAAAGAATCCACCTGCCAACACAAGAGACACAAGAGACTCGGGGGTTGGATCCCTGGATCAGGAAGATCCCCCGAAGGAGGAAATGGCAATACACTCCAGTATTCTTGCCTGGGAAAGTCCATGGACAGAGTAGCCTGATGGGTCCATGGGGTTGCAAAGAGTCAGACAGGACTGAGCTCGCAGTGTGCTACAGGATTGATATAGACTATATATAAAATAGATAACTAATAAGGACCTATTGTGTATCACTGAAACTCTGCTCAATACTCTGTAATGGTCTATATGGGGAAAAAAAACCTGAAAAAGAGTGCATATACATGTATGTAGAGTTGATTCACTTTGTTGTACATCCGAAGACAAAAACACTGCAAATTAACTATACCCCAATAATTTTTTAAAACGGCAACTCAGAAAGCTAGGAAAGAATCATATAAAACAAAAGAAAGCACAAGGGTAAAAATATTGAATAAACAGACATTAATGGAATAGAGGATAGGCAAATAGAAGCAAACGACTCAATACAATTTTTGCAAAGATATAAAACACTTTATTTTTTCCAATGTTTCCAATTTTTAAACTACAGTCTACTAAATAAATAGTTTCACTCTTTTTTCATTTTGCTATGGATTTATAGGGCTTCCCTGGAGGCTCACATGGTAAAGAATCTGCCTGCAATGTGGGAGATTTGGGTTTGGTCCTTGGGTCAAGAAGATCCCCTGGAGAAAGCACTGGCAACTCACTCCAGAATTCTTGCCTGGAGAATCCCACGGGCAGAGGAGCCTGGCTGACCATGAGATTGCAAACAGTCAGACATGACTGAGTGACTACACGATGTGATGATGATGATGATGACACGTTTATAACTGACATTAGAGGTTTTAATGTTTTGACACAAATGTTTAATGATCACAGAACAATTGTTAACTTTTTCCATTGGTTATTAAGAATGCTGTACACAGCCCTTTACGTTCTCACACTAGCTGTGCAAAGAAAGGACTGCTTGGAATTTACTAAAGGCTGACTATGTGCCTGGCAGGGCCTACAGTAAGGCCTGAATAAATAAGCAGTGAATAAAACAGACAGAGCCTTTGTCCTCATTTCTCTTAGTCTAGTGGAGGTGACAGATAATAAGCAAAAATGTGTTGCACGTTTAAATAAATGTATGTGCTGTGCTTAGCTGCTCAGTCATGTCTGACTCTTTGCGACCCCATCGACTGTAGCCCGCCAGGCTCCTCTATCCATGGGGAATTCTCTAGGAAAGAATACTGGAGTGGGTGCCATACCCTCCTCCAGGGGATCTTCCCAACCCAGGGATTAAACCCAGATCTCCCGCATTGCAGGCAGATTCTTTATTGTCTGAGCCACCAGAGAAGCCCAAATAAATGTATATATAAATGTATATATCTATATAAACCTGAAAGAATCAAAAGAACATAATAAATGGAGAGGAAAGGAAATCATTTAGACTTATATTTGCACTGGGTTGAGGCTATAATCCAGACTCAGAGTGCTCCCACTGATGTGTTTAGAACAATTATATACTGAAAGCTGACGAAATATAAAGTATGAATGATGGAATATGACACGGAGGAGGTCATCAGTGAATGCCAAGTGAAGACCCGTAGGTGGTGTTACCTTGGAGAAATCACTGTATTCTGTGGTGTGTGGTTGGTCCTCAGAATTGCAGGCACAGACACCTGTTTTGTCAACACATCAAGAAGGGGATAGTCCTGGGACTTCCTTGGTAGTCCAGTGGTTAAGAATCTGCCTTTCAATGCTGGGGGACACAGGTTCAATCCCTGGTAGGAGAACTGAGGTCCCATATGCTGAAGGGCAACTAAGCGTGCACACCACAGCTACTGAGGCCCTCATAGTCTAAAGCCCATGCACACAGCAAGAGGAACCTATGAACCACAGCTCGAGAAAGCCCAGGCACAGCAAAGACACAGCACAGTCAAAAAACAAGGAAAGAAAGAAAGCAAAAGAATAGTTTAGTCCTGTAACGATCTGAAGAGATAACTATATAAGCCCAGATGCCAACATATTCAGTTCAGTTCAGTTCAGTCACTCAGTCGTGTCCGACTCTTTGCAACCCCATGAATCGCAGCATGCCAGGCCTCCCTGTCCGTCTCCATCTCCCAGAGTTCACCCAAACTCATGTGCATCGAGTCGGTGATGCCATCCAGCCATCTCATCATCGGTTGTCCCCTTCTCCTCCTGCCCCCAATCCCTCCCAGCATCAGAGTCTTTTCCAATGAGTCAACCCTTCGCACGAGGTGACCCAAGTATTGGAGTTTCAGCTTTAACATCATTCCTTCCAAAGAACACCCAGGACTGGTCTCCTTTAGAACGGACTTCTAAGAAATATAACTGGCAAATTGATCAGTCTTTTATGCCCTAAGGACAGTGAATTTTAAACTTTTGATTCCTGCCGAGAAGGTTGCTCAATTACTGTCTGTAGCATAATCTGCTGGCTGCCTACCCGGCATACATTCCTGCCTGGCCCCCGACATGTTCTCCCTGACAGAGGTCCAAACTGTGTTCATATGCAGCTTGTGTGAAAAAGGAGAATCTGACCCCATCCTCAAACTGGGGGCTTTGAAGTCTGCATCTGGTCTAAGCCAACAACATTAATTCCATCCTCTTGTCAAGCAATTGACTCGGGGATGACGTTTAAGCCAACCAGCACATAACATATCCGTGGGAATAGTATTCGATGCGATAGTGGGCACCTGCGGGCTGCTAGCTGAGTGAGATGGAAGGAAAGCCCTCTCCTCTCCTGTACTCCTCTCCTCCCCTTGCTTTCCATCCTCTTGGAGTAGCACTGGAAACCACCGAGGACACAGCTAGACGCCCGGGCAGAGCAATGAGAAACAGCCAGAGGCTTTGTTCTGCTGCATTGAGAGCCTATCTTGCATTTAGACTCTCTGTTCTGTGAAATGATACCTTTCCTTCACAGTGAGAACAGTCTGAGATTTCTCTTATTTGCAGCCAAGAGCATCTTCCAGGTACATACTCTCAAAACAGAAGGTGTGAGTTATGGGACTCAAATATCTCGACAATGTGGAGCTAGGTGTGCCCTCCTGGGGGGTTTCCCTAGTGGCTACGTCGGTAAAGAATCCCCTTGCCAATGCAGGCGAAAGGCGAGAGACAAGAGACGAGGCTGGGATTCCTGGGTGGCTAAGATTTCCTGGAGAAGGAAATGGCAACCCGCTCCAGTATCCTCGCCTGGAAAATCCCATGGACAGAGGAGCCTGGTGGGCTACAGTCCGCGGGGTCTCAAAGAGTTGGACACGACTGAGTGAGTGCGCATGCCACACCATGCCACGTGCCCTCCTGACCTCTCACTTTCTGATGCTCACCATCCTCTTCTGATCCCTGTCTTTTCTGCTTCCAAAGCAGTTTGGGGATTATTAAAACTCAGCAATAATTAACTTTTTCTTTCTGCTTGAGAGCTTAAATATGTTCCATGGTTAAGACAACTTCATATAATTAACCCAAAGCATGTGTTTATAGTTTAGTTGTCGCTCTCTCCTATAACAGAATAAGTGCATGTGTCCGCTGACACGATCACATTCCAGGGATAATGGGATGTGATCACTTCACGTTTTACTACTTGGTTCCTCCTAAGATCTTTATTCAATCAACTCAAGTCTCCATATCTGGCTCAAGCATGTCAGATTCTCTGATTTTAAAGGAAGATATATTTGATTAACAAATATATATATTATATATAAATTTAAAATATATATAAAGTACATATACATATGTATTTCACTGTAGCTGATTTTCACCCGGCGTGTTTCAGTTCTGAAAGAGTACTAAGTGGCTTTTCCTCGGAGAGTTTCCCAAACACAAACGCAATGTCATCCTGGGACTGCTATGAACAGATGCGACTAGAGCTCCAGCTACAGATTCCAGACAGCAAACGGGGACATTGTTTGGGCTTTGCTGTCCCTTCAGCCAGCTTGGCTTCTGCAGAGAGGTGGAACCATTACGAAATGCAGGATATTTTTGCACATGACTGTCCTGAACTGAAGTCATCTTAAGACAGAGGAAACACTTGAAGCAGGACGTGAGTCTTGACCAAAGATGTGAGGTGAGAACTTTACAGCAAGGATGAAAAGAGAAACGACAAAAACTGCACGTGGGTATCTACAAGAATTCAGAGTAAGTGCTGAACCCGAAAAGCTTCCTTTTTTTCCAGAACCCTATTAAAGGAAGCACAAGACAACATTTAAAAATGGCTCAGGATGGGGAACACACGTACACCCATGGCTGATTCATGTCAGTGTATGGCAAAAACCACTACAGTATTGTAAAGTAATTAGCCTCCAATTAGAATAAGTAAGTGTAAAAAATAAATAAAATGGGTCAATAGCAGTAAGTCAGAAAGAGAAAAACAAGTATAGTGTTTTAATGCATATATATATTAAATGTAGAAAAATGGTACTGCTGAACCTATTTGCAGGGAAGGAATGGACACAGACATAGAGAATGGACTCGGGGACACAGTGGGGGAGGGAGAGAGTGGGGCGATGGAGAAATATACATACGCTATCAGGTATAAATTGGATAACTGGTGAGAAGTTGCTGTGTAGCTCAGGGAGCCCAGTCTGGAGCTCTGTGAGGACCTGGAGGGGCGGAATGGGGGAGGGGAGGATGAATTGGGAAGGAGGAGGTGTGTGTTCACTTATGGCTGATTCACACTGTTGCATGGCAGAAACTAACACAACACCGTAAAAACTAAAAAACAAAAAGTAAAAAATAAGATGGTCAGAAGCCAAGATTGTGAGCTTATAATAAAATAATAATTATTATTATCAGATATAATAATATCTAATAATAATTATTACATATATCTGTGCTGTGCTATGCTTAGCCCCCCAGTCATGTTCAACTCTTTGTGATGCCAAGGACTGTAGCCCGCCAGGCTCCTCTGTCCATGAGGATTCTCTAGGCAAGAATACTGGAGTGCCTTGCCATGCCCTCTTCCAGGGGATCTTCCCAACCCAGGGATTGAACCCAGGCCTCCCACATTGCAGGAGGATTCTTTACTGTCTGAGCCCCCAATTATTATATATTACATAATAATTATTATATATTAAATAGTAATTACAAATAATATGTCTATAATATATATTTAATTAAAATAATGTGTTAGGTGACATCATAAAAGCTTCATATAAGTATCTCATTCCTTCCTCATCACAGTTCTGGGAAGTAGATATTGTTCTGCCTGTTTTCCGAGTCTTAATGAAAACGTCTTACCTAAGTCCCATGGCAAGTAAGAGCTAGAAATGAGAGACGCCCATAGGTCTGCCCAGCCCCAAGCAGCATTACAGGCATTTTCCTCTTGACTTGCAGAACTGTGTATACAAACACTTACATGGAGTTGTGAACAGATAGTAAATATAACCCTGAAGTATATAGACTTAGGGTTACCAGTAGTCCAATTTCCTTCCTTCTCTACCTCAAATCTTAGGGCCTAGACTTTATCTAAATTAGTTTGATTACAAATCACATGGTTGATAAATTTGTGTTCGAATACTCTGTTGTAGAGAACTTTACAAATCACTGACGTAATTTCTACAAAGCAAGGGACAAAATTTTGAATTTATATATGATGACAATTTATCTCAAAAAAAGATGTGCCATTTGTGCTTCCATGAATAATAACATACACGTGTTTATTTTCCCTTTACTCTTAGCAACACTGGGTGTTATCAAGCTTTAATTGAAAACTTTCACCAATCTGATAAGTGTAAATAGTATTTTGTTTTATTCTGCATTTCAAATTAAGAGTGAAGCTGAGTACACTGTCACTGATTTATTATCTATATCTTGCTTTTGCAGAGTTGGGTCTGCTTATGCCAGTTTTTCTTAACTGTTGATCATTTTCTTATTAATTTATAAGAATTCTTTTTATAGTAAGGTAATTAACCCTTTGTCATGCTTTTCCCCCATCATGTTTTAAAACTAACTGTTAAAATTTGTCACTTGCTTTATGGCTTGTGTATGTTTTTGTCAACAATTTTAACTGTAATGAACAATTCCATCTTTTCCTCAACAACTTGAAATGCCATATTTAGTTGGTTATTAGGTACACATCTTTTTGACATTTTAAAACCTCTGAAATCAGAATATGTCTTAAAATTGATAATACTTTATGACTGCTTTTGTTCAGCTTAAGGAGTTGACATTGTTTATAATACACAAATTGTTCATAGTTGTTAACATTTTCATCACTTCAACTGACTTATTCTGTAACTAAAGGAAGGAACTTGATTCAGCCTAGAGAGTTGACACCATTACAAATCCACCACAGATCATATGCTTTTTATATACTAACACAGAGAACTGCATTTATAGAATTCTCAATTTTGCACCATTCTTATGTTCTTTTAATGAACTCTACCTGATACTTATGAGTTATTTTATTATGTTCCATTGATTCTCTAATGTCTAATCTTCACAGTTATGTGGGAGGTTGTTTGTGTTTTGTCGCTCAGTCGTCTCTGACTCTTTGTGACCCCATGGGCTGCAGCATGCCAGGCTTCCCTGTCCTTCACTATATCCCAGAGTTTACTCAAACTCATGTCCATTGAATCAATGATGCCATCCAACCATCTCATCTTCTGCCACTCCCTTCTCCTCCTGGCTTCAATCTTTCCCAGCATCAGGGTCTTTCCCAATGAGCCATTCTGTGCATCAGGTGGCCAAAATATTAGAGTTTCAGCTTCAGCATCACTCCTTCTAATGAATAGTCAGGACTGATTTCCTTTAGGATTGACTGGTTTGATCTCCATGCAGTGCAAGGGACTCTCAAGAGTCTTCTCCAGCACCACAATTTGAAAACATCAATTCTTTGGCACTCAGCCTTCTTTATGGTCCAACTCTCACATGTATACATGACTACTGGAAAAAGCATAGCTTTGACTAGACAGACCTTTGTTGGCAAAGTGATGTCTTTGCTCTAGGTTTGTCATAGCTTTTCTTCCAAGGAATAAGCCTCTTTTAATTCATGGCTGCAGTCACCATCCACAGTGATTTTGGAGCCCAAGAAAAAAGTTTCCATTATTTCCCCATCTATTTGCATGAAATGATGGGACCAGATGCCATTATCTTAGTTTTTTGAATGCTGAGCTTTAGGCCAGCTTTTTTAATCTTCTCTTTCAGCTTCATCAAGATGTTCTTTAGTTCCTCTTCAGTTTCTGCCATAAGGGTGGTGTCATCTGCATTTCTGGGGTTATTGATATTTCTCCCAGCAGTCTTGATTCCAGCTTGTGATTCATCCAGCCCAGCATTTCTCATGATGTACTCTGCATATAAGTTAAATAAGCATGGTGACAATATACAGGCTTGAAGTATTCCTTTTCCAATTTTGAACCAGTTGTTCCATGTTTGGTTGGAACTGTTGCTTCTTGATCTGCATACAGGTTTCTCAGGAGGCAGGCAAGGTGTTCTAATATTCCCATATCTTTAAGGATTTTCTATAGTTTGTTGTGATCCACACAATCAAAGGCTTTAGCGTAGTCAATTAAGCAGAAATAGATATTTTTCTGGAATTCCCTTGCTTTTTCCTTGATCCACTGGATGTTGGCAATTTGATCTCTGGTTCCTCTCCCTTTTCTAAAGCCAGCTTATATACCTGAAAGTTCTCAGTTCACATACCGTTGAGGCCTAGCTTGAAAGATTTTGAGCATTACCTTGCTAGCATGTGAAATGAGCACAATTATGCAGACATATTTATTCATTAGCATGAATCTAGTATGTATATATATAACATAAATTTTCTATATATTGAGATATACATGTTTGAAAGAAGAAAACATTTGTGTTTTATCNTTATTCATTAGCATGAATCTAGTATGTATATATATAACATAAATTTTCTATATATTGAGATATACATGTTTGAAAGAAGAAAACATTTGTGTTTTATCCTTTCCTGGAAATTAACACAATGTGAATAAATACATGCTTATTAGGTGAATGTTACAGCTTTAGTGGCTCATTTAAACATGTCTTCTGTATCAGGTGACTCTCCATATATCATCTCACTTAACTACCATTGTAGGCAGATGAGGAAACTTAGGCACAGGAAGATTAAGTTACACATCTGGAGCTTTAACTTAGTGACAGAGCCAGGGCTCAAATAGATGTCTGTCTAATTCCTAAGACTATGTTATTTTGCTCATCAGTGCTGCCTCTAAAATAAGCCCTGCTGCAATCCACAAATATACTTTGACTCCCAGTGATCATCTGAAATACACATAACTGAGCATAGAATTTCTGAGATCGTGTGTGACCCATGAAGACCCACACAGTTTCTTGTCATGCAGGTACCCATTCATCACTGAGAAACAAGATACAGTAATTCACTACGAAACACCAAGTGAGAGGCTCTGTATTTTCAGTAGAGTTGAAAGCAATACACATGGCAGAAACTCCTACTTCCATGAGCTTATGTAGGCGTTCTCAAAAGAGCCCTGTTAGATTAAAGCACAATTAATCATCTGTCTCTCACATGCCAGATGAGAGAACTTTCCTATTTTCCTTCTCAAGTTCTCAACAGTTGCACCGAAACCAGAGGCAGTTTTGAGATTAAAATCAGATGCTCTCCAGCTAACCTTAATCTGCCCATCACTCAGTTCTGGGTCAAAGCACCATTGTGACACAGGCAGTGTGCCTTGGAACGTGCAGGGAGGCAGGTAACAGCTCTGCTCCCTGTGGTGGCAGGTGAAAGCTGTAGACGCTGAACGTGTATCATATTCACGGGCAAGTTGTGGGGGACGTTTCTACTTGGCTCTTGTCGTAATAGATTCATGTGTTTTGCCCAAACAGGTTGGTTTATCTAGGAATTTACTCATTTACATGCCAAACACATTGATCAAACTTGATCTGAGCCAAACAGAAGTAGGCCATGCAGTTTACCAGTAATAGAGACAAAAACAAAACTTGTTTGAAGTCAGGTAGCTTGACTAATCACATGAAGAATTTGTTATATCCTTGCACACACCCTTCAGTAGAATTTTCAGTTACTCAGACTGAAAATTAAGAAAAGAAAGGCAGGCTCTTTTTATTACAGATGGTCTCATCAGTTCATTTGAAAACATTGCATGACAGGGCTTAGATACAGAGCCTAGTCGAGTCAGCATGTATTTCTCAAGAGGCGATTACGTGCAAAATTCTATGGAAGAAAAGGAGGAGGAGGAGGAGGGAAAGGAGGGGGAGAAGAAGGAGAAGCAGAAGCAAAGCAAAGCAAAGCAAATGAAAGAGAAAGAAAAACAGCGTCTTCTCTGGGGTGGGGGTAGGGAGTGCGTGGTCTTCTTTCCATGAATCCTTATTTCAAAGAGCCCAGGTCAATGGTGCCCTTAAGAGTGAATAGGGTCTTTCAAGAAACTCATAATGTTTTACCATCAAGTTTATCTTTGAAATCAAAGAGAAAAAGGCCTAGACATTTTCTGTGAAGAGGAGATTCCAGGCTACTGATAAGAAGGCCACCAGCATAGGCTGCTGGTTCTATCTCCCCAAATCAGAAGTGAGAGCTAAGCAACAATCTAAGGGCCCCACATGCAGATCAGGAGAAACCTGGTATAGATACGAGGACTCAGACTGCTACGAGCAGGGGGATTGCCAGAAGGAGGCCTCAGCCTGGGAAAGAGGACCGCCCAAGGGGCCAAGGATGCCAGACAAGAGTTTTAAATTCTAGCTTGTCTTCTCCCCACCATGGCCCTGGGAGGATCATCACTGAAGCAGTAGCCAGGCCAGCTGGTGTCTCAGGATAATTCAGGGTGACCCAGAAGCCCTGCTGGGGCGGGGTGAGGTGAGGCATCGATGAAACAGGTGCTGACCACGGACACCTGCACCCATGCTCACTCCAAACTGTAGGACCCCCTGCGTTACACTCTTGGATTCTTTCTTTCCAGTACAGCAGCATCTCAATAAGACTTTTAAGAGCAAATTCCTGACCGGAGGTGTTTGCCAGTGTGATGGTGGGAAGCAGGGATGTGGGCTGCTGCCGCATGGTACCCAGGGCTCTCCCCTTTGAGGACCATTTTCTCTATTATCTTAAAGTCCCCAAGAAGAAAAACCAGGCCTGGGCATTGGCTCCTCCTGAAAATGTACAACTAAACAGAAAAATAACAAAACTGAAGAACACATGCCTCATGAATTCTGAAAGTAGAATTATTGTTACAGATGAACCATGAATTTAAAATGAACAACAAATATCCTCTTGAAGACCCAAATAATATGATGCAGATACAAAAGGTCAAAATGGATAAGTAGAAATGACAGGTATGAAAATATAATAAAGAAGAATTAATAATAATCACAGAATGTGTATATTATTTATTTTGTAATAATATATACAGAGCAACACTCTTTCATGTTAACACAGTTAGTTTCCACAGTAACTCTGGGAGTTAGGAACTAGTATTACCCCTACTTGACAGATGAAGAAATCAAGGCGTAAAGAGGTTAAGTAAATTCCCTGAGGTGGAGCCAGGATATAAACACAGATATTCTGGCTCCATGAAACTAATAGTGAGGGATATTCTGAAAGCAGAACTTCATGAACAAGATCAAATAGAAGGAGCAGAGGATAAAGGTAAGTGAATGAAGTGTAGCAGTGCCAGTATCTGAATAAAAGAGCCTATGAAGCGAAGGAAAAACCAAGTTGAGGAGAGGAAATATCTGAAGTGAATGGTGATAAATTCCATAAAATGAAAGACGAAAGACTGAACGTTAAAGGGTTCAGACAATGCCACAGATGACTGGTAAGGAAAGCCTATATCTAGAAATATCATAGTAAAATTTGAGAATGGCAAAGACAACAATAACATTAAAAAACTCTAGAGTCAGTCTTCTTCAAGGAAACAAGAATGAGATTGAAACCATATATTAAAGGGACTTTATGTTGTGCTGAGTTGATTCAGTCGTGTCCAACTCTGCAGCCTTGCAGACTTTAGCCGGCCAGGCTCCTCTGTGCATGCGATTATCTGGGCAAGGATACTGGAGTGGTTGCCATGCCCTCCTCCAAGGGATCTTCTTGTCCCAGGGATTGAACCCACATCTCTACTGTCTCCTGCTTTGGCAGGAGGGTTCTTTACCACCAGTGTCTCCTGGGAAGCCCTCTCATTTGTATACTTCCTTAATAATCAACATATTCATTTTAAAGACTTTCTAAAGAGTTTTGAAGAATGAAATAGAAAACAAAAAGAAACTTATGGTAGAAGAATTTCCCAACATTGTGAAGACTTTCAGAAAAAAAAATCTAGGACTGAGCAACCTGAAGACAACTTGATCCTTCAAATTCCACAAGATCTGTGGATGGAGAAAACTGCATAGTTGTACAAAAAGACACACTTAAGAAATAGTTTAGACCCCAGCATATCTTTCAGACAAAATTCACATTGCACAGCACAGGATCAAAGCTAAAGCTGGCACAATAGGAGACCTGAGTGCATCCCGGTCAGTCCTTCATTTTGGGAAGTTACACTTTCTAGATGTGACAAGGTTTCACTCTTAGGTGGCTAAAATTCAAATATGGTAAATGAAAACTATTCACAAATAATAAGCCAGACAAAGACAAATACCATATGATATCACTTATACATGGAACCTAAAATATGATACAAATGAACTTATTTAACAAAACAGAAAGAGACTCACAGACATAGGAAACAAATTTAGGGTTACCAAATGAGAAAAAAGGAGCATTAGGAACTTGGGATTAATACACATTACCTATATAAATAGATAAACAATAATGACCTACTGTGGAGCACAGAGAAACATATTCACTATCTTGCAATAACCTATAATGGAAAAGAATCTGAAAAGGTATATATGTACATACATATATGTATTGTATAACTGAATCACTTTGATGTACACCTGAAGCTAACACAGCATTGTAAGCTATTTTAATAAAAATAAATAATTAACTATTAAAAAAGAAGAGGGCTGGTCTGCTGCGTGATGGGCACAGTCTGCTGTTTTCTCCTGCACAGACAGTCTTCAGTGGAGGAGAGTACCTAGCGGCTGCTAATGGAACAGTAAATGAAAGTTCCGTGAGCTGTGTGAGCAATAATAAATAAAACTGAAGTTAAACGTAGATGAGTAAATAAAGATCACTTCTCTGAGGAAGTTTTGAGGAAGAAGAAAAAAAGCGTCCAGAGATGAAAAAAGTAGTTTAGAATAAAAATCTCTGAAGAAGGTATGCTGCTGCTGCTGCTAAGTCACTTCAGTCGTGTCCAACTCTGTGCGACCCCATAGACAGCAGCCCACCAGGCACCCCCGTCCTTGGGATTCTCCAGGCAAGAGCACTGGAGTGGGTTGCTATTTCCTTCTCCAATGCATGAAAGTGAAAAGTGAAAGTGAAGTCGCTCAGTCGTGTTCGACTTTTAGCAACCCTATGGACTGCAGCCTACCAGGCTCCTCCATCCATGGGATTTTCCAGGCAAGAGTACTGGAGTGGGGTGCCATTGCCTTCTCCGTTGAAGAAGGTATCGACACGTTGAAAGATGTAGGTTCTTGGGATCTCTGTGAGAACACCAGTGTCTTTGGAGATGGCCTGCTCATCATAGAAGTATCCACAGAAGTGAATACTGTCAAAACTTTTGCTGCAAGGGTAACTCCAACAGAAGACACACCACTAGACAGGGAAAACCAGCTGAAAAGGAATACAGTGTAGTCACCAAATCTCACAGCTGTGAAGACAGATGTTCTTAGAATTAAAGAGTTCATGAAAAAAATATATAGACGCTACTTAGGTACTTCTACTTAAGTGTGTGTGTGCTCAGTTGCTCACTGGTGCCCAGCTCTTTGTGACCCATGACAATAGCCCGCCAGGCTCCCCTGTCCATGGGATTTCCCAGGCGAGAATACTGGAGTGGGTTGCCATGCCCTCCTCCAGGGGATCTTCCTGACCCAGGGACTGAACCCATGTCTTCTGTGTCTCGCGCATTACAGACAGACTCTTTACCACTGAACTGCTGGGGCTCAGTACATACACTTAAGTGGATGAGGACCTTAAGTGCAAGATTTTAATGAAAAGCTTGGATTTATGCTCTCTTGTTTAGAATTGGTTCATTTTCCATTTTCTTTGGGGAATGTCCCTTTCTATACAGAAGGAAATGGCAACCCACTCCAGTATTCTTGCCTGGAGAATCCTGTGGATGGAAAAGTCTGGTGGGCTGCCATCTATGGGGTCGCACAGAGTCAGACACAACTGAAGCAACTTAGCAGCAGCAGCATACAGAACAGAACACATCAAGTGACTGAAGAATGGTTTACACAGAGTTTTAAAAGAATTCGAAAGAAATAAATGTCTAAAAAGATGTCAGCTTTAACTAGATGATCAAAGAAGCAACTCAATATTTTATAAAACCAAGACACAGAATAAGAATCTCTCTGAGGAAATACCTGGGTTTAAAGATACATTCAGAAAGCTTGAACTGCTTTCTGTCTGGTGCTAGTGGAAAAGTGATAACTAAGAAAGAATAGAGTGTTCGGAAAAAAGACAAAATTGGGACAATTTGAGAACAAACATAACTGCAATAGATTGAAACACATCAAATATATTTAAGTCCACAAGTTCCTATTTACACACCTCCCCCCGCCTCAAATAGCCCTTATAGGTCACTGTTAGACAATGCCGATAAAGCAAATACTTCGTTTGGAAAAACTGGAAGGAAAGGGAAAGTAATCAGGCATTTATTTTCCCTTTCCTACATATACTCTGCTACAGAGTAACTAAACAGTAGATGGTTTGGTTGGTTTAGTTACTAAGTCGTGTCTGACTCTTGCGACCCCATGGACTATAGCCCGCCAGGCTCCTCTGTCCATGGGATTCTCCAGGCAAGAATACTGGAGTGGGTTGCCATTTCCTTCTCCAGGGGATCTTCCCGACCCAGGAATCAAACCCAGGTCTCCTGCATTGCAGGCAGATTCTTTCCCAACTGAGCTATAAGGGAAGCCTCTGTTTTCTTTCAGCTGTTTAAAAATATCATTGCATTGTATTCTGGCTTGCACTGCTCTCTGTATGGTTGTCAGATGAAAGGAAGTTATTTTTAGAGTATTTTGGATAAAAAACAAAGAAAAAATAGTTGAATTGAATATAATTCATTTGCAATAAATGAATGGATCTTACCATTGATAATCAAAGCTGCTAACACTACACAGAGAAAACAATCAAATATTATGTACCTCCTGATGGAAGAACATAAAATATTAAAAAATCTTTGAGAAAGTCTTGCCGAAAAGTTAAACCTGAATCTCAGATACAACCAAAGCATAGAATATATGAGGAAAAGAAGAACACATTGAACCACACCACAGAGGTGCAATCAGAAACTGAGATTACCGAAAACTCCATTGCACAAATAATCTAGTTATTCAACAAATAAACAACCACAAACTGTGTTCTGTGTTTAAAAAAGTAATAAAGTTTTACAAATAAACAAACACCTTATAGCCCCTAAAATATAACCAGTCTAAATAAAACTAGTCTACTCAACTAATTTTATCTACTGTGTGTAATTTGAAGGCAATTTTAAATAACAAAAAATAAGCAATACATTTGAAAAATAGCTCCTAACAGTTTGAAAACGTGTTTTCCCTGCTTTCTTTTCCCCAAACGCTGTTATCAGCATAAATCAGTGGCTCACAGAGGGACTGGTAAATAAACATACTTGTTATTCCATTTTTCTATTATCTGTTCCAAAAGACCAAAGCAAAACAAATGGACTCTAAAAATATTTGTTAATAAAGATAACAAAGAGCCACAATTAGATTGACTGACAACCATGCAGAGAGCAGCGCAAGCCAGAATACAATGCAATGATATTTTTAAACAGCTGAAAGAAAACAAGTACCAGCTTACAGAATATCCTTCAACTAATAAAGAGAAAAAAGAAAATATTTTTAGACCAAGAAAAATAGAGAAAATTGACCATAAACAGATTTGCACTGAAGGACATACTAAATGGTATTATTCAGGCAGATGAAAGTATGCTCCCAGCTGGAAGATTGGAAATGCAAGAAGCAATAAAGAACAATGAAAATGGTAAACGTTTGAGTTAATATTGGATTACCTGCGAATGATTATTATTATTATGTCTTACTGAATTTAAAATAGAAAAATTTTGAACATGACAACAATAGCACATATATCAAAAGCAGGAAAATGGTACTTCTGTTGCTTAGGAGGCGGGTAAAAGTACCGAATAACGTTAGGTTTTGATAGGCCTAGGATTGCATGCTGCAATCTTAGGGAATCCCTAACAGATTAGTCTGGAGATGGGAATGGCAACCCACTCCAGTATTCCTGCCTGGAAAATCCCATGGACAGAGGAGCCTGTCCATGAGCTCAGAGAGTCAGACATTACTGAATGACTAAACCACCACCACCACCCACCACCATCGCCAACATAGGGCAGAGAAATGGGAGAAGGGCTGGAGAAAAAGAACATAAAAGGTTAAGTCAATCTAAGAGAATGCAAGCAAGGAAGGACACAAAGGAGATGAAACAAATAAAGAGCAAATAAAGAGGTGGTAGGTTTAAGCTGAATGTACCAGTAAGTACATTCAGTGTAATTAGACTAACTAGTTCAATTGAAATGAAAGGGTATGGAAAAAAATACTATGCAAATTCTAACCAAGAGAAAACTGCTTGCTTCTATATTAATACCTTTAAAAAGCTGGTTTTAAAGCAAACATTCTTACTAAAGAGTTCCACTTCTCAAAGAAAAACAGCAAATGTTAAACCAAACTTTCAATTTAACAGGAATACACCACACACACATACACATATAATTTGCATGTAAATCACAAGATTTGTGTAGAACTAATAATTAGCAGGAATGTAATTTATGGAACTATATATATACATTGTTTCATTGCTCACTGGGTGGTCGAGCTGTGCCACAGGATGGAATGTTATGTTACCAGAAGTGTGGTCAAGGCTAAAAGGCAGATAAGTGCCACCCAGGGAGGAAATCAGTGCAAGGTTCAAGGTCGCTGAGAAGAGAAAACACAAACACCAGGCTCAAGAGAAGAGGCCCAGTGTTTACTTATGGCAAGAAGAGAGGGTGATAAAATGTGAGAGCCTCTGTCGATGCCTTGGTCCCCATGACCCGTGGATCTGTTCTGCAACCAGCCAGGGGGCTGCGTCCTCTCACTTCAAGCTGCCGTGCAAGGGCCCCCACCCCTCCCACCCAGGATCTAAATACAGAAAGCTCGAGCCGCGCCTGGGGGTCACGGACTCAAGTGCTTAAGCAGAACAAAGGAGTACCTATATATCAAGCCCAGGACAGGAATATGCATTCCCTCACGAGGCTGAGAGCCCAAAACAGGCCGTGAGGGCTTTTATCTCCCAGTAAGGAAGTGTTCCGGGACCACAGGCCATTCTTAGGCAGCTGAGCTGGAGCTGGCAGACTGTGTGTGCAGGACTGCCTTTCTATATAAAATGGACAGAATTATAAGGAGAAATAGCCAACTCCACAATACTAGGCAGATCTTCATATACTTTTATCAGTAACTGATAAAATAAGTAGATTCTAAAAGATCAGTAAGGATATATAGAAGATTTGAACAATACAATGAACAAACTTGGCTTAATTTACATTACCGATCATTGTACTTAACAATTATAGAACACGGTTTCTATTCAAAAACACAAGATGAAGCAAAAATTCTAAAGTGTGTTCAGTTGCTCAGTCGTCTTCAACTCTTTGTGACCCCCTCTGGATCGTAGCCCACCAGGCTCCTTTGTCCAAGAAATTTTCCAGGCAAGAATACTGGAGTGGGTTGCCATTTCCTCCTCCAGGGGATCCTCCCAACCCAGAGACTGAACCTGTGTCTCCTGCAATGCAAGTGGACTCTTTACCACTTCATAATTATTAAAGAAATTCAATCCAAAACTTAAAACCTTCACATACACACACAAGCAAACACGGAACTCATGGACTAATTATTTCAGTGTAAATTCCAATATTCAGAGAATAAATCATGCCATTATTAAGTGAATTCTTTCAGAGAAATAAAACAGGAGAAGAACCACTTCCTAATTTTGTTTTATGAAGAGAGCATCATCTTGATACCAAAACCTAACAAGGATGTCATAAAAAAAAGTTGAAGGACAATCTTTCTCATAAAGATAGATGTGAAAATCCTAAACAAAATGATAGCAAAGAAAATTCAGCTTTGTCTAAAAGGATAACGAATTCCAATAAACTTGTACTTACTTTTGTAGTGAGAGCTTGGTTTGACATTTGCTATAGCTTCCTAGGGGCTTTCCAGGTGGCGCTAGTGGTAAAGAACCTGCCTGCTAACTAAGCAGACATAAGGGATTTGGGCGAGTTGGGACGATCTCCTGGAGGAGGGCATAGCAATCTACTCCAGTATTCTTGCCTGGAGAATCCTGTGGGCAGAGATGCCTGGCAGGCTATGGCCCTTTGGGTTGTAAAGAGTCAGACATGATTGAAGTGTCTTAGCACACATGCACACACGGAGCTTCCTAGGTGGCACAATGGCAAAGAATCCACCTGCCAGTGTGGGAGATGCAAGAGATGTGGATTTGGTCCCTGGGTTGTAAGATCCCCTGGAGGGGGAAATGGCAACCTACTCCAATGTTCTTGGCTGGAAAATTTCATGGACAGAGGAGCCTGGTAGGCTACAGTCCATGGAGTTGCAAAGAGTCACAATTAAGCAACTGAACATACACATACATGCTAAATATTAAGACTTCATATATGGCTTCCCTGGTAGTATAGTGGATAAAAATCCTCTTGCCAATGCAAGAGACACGGGTTCAATTCCTGGTCTGGGAGGACTCCACATGCTGTGGAGCAACTAAGCCCGTAGCCACAACTACTGAAGCCTGTGTGCCTAGAGCCCGTGCTCCACAAGAGAAGACACTGATACGGGAAGCCCATGCTCCGCAACAAAGAGCAGCCCCTGCTTGCTGCAGCTAGGAGAAGCTGGGATGCAGCAGCAAAGACTCAGGACAGCCAAAATAAACAAGAATTTTAAAACTTCATGTGTAGTTATGATAATTTAGACAGGGTAGTATATGGATGGTTATATAATTTATGACAGAGGTGATACTGTAGAGCAGTAGGGAAAATGAATTTTTAACAAATTATACTTAATTGGATAGAAAATGAAATTTGACTCTTACATTACACTCAGTAATCAGTTCTAAGTGGATTGTAGCTTTAAGTTGAAAGGCAGAATAATAAAGCTTCTAATAGTTGATACAGGAAAATATCTTCGTTACTTTGGTATAGGGAAACACTTCTTAAAGGTGAAAAAAAATCTTAGCCATAGAAAAAGAGACTTTAAAAATAAAGACTTTTATTCTTTAAAAGACACAATTGAGAGAGTAAAAATTCAGTCCAAGACTTGAAGAAAGTACCTTAATACACATAACTGGCAAAGAATTTGTGTGCAGAATATACCCCCCCCAAAAAAAAATTCTACAGAGTAATAAAAAATTACAAGCATTATGCAAACCAAGAACTTCCAGACTTCCAAGCTGGGTTTAGAAAAGGCAGAGGAACCAGAGAGATCAAATAGCCAATATTTGTTGAATCATAGAGAAAGCAAGGGAATTCCAGAAAAACATCTAGCTCTGTTTCATTGACTGCACTAAAGCCTTTGACTGGGTGGAATCATGACAAACTGTGGAAAGCTCTTAAGGAGATGGGAATACCAGACCACCTTCCCTGTCTCCTGAGAAACCTGTATACAGATCAAGAGGCAAGAGTTAGAACCCTGGATGGAACAACTGATTGGTTCAAGATTGAGAAAGAAAGGAGTACAACAGGGCTGTCTGCTGTCATCCTTTGTTTAACCTGTACACTGAGCACATCATGAGAAATGCCAGGCTGGGTGAGTTCATATAGGCCTTCCCTGGTAGTATAGAGGGTAAAAGCTGGACTCAAGATAGGTGGGAGAAAGCAACAACCTCAGATATGCAGATGATACCATTCTAATGGCAGAAAGCCAGGAGGAACTGAAGAACCTCTTAATGATCGTGAAGGAGAGTGCAAGAGCCGGCTTAAAACTAAATATTAAAAAAACTAAGATCATGGCATCCGGTCCCGTTACTTCACGGCAAATAGAAGGGAAACAGGTGGAAGCAGTGACAGATTTCTTCTTCTTGGCTCTAAAATCTCTGTGGATGGTGACTGCCACCATGAAATCAGATGATTGCTTCTTGGCAGGAAAGCTATGACAAACCTAGACAGTGTGTTGAAGAGCAGAGATATCAGTCTGCTGGCAAAGGTCCGTGTACTCAAGGCTACGGTCTTTCCAGTGGTCATGTATGGTTGTGAGAGTCAGACTATAAAAAGGGTGGAGCACCAAAGAACTGATGCCTTCTAACTGTGGTGTTGGAGAAGACTCCTGAGAGTCCCTTGGACTGCAAGGAGATCAAACCAGTCAATCTTAAAGGAAACCAACCCTGAATACTCATTGGAAAGACTGAAACTAAAGCTCCAATATTTTGGTCACTTGATGCTAATAGCTGACTTTGGAAAAGTCCCTGATGTTGAGAAAGATTGAGGGCAGAAGGAGAAGCTGGCATCAGAGAATAACATGGCCGGATGACATCACTGATGCAATGGACATGAACTTGGGCAAACTTTGGGAGATGGTGAGGGACAGGGAGGTCTGGCGTGCTGCAGCCCGTGGGGTCACAAAGAGTCGGATATGACTGGGTGACTGAACAACAACAATAAAACAATAAAAAATCCAATTTTAAAATGGTGACTGAAGAACTTCTTGATAAGTGTGAAGGAGGAGAGTGAAAGTGCTTCATGTGAACATCCAAATGACCACTGAACGTCTGAAGACTTATTTCATCAGTAGTCACTAGAAAATGCAGGTTTAAATCACAATGGAATATCGTTACACATTTTGCAGGATGGTAAAAATGTAAATAAAGGGGTCTGTAAGTATGTGAAATAAATAAAACTCTCATACACTGCTGGTAGGAATATGAATTAATCCAAGAATTTGTTAAACATTTTGACATTTTTGGGGAGGTTAAATCTTTGCATACTTTATTACCCAGAAAGTTTGCACTTGGTACATTCATGCACCAATAGGTTTATATAAGAATGTTCATAGCAGCATTATTTTCAGTAATCAAAGTTTGACAAGAACTCAAATTCTCATGAACGATAGACTGGATAAGCAAATTCTCAGCAATGAAAATGCACAAACTATGGCTACTTTCATCAGTAGGGATGAATTTCACAACTATAATGTTGAATGAAACAAAGCCATACATAAAAGAATAAATGTTGTTTTATAGAAAGTTTGAAACACCAAAACTAAGCTAGAAACATCCTGAGTCAGTTAAGTGTTTACACTTGAGAGGAAAGACGGTGACTGGGAGAAAGCAGCAGGGAGGGCTTCCGAGGTGCTGGCGATGTTCTTTGCTAGACTGAATCGGTGTTACACTGAATGGATATTACACCGGATGTTACACAGGATGCTACAGTGGATTCATGGGGAATGTATCATATTTTCTGTATTTTCCTCTGTATGTGAGTTATATTTTGCAATTTAAAAGAGTTTTTTTTGAAGGAAGAAAATGATCTCATAAGTTAAATCTAAGATTGAGGAAGATATGAAGAGAAAAGAAAGTGGTAACAAACAATGAATAAACTGATGGTATATAAGAAGAGTCTAGATTGTAGGTGTTAGGAAAATAGTAGACAACGTATGTAACACAATGTAATGTAACTCAACAAAATAGAATACAATGCATGTAAGTCTGGAAGAAAGAATTGGGATTAATATAATGTATTTCTTACAGATGAAGGATACACTTTTTTGGTATTGTTAAGTATAAATATTACAATTTCAAGGAAGACCACCAGATGTAGACATATATATTTTCCAACCCAGTGGAAAAGAAAGGTTCAATAAGAAATAAAACCCACAATCAATTTTTTAATAATGGAAGACAGAAGATTAGAAAAAGTTAGGAAAATAGAAAACAAAACACTTTGGTGGAAATAAATCATCAGTAATCATAATCAATGTCAATGTATTTAATTGCCCAGTTAAAATGCATGTTGTTAGAGTAGATTAAAAAATAAAAATTCCTTGTTGTTTATAGGAGATGCTTCTAAAATGTCGTTCAGGAAAAATGATGAAAACTGAATGACGAAAAGAATATTCCAAGCAAATCAAAAGAAAGATGATATAACGCTCTTAATTTTTGACAAGTAGAGTTTAAGGCAAAAAGGATAACTAGGAATAAAGAGCATTTATATAATTTTGTTGTTCGTTGTTCAGCTATTCAGTCGTGTCCAAGTCTTTGTGGCCCCATGGACTGCAGCACGCCAGGCTTCCCTGTGCATCACTATCTCTGGAAGTTTGTTCAAACTCATGTCCGTTGAGTTGGTGATGCCATCCAACCATCTTGTCCTCTGTCATCCCCTTCTCCTTCTGCCTTCTATCTTTCCCAGCATCAGGGTCATTTAAATGCTTATATAAAGAGTATTTATATAACAATTTAATATATATTAGGTAATTACAAAAGGCAATTTACCAAGAAGACAATTCCAAGTTTTTTCATACTTAATGATATATCTTCAAAAAATCAATAAAATACATTTTGTCAAAAGTGCAAGAATGAAAAAGTGATACATCTATCATTACAGGAGAAGATTTTCATACACTTTTCCCAGTAATGGAGAGGTCAAGTAATCAAACAAGCAGTAAGTAAGGTGGCAGTAGTGGTAAGGAATCTGCCTGCCAACGCAAGAGATGCAAAAGAGGCGGGTTTGATCCCTGGGTCACGAAGATCCCTTGGAGTAGGATGTGGCAACCACTCCAGTATTCTTGCCTGGAAAGTTCCATGTACAGAGAAGCCTGGTAGGTGACAGTCCATGGGGTCTTGAAGAGCTGGACACAACTGGGCGTATACACACAAAAGTACGGAAGAGTTGAACAAGACGGTTAACAAGTTAACTATAATGAACCCTGTAGAACCCTCACCCAACAGTTGTAAAAGGTGTAAAACATTTATAAAAACAGAAGATATACTAATTATAAAATATATCTCAGCAAATTTTAGATTTGGTATGAAAAAGACCGCCTTTTCTGACCAGAATGCAGTTAAATTTAGAAAGTAATATCAAAAGGTAGTTAAAACCCACAAAAGAGAGCATACGTTTGGAAATTTAAAAGTGCTTTTAAAATAAATAACTTACAGGTGAAAAAAGAGGTCACACTGGAAATTTAAACTGCATCAACAGAAAGAAATGAAAAATTACACTGAAATTTGGGGGCTGCAACTAAAGTGATGTTTAGTAGGATACATGAATCATTGAATTCAAAACATTGTAAAAGAAGTGAGGCTGAATTTTTATGAGCTAAACAGGTGGTTTCTTTGAAAAAGAAAAAAATCGGTCACTTGCTGAAAGAAGTTTGATTTTCCGGCCCGGCACTGTGACTTTCCTGTTGTGAGTTTCAACAACTTCTTAAGAGCATTGAAGTCAACTCAGTTCTTTGAGAAGCAGTAGATCTGCTGAGGCAAAAGGCACAAGGACCAGAATTATTTGTATTGTAGTCTGGAGAGCTGGAGAAATCAAACCCGGCAGCTTTCTTAGTCACTTGGTAAATGTATTGAAGCGGGAAAACAGGAAATTATAAATGCTGCCTCCAGAATTCCAAGAGGCTCAGCAAAGGGGTTTTGCTGGTGGTCCAATGAGAATCCACCTGGCAATGCAGGGGACATGGGTTCAATCCCTGGGTGGGGAACTAAGATCCCACATGCCTTGAAGCAACTAAGCCCATGTGCCACGGCACCCCACTCCAGTGCTCTTGCCTGGAAAATCCCATGGACGGAGGAGCCTGGTAGGCTGCAGTCCATGGCGTTGCTGAGAGTCGGACACAACTGAGCAACTTCACTTTCACTTTTCACTTTCATGCATTGGAGAAGGAAATGGCAACCCACTCCAGTGTTCTTGCCTGGAGAATCCCAGGGACAGGGGAGCCTGTTGGGCTGCCATCTCTGGGGTCGTACAGAGTCAGACACGACTGAAGCGACCTAGCAGCAGCAGCAGCAGCAGCAGCAGCAGCCACAACTGGAGAGTCTGTGCGCCACAAGGAAAGAGACTGAGTTCTGCAACTAAGACCTGATGCAACCTAAAGAAATACATATTTTTAAAAAAGAGGTCCAGCGAATATTGTACCACCTTCCCTGTGGTTGTGAGTGAAAGATATTAGAGTAGACTATCTTTCTGTGACATGGGTGAAAATAGCTTGACACATTCTAACCTACTAAAAGTGTAATTTCTATGATGTAGCAAAATCTTGTATTTTCATGGATTTTTGTTTTCAAATTCTGTAAATATGTGTCATGCATTGTGTCTTGGGTCCTGCTATTTTTAGCTGTCTGGATCCTATTGGCATGCTTTCATTGGTGTAGTGAATTAATGCTCTATCTTGAAGAAGAATAAGGCAGTCAATCAGTCACATGTGGCAATGAACAAGAGCTACTATCTTGAGCCAGGATAGTAGAGGTGTATTGCTGTCCGTGTCAGTTCAGTTCAGTTCAGTTCAGTCGGTCAGTTGTGTCCGACTCTTTGCGACCCCATGAATCGCAGCACGCCAGGCCTCCCTGTCCATCACCAACTCACGGAGTTCATGTCCATTGAGTCAGTGATGCCATCCAGCCATCTCATCCTCTGTCATCCCCTTCTCCTCCTGCCCACAATCCCTCCCAGCATCAGAGTCTTTTCCAATGAGTCAAGTCTTCACATGAGGTAGCCAAAGTACTGGAGTTTCAGCTTCAGCATCATTCCTTCCAAAGAACACCCAGGACTGATCTCCTTTAGGATGGACTGGTTGGATCTCCTTGCAGTCCAAGGGACTCTCAAGAGTCTTCTCTTGAACACCACAGTTCAAAAGCATCAATTCTTTGGCACTCAGCTTTTTTCATGTTGGGACCAAACAGGAGCAAAGACAGGCTCTAAGGGACAGGCTAGGCCTGAGTTTTTAGTCTCTAGGAAAGCTGAGGCACTGGGAACTCCCACAGGCAGTGTGGCTCGACCAATCAGAAGAAATCCCTGTAGCCCCAGCCTGAGCCAATCAGGAAAACCCTGCTCTTGCCAATCCGGATAGGGATGCGAGGTTTAAAAGTCCCCCGTGCGTGCGGTTTAGCCAATAAGCTATGCTGTCACAGGAACAAAGAACCGTCTGTATAAAAGTAGCTGTGATTCAGAGCTCGGGGCTCTTGTCAAGATTCCACTGTGCTGGATGAGACCCGAGCCCTAGCTCAAGCTAGCAATAAAACCCCTTTGTGCGTTTGCATTGCTGTGGATGTCTTATTCTCTCAGTTTTGGGGATTCAGACTTTGGGCAAAACACTTCACAGTCCAGCTTTCACATCCATACATGACCACTGGAAAAACCATGCAAGCAAATTCTTCTACTGTTATTTTTAAGTTATTCACAACCATTAAAAACAACCAAACTACCCTTCATGATTCCTACGTCTACATTCCCTTTGAACTGGCTCCTTGTGATACCTACGTGGTTCCCTAGAACCTCGGGGTCAGAGGGCACACAGTCCCAAGTGGCCCCAAGCAATAACATTTCACCATGGTGTACTATGAGCTGCTGCCTTCCCACCCTGCAGTGTAAAGTATGATTCTCTTCTGCTGCTTCTTACCCTATAACCAGTACTGCGTTCCCCACAGGTTCCTGCAATCTGGGCTGTGGTTATGACCTTTGAATCAGTTAAAGTTTTTAATGTGGCAAGCAATGCAAGCTAACTACAATTTAAACAAGCTGAAAGAATTTATTTGAGATTCTGGAGAATAACCAGCATTGAAAGAGAAGATGGACAATGGCTCTTTGGGGAGAATAGGAATCAGAGCAGTTTCAGGGATCGTATTCTTGGGAAGTCCTGGACCTGCAAATGACTCAGCTAAAATCATGTATCCTCCTAGGGTGTGTCTGTTTGAAAGTCAAATTCCAGGAGAAAGAACAGATTTATTTTTGGATTATATGTCATAGACAAGAATAAATGCATAAAGGAAGTGATATTGGGCAGGGCAAAAGCAACATGTTATATAATACCATAATATAATAACATAACAATACATTCAAATCCAAGCCCATTTTTGGAAATATGAAAAATGTAGGAAATCAAGGCATGGGAACCTACCATGCTTCAATAACCAAAGATATCATGGTTATTATGTTTCTAATATTATTTTCTTTAATAGAGTAGGAAAAACACTATAAATAATTTGAAATAATTCAAATGTATACAACACATTAAAATTGCCAATAAACATACAAATACAATATTATATTTTGATGGTATTCGTTAAAAATTTTAAAGTCAAAAGATTTTTTAATTACAAGCATAATACATGCTGGTTACATTCTAGAAATTATGCAAGGTGAGGCAAATGTCTCCTATAATTCTGACATCCTGAGATAATCACTGTTAAAAGTTTGAGATTTTTCCTCATTATTTCTACATGTGCACATATTAATTTAATGAAAATTGAATTCTGTTGTTTCTTTGCTAAATCTTGTCATTAAATATTTCATTAAATGCCACTTAACTCTGTATCTTGTAAAGTATTTCCAAGTTAGTACATTTACTCCAACTTCATTAAACAGCCCTATATTATTCTATTAAAAGGATATACCATAATTTATTGAACTAATCCTATTGATAAACATTTAAGTCATTTCAGATATTTTACTATTACAAATAGGCTTCATTGTAAAAATCCTTGACCTATGCTGACTCAGGTTTCTGAGTCAGTTTTTCTATAGAAATAAACATATTAGATTGATATCATATTAATAGTATATGTAAATGTATATCAAGCTTTATTAGTTAG
>SJYQ01006350.1:129796-164914 GCA_006410935.1 Redunca redunca
ATATCACTGATTCTTAACATAGTATCAAAATGTGAGCTAAATGTAATCTTTAAGTAAAATTCCATTTCATACAAGTGTCATAATTTAATTAATGTAATGTACATTTAATTAATGTAATGTATATTTTAGAGTTTTAATTTGTTTCCAAGGTTGGGTAGTAGAAATAATTCTTCATTGAACATTTGTGTTTCTAAAGCTTTAGTTGCATTTCTGATTAATTTTTGGGGGGTTTCTTGGAAGTGAAATCTTTGGAACAAATAATATGAACATTATTTAAGGTTATTGATGTATACTGACAAATTATTTTTTCAAAAACTTGTGGAATTTACATCAACAATATGACTAGGATTACTGGACTCTTAACCATGTGGTGTTGGAGAAGACTCTTGAAAGTCCCTTGGACTGTAAGGAGATCCAACCAGTCCATTCTAAAGGAGATCAGCCCTGGATGTTCTTTGGAAGGAATGATGTTAAAGCTGAAACTCCAGTACTTTGGCCACCTCATGCGAAGAGTTGACTGATTGGAAAAGACTCTGATGCTGGGAGGGATTGGGGGCAGGAGGAGAAGGGGACGACAGAGGATGAGATGGCCGGATGGCATCACCAACTCGATGGACGTGAGTTTGAGTGAACTCCGGGAGATGGTGATGGACAGGGAGGCGTGGCGTGCTGTGATTCATGGGGTCGGAAAGAGTTGGACAAGACTGAACTGAACTGAACCATTGATTGTATCGTTAATAACTTTTTCTGTGCATAGTTACATTGTATCATTTATTCATTTAGTATAAACAACTTACCAAGGCATTTCAAACCCTTGGTAAATTTCTTTTCATAATATATTACATAAGTGAAGCATGGTTTGGTTTATGCCCTTGTTGTTGGATATTTTGACAATTTCTTGACTTACTCTTTTTTTCTCTCAGCTCCTATTTACTGTGAAATTACAGACTGTTTCTTAAAGTGTATTGTCAATATCTGTAGTTTTATTTATTTTTTTAATGAAAGTTGTTTATTTTTATTTTTTTAATATAAATTTATTTATTTTAATTGGAGGTTAATTACAATCTGTAGCGGTTTTGCCATACATCAACATGAATCCACCACGGGTGTACATGTGTTCCCCATCTGAACCCCCCTCCCTCATCCCTCCCCATACCATCCCTCTGGGTCATCTCAGTGCACCAGCACCATACCATCTCTCTGGGTCATCCCAGTGCACCAGCCCCAAGCATCCTGTACCATGCATCGAACCTGGACTGGTGATTCGTTTCATACATGATGTTATACATGTTTCAATGCCATTCTCCCAAATCATCCCACCCTCTCCCTCTCCCACAGAGTCCAAAAGACTGCTCTATACATCTGTGTCTCTTTTGCTGTCTCACATACAGGGTTATCGTTACCACCTTTCTAAATTTCATATATATGCATTAGTATACTGTATTGGTGTTTTTCTTTCTGGCTTACTTCACTCTGTATAATCGGTTCCAGTTTCATCCACCTCATTAGAATGGATTCAAATGTATTCTTTTTAATGGCTGAGTAATACTCCATTGTGTATATGTACCACAGCTTTCTTATCCATTCATCTGCTGATGGACATCTAGGTTGCTTCCATGTCCTGGCCATTATAAACAGTGCTGCAATGAACACTGGGGTATACGTGTCTCTTTCAATTCTGGTTTCCTCGGTGTGTATGCCCAGCAGTGGGATTGCTGGGTCCCATGGCAGTTCTATTTCCAGTTTTTTAAGGAATCTCCACACTGTTCTCCATAGTGGCTGTACTAGTTTGCACTCCCACCAACAGTGTAAGAGGCTTCCCTTTCCTCCAAACCCTCTCCAGCATTTATTGCTTGTAGACTTTTGGATCACAGCCATTCTGACTAGTGTGAAATGGTATCTCACTGTGGTTTTGATTTGCATTTTTCTGATGAGTGATGTTGAGCATCTTTTCATGTGTTTATTAGCCATCTGTATGTCTTCTCTGGAGAAATGTCTGTTTAGTTCTTTGGCCCATTTTTTGATTGGGTTGTTTATTTTTCTGGAATTTAGCTGCAGGAGTTGCTTGTATATTTTTGAGATTAGTTGTTTGGCAGTTGCTTCAGTTGCTATTATTTTCTCCCATTCTGAAGGCTGTCTTTTCACATTGCTTATAGTTTCCTTTGTTGCGCAGAAGCTTTTAATTTTAATTTTGTCCAATTTATTTATTTTTGCTTTTATTTCCAGTATTCTGGGAGGTGGGTCATAGAGGATCCTGCTGTGACTTATGTTAGAGAGTGTTTTGCCTATGTTCTCCTCTAGGAGTTTTATGGTTTCTGGTCTTATGTTTAGATCTTTAATCCATTTTGAGTTTATTTTTGTGTATGGTGTTAGAAAGTGTTCTAGTTTCAATCTTGAGAAAGAAGAATGGACCTGGAAGAATCAACCTGCCTGACTTCAGGCTCTACTACAAAGCCACAGTCATCAAGACAGTGTGGTACTGGCACAAAGACAGAAATATAGATCAATGGAACAAAATAGAAAGCCCAGAGATGAATCCACGCACCTATGGACGCCTTATCTTTGACAAAAGAAAAGACAATCTCTTTAACAAGTGGTGCTGGGAAAACTGGTCAACCACTTGTAAAAGAATGGAACTAGAACAATCTTGACTGAAATCATTTAAAAATGTTATTTAGGTCCCACTGGCATGATGATTGGAGAAGGCAATGGCACCTCACTCCAGCACTCTTGCCTGGAAAATCCCATGGACGGAGGAGCCTGGTGGGCTGCAGTCCATGGGGTCACTAAGAGTTGGACATGACTGAGTGACTTCATTTTCACTTTTCACTTTCATACATTGGAGAAGGAAATGGCAACCCACCCCAGTGTTCTTGCCTGGAGAATCCCAGGGACAGTGGAGCTTGGTGGGCTGCTGTCTATGGGGTCGCACAGAGTCGGACAAGACTGAAGTGACTTAGCAGCAGCAGGCATGATGATTCTCTCAAAGAGCAGACCAGAGCCACGTCCTGTGTGGGACAATGAGATGAGCAAGATCTCTGCAGACTGGATTCTTGCACAGATACAACATTGAAGTAAGAAAGAAAGTGTGCTCTGGTGTCCCTGTGAGGCGAAAGTAAATAGTCAGATCAATGGGTATAATTTCAGATTCTGGGAGTGGTTTTGATTTGTCTTAGAAAAGAGAGCTGCTATTTGAAATAGCAGCTGCAATTTGAGTCACTACCTAATTACATTTAGGATAATCCACTCTAATTACCCAAGACTTATTTTGCTCTCGAAAAAGAGGGAAGTTAAACTGGGTTGTGCTAAGAATAATCAGGTGTCTGATGGTGACACAGTCTCTGATTTCCCTAGAAATGTGGTGTTGCTCTGGCTTTGTCTTTTGGTAGGAAAATCTTCAGACTTTCACTTGGCCCTTCCTATAGCCATAGTATATACTTCATAGATCAGAAGGTCAGTGTGAAAATTCTCCCAGATTTCAGCATTTGTATTCCAACTATCCACTTCTTTATTCAAGAAACAACTATGGAATGGGCTAGGAATCCCCTTGAACCCACCACGAGCATGACTCAGATAAAAGGTTTATTAATCATCTAGTGTCAATAAACCCCCACACTTACCAGTAGACCTCAGTAGCCCTCTGGTTTCTAGCTAGTCTTTGCCATAATTATCCCAGTAAGTGAACACAAGTCCCTTAGGGAAGACTAGGGGGTTAATTTACAGAATGTATTGGTGATGTTATTGCTGGTGTCTTCTTCCAGAGTATCTCACTTCCCCTTTTCTCCAAGACCTTCTAAGTCAGTAAACTTATTCCGTATGGGAATTAGGTGAGCGGCAGTGATATTTGATCATGGACACTTGAGTAAATCCTTATTTGCAGGGAATTTAGGGGGCAGTTTGGTTCTGGGGTCTGTGTGACCTACAGCCATTCTGATTATTGCCCCCACAGTGCTGTCTATTCTAGTAATCATGCCACTTTGACTTTTTTAAGACTGATTTCTTTTTAAGTTTTAGTTTTGGCTGTGGTGGGTCTTTGTCTCTGCTTTGGGGCTTTTTCCAGTTGTGGTGAGCGGGGGCTACTCTTTAGTTGTACTCTCGCAGGCTTCTCGTTGAGTTGGCTCCTCTTGTGATGGAACACAGACTCAGGCACATGGTTTTCATAGTTCTGGCTCAAGGGCTCTAGAGTATGGCCTCAGTAGTTGTGGCTCATGGGCTCAGTTGCTTGGCAGCGTGTGGGATCTTCCTTGACCAGGGATCGAACCAGGGTCCCTTGCCTTGCAAGGTGGATTCACTGGACCACCAGGGAAGCCCCTCCTCCCCCGCCGCCACCCACCACTTTGATTTTTAAGTGTTTCTTCTGGCCACTGCCTAGGATTCCATTAACCTTGTCGAAATTAAAAAGCCCATTTCAATGGCAGAATCACCTACGTGCATCCTCAGATTATTGAAAACAGTTACTAGAGCACTTTGAAAATATGATACATCCTTCAACATTGTACTGCTCAAGCTGTAATGAAGAGAGTGTATTCAAAGTCCTGTTACTGGAAATAAGGAAAGGGTGAGTGAGTAGATGGATTTGTTAAATCTATTCTAGCATTCCTGTCTTCCCTCTATTTTTAAAAAGGAATTTCTTGCAACTTTATTCCATTTAGTGCTGGCCACCATTGAGTCCCAGTTTAGTTCAGTTCAGTTCAGTTGCTCAGTTGTGTCCGACTCTTTGCGACCCCATGGACTGCAGCATGCCAGGCCTCCCTGTCCATCACCAACTCCCGGAATTTACTTAAACTCATGCCCATTGAGTTGGTGATGCCATCCAACCATCTCATCCTCTGTCATCCCCTTCTCCTGCCTTCAATCTTTACCAGCATCACAAGTAAGTAAACAAATTATTAGAATCCCTCTCATCTGCCTGAGTTGTTGTTCAGTCTCTAAGCTGTGTCTGACTCTTTGCGACTCTGTGCACTGCAGCAAGCCATGCCCCCCTGTCCTTCACTATCTCCTGGAATTTGCTCAAATTCACATCCACTGAGTCAGTGATGCTCTCTAACCATCTCATCCTCTGTCACCCCCTTCTCCTTTTGCCTTCAATCTTTCCCAGCGTCAGGGTCTTTTCCAATGAGTCGGCTCTTGGAGCTTCAGCTTCAGCAACTATCCTTCCAATGAATATTTAGGGTTGATATCCTTTAGGATTGATTGGTTTGATCTCCTTCTTGTCCAAGGGACTTCCAAGAGTTTTCTCCAGCACCAAAATTTGAAAGGATCAATTCTTCAGCACTCAGCTTTCTTTACGGTCCAGCTCTCCAATCTGTACATGACTATTGGAAAAATCTGCCTGAGTACCTTTCAAAAAATTTGTTTCTACCTAAAAGTAATCCTCTTGCCCTAGCCTAAGACTTACCAAATGTATCGTCATTATATTCTTTAGGTTTTATCATGTAAATGAACAAAAGTTTTTGTTGTGTGAGGGCTTCTCCATTCTTGTTTGGCTTTGTAACTGGCTTCTGGATGCCTGCTCAGATTTGACCCTGTTAGTAGACACAAGGGTAAGTGAGAAGCCATGAAAAGGAAGAATAAGGGAATTTGGCCACCTCTTACATGGTGACTCTTAAAGGCAAGAGCATTAAAAAATTTCCAGGCAAAGCAGGAACATCTCCATCAGATATGTGGGGTGGGAGATTGCACGTCTCCTTGCAAGAAATGCTCAGTGCAGTGTGGAGTAGCCTAAGTTATCCCAATACTCCCCTGTTTTCCTGTTTCAGGTATTGGAGTCTTCCATTCTATCTCAGTTAATGCCTTAATTTTGCATGCAGTCTGCTGATGCTGTAAATACAACTGAACTTCGCAATTTTGCAATCCACAGGTTCAAGATTTTAAAAATTTATTTTGTTGAGGTACAATGTTGTGTTGGTTTCTGGCATACAGAAATGTGATTCAAGTGTGTGTGTATATATATATGTGTGTGTGTATATATATATATATATATATATATATACACACACACATATGTATGTATATATATATGCTACCCAGTTGAACCTTGTTGCTTATCACAGGTGTCTTGGTCCTTGGTGCAGGTTGGAAAAGAATTTCCAGATGTGAGGCAGAATGGAGTTTATTAGAGTGGGAGACACTGTTAGAACAGCAGGCTGCCTCAAGATAGGGTGGACCCCTTTCATAAGCCAGTTTCTATAGTCTCCAGACAAAGAAAACTTCTGCTGGAAGGGTGGCATTAGATGATTGGTTAGGATGCTGAAAGGTGGTCATGTTACCTAACATGGGGTCAGTGAGCTGGTTGGTTTAAGTCAGGGGGCCTCAGGGGAACAGTTGCTATGGGGCTGAGTCAGTTCTGGAGGTAGCCTTGTTACAGGACTCCACATCTGTGGCCTTGGTACAAGGCTTTACACCTATGACTTTGGTGTAGGACTCCACAACAGAATCAAATTTTGATCCTGATTTTATGCTACCAGCAGCAGCAGCAGTACCTAAAAGTTCTCATAGCACAAAGACAGCTCCTGGTTCTCTACTCTTGGTCAAGAATTTTATCTTAGGCCTGTCATCATCTTCCTGTTTGCTCCAAACATTGCAAAATGCATTTATGATATAAAGTCTATTCTTCATTAAAAATTTTCTGAAAGTGTAAAATATTCCTGCCTGATTTGGGCTTTATTAACATTAATTTTTTTCTGTGAAAGTTATCAATAACTTTCTGTGAAAGTTATTAATTCTCTGTGTTTAACGACCTGCAGATACTATTTTTTTCATTTTCTGTTCTTTTTTCTTTTCCCTGAAGAGTCCTAACCACCGGCCACCAGGGAATTTTTTGTCCTCTATTCCAGCCAAAGTTTGTGATTTCTATTCTTAGGCACCTAGAGAGATTCAACTTCTTGGGAAATTCTTATTTTGAATTTAATTTCTGTGACACTTATAAGACCAGTTCAGTTCAGTTCAGTTGCTTAGTCGTGTCTGACTTTTTGTGACCCCATGAACTGCAGTTTGCCAGGCCTCCCTGCCCATCACCAACTCCTGGAATCTACCCAAACCCATGCCCATTGAGTTTGTGATGCCATCCAACCATATCATCGTCTCTCATCCCCTTCTCCTCCTGCCCTCAACATTTCCCAGCATCAGGATCTTTTCAAATTAGTCAGCTCTTCGCACCAGGTGGCCAAAGTATTGGAGTTTCAGCTTCAGCATCAGTACCTCCAATGGATACCCAGGACTGATCTCCTTTAGGATGGACTGGGTGGATCTCCTTGCAGTCCAAGGGACTCTCAAGAGTCTTCTCCAACACCACAGCTCAAAAGTATCAATTCTTCCATGCTCAGCTTTCTTTATAGTCCAACTCTCACATCCATACATGACCACTGGAAAAACCATAGCCTTGACTAGATGGACCTTTGTTGACAAAGTAATGTCTCTGCTTTTTAATATGTTGTCTAGGTTGGTCATAACTTTCCTCCCAAGAAGTTCTAAGAGTCTTTTAATTTCATGGCTGCAGTCACCATCTGCAATGATTTTGGAGCCCAGAAAAATAAAGTCAGCCACTATTTCTATTGTTTCCCCATCTATTTGCCATGAAGTGATGGGACCAGATGCCGTGAACTTAGTTTTCTGAATGTTGAGCTTTAAGCCAACTTTTTCACTCTCCTCTTTCACTTTCATCAAGAGGCTCTTTAGTTCCTCTTCACTTTCTGCCATAAGGCTGGTGTCATCTGCATATCTGAGGTTGTTGATATTTCTCCCGGCAAGCTTGATTCCAGCTTGTGCTTCCTTCAGCCCAGCATTTCTCATGATGTACTCTGCATATAAGTTAAATAAGCATGGTGACAATATACAGCCTTGACGTACTCCTTTCCCAATTTGGAGCCAGTCTGTTGTTCCATGTCCTGTTCTGACTGTTGCTTCCTGACCTGCATATAGGTTTCTAAAGAGGCAGGTCAGGTGGTCTTGTATTCCATCTCTTTCAGAGTTTTTCACAGTTTATTGTGATCCCACATAGTCAAAGGCTTTGGCACAGTCAATAAAGCAGAAATAGATGTTTTCCTGGAACTCTCTTGCTTTTTCTGTGATCCAATGGATGTTGGCAATTTGATCTCTGGTTCCTCTGCCTTTTCTAAAACCAGCTTGAACATCTGGAAGTTCATGGTTCATGTATTGCTGAAGCCTGGCTTGGAGCATTACTTTACTAGTGTGTGAGATGAGTGCAATTGTGCATTAGTTTGAGCATTCTTTGGCATTGCTTTCTTTGGGATTGGAATGAAAACTGACCTTTTCCAGTCCTGTGGCCACTGATGAGTTTTTGAATTTGCTGGCATATTGAATGTGACACTTTCACAGCATCATCTTTTAGGATTTTAAATAGCTCAACTGGGATTCCATCACCTTCACTTCCACTAGCTTTGTTCATAGTGATGCTTTCTAAGACCCAGTTGACTTCACATTCCATGACTGGAATGTCTTCACTTCACATGTCTGGCTCTAGGTGAGTGTGAGTGATCACACCATCGTGATTATCTGGGTCATGAAGATCTTTTTTGTACAGTTCTTCTGTGTATTCCTGATACCTCTTCTTAATATCTTCTGCTTCTGTGAGGTCCATACCATTTCTGTCCTTTATTGAGCCCATCTTTGCATGAAATGTTCCCTTAGTATCTCTAATTTTATTAGACCAGAAATAAAAAAATATATCATGTGACACTGTGGGCCACTGTTCTCTAAGTTCAGGGTCCTCTTACAGTTCATTTCTACCATAGTTTGTGGTCAATTCCTTCTCCATACCTGTGGAAAAATGGTAAATGCAATCACCATTACACCGTAGGTGTGATGGCATGGGTAAAGGAAAGGAAAGAAAATATTTTTGATGTAATTGCAGCAAGCCAGGAGATAGAGGTAGAACCTATAGTTCTTGTTTCTGCTAGTCTTCAGGCTGTAACTGGCATTTTCCTCCCCTGCCACTGTTACAGGAAGAGTCAACTGTGACTCCATGTTGGATCTGTTATTTTTTACTTTAACCTCCACTTCCTCTTGCTTTTGTTCACTAAAAAATACTGTTTATACATAATGAGCTGCCTTGGGGAACCCTGCCCTTCTACCTAAATATTAAACCAAAATGCCTTTGTTCAGGACCCTGTCCACCTGTGGGTGGCTACAGGAAGGAAGAAATTAACACATCTCCTCCCTGAGGCTAGCCATTCAAGAAGATATTTGCAAAATTAATGCCCTTTTAACTTCATTTCCTTACCTCCCCCTACTCTGTTTTATAAAAGAACTTGGCATCCAGACCCTGCAATAAGATGGTTAATTTGAGATATTAGTCTGCCATCTTCTAGATCAGCTGGTTTTCTGAATAAAGTTGTATTCCTTGCCTTAACCTCTTGTATTCCTTGCCCCAACACCTTGTCTCTCGGATTTATTGGCCTGTTGTATGGCGAGCAGAGCGAGCTTGGACTCGGTCATACCTCTGAATCCATGTTTTTCCTGTCTTTGGCTCATGCCATAGTTGGCTAAAGTTCTCTGCCAAATAGGGCAACCAAAACCTTCATTTCTGTGGGGCTTAAGTTCCTAGTGGTCCTGCCTGTAAATTTAGTCTGCTGATAATTCTGACCCTTGCACATGGTATACAATAAAGGACCCCTGGGATCTCCTGTGTTGCAGCTGTACTTTCCCAGCATCTATTGTGAAAGAGCAACTTTATTTCCTTTTCATAGTCAAGGTCAGTTAGTTAGCGCCCCTCCTAACTTCCCCCTGCACCTGTTTGTTTAGTGCTAAGTTTCTCAACCTCTGTGCTATTGACATTTTAGACCGGATAATTCTTTGTTGTGTGGAGCTGTTCTGTTTATTGGAAAATGTTTAGCAGTATCCCGGGCCTCTACCCACTAGATGCCAGTAATAACCCTACTCCCACCATCCCAGGTGTGACAACGAAAAAAGTCTCCAGACATTGTCAAATGTTCCTTAGGAGGAAAATCATCTTTTATTGAGAACCATTGGTTCAGTTGTTTGAAGAGTCCCCAAGGGACAGGGGAGAGTCTCAGCCTTAGTGATGACCAGAGTCTCCCCCGAGAGTGCTCTTCTCTGGTTACTACCACTGCTGGACCAGCAAAATCTGTACTTGAAATGTGAAGATCTCCAAATAGCAGCCACAGCGGCAGAGCTGGAGGGCAATTTACCACTAAAGGGGTAATGTGTGCAAAGGGTGCTGGGCAGAACAAAGGGATACAAGTTCATTGCATTCATTTTACATTAAGCAATGACCTTGTTACAGAAAATTTTAAATATACAGAGGGAAGGGGGAAAAAATTTCCATATACCAACATTTGAAGCCAAGTACTATTAATACTTTAGAAATAAAATTCTCCCTTATTATAAATACAATGTAGATTTGCCATAGAGTTTGAAAAATGAAAATGAAACTTCTCATAATCATATCATTCAGAGAAAAACTCCACATTTAACACTGAACTATATTTGCTTCAGTCTTTATAACAAAATTTAAAACCTATATTTTCTTTTATAACATCTAAGCATTATAGGAATTTATACTTTAGAGAGTGAAAGTTTTCCGTATTTCTGACTCCAGATATAACCACTGTTAACATTTGGAATATTCTTTCTCATATTTTTTCCTATATGGTAACATAAATTACATTTTTTAAAAATTGTGAAATAAGATCTCACTCTAAGTACTGTTTTGCAACTTGCCTTTTTTACCAAATGATTTATCTTGATTATCTGTTAATGTAAATAACATCTTATTCCTTTAAAAGTCAATATAGTATTCTGTTGTATAAGTGCATACAAATTTAGCTAACGAATGTACTAGTGGACGTTAATTTCCAATTTATTTTATTTTATTTCGTACTGGAGTATGAGCGAAAGTCGCTCACTCATGTCCAACTCTTTGCGACCCCATGGACTACACAGTCCATGGAATGCTCCAGGCCAGAATACTGGAGTGGGTAGCAGTTCCTTTCTCCAGGGGACCTTCCTAATCCAGGAATAGAACCCAGGCCTCTTGCTTTGCAGGCGGATTCTTTACCACCTGAGCCAGGAGGGAAGCCCGAGTGTGTAGCCTATCCGTTCTCCAGCAGATCTTCCCCACCAAGGAACTGAACTGGGTTCTCCTGCATTGCAGGCAGATTCTTTACCAACTGAGTTATTTTTTTAAACTGAAGTATAGATGATGTTACAGGTGTATAATATAGTGATTCACAATTTTTAAAGGTTATACTCCATTTATAGTTTTTTAAATAAATATTGGTTATATTCCTTGTCTTGTACATTATATCCTTATGACTTATTTTATACATAATATATGAAGTTTGTACCTCTTTATGTCCTGCCCCCATATACCCCTTCCCCTTCCTATTTTAACATACTATAAACAGTGATGCCAGGAGCATCTTGCGTGTATGCATGTGTACATGTGCACACACACACATATATTGGCACAAATCCTGGTGCTTCTTAACTAGCATTTATAAACATAAAAACATATTACATCAGTCACCTGTTTTTCTGGGTTGTGTTTGCAGTGAGTAAACTTGAGAGATGATATAACATCTCTAAGAATAAAGCAAGCCTGAAAGTAAGTGAATGTGTTAGTCATGTCCCACTCTTTTGACCCCATGGCCTGTAGCCTGGCAGACTCCTCCTCAGTCCATTGAATTCTCCAGGCAAGAATACTGGAGTGGATAGCCATTCCCTTCTCCAGGGGATCTTCCTGACCCATAGATTGAACCCAGGGATTAAATCTCTTGCAGGCAGGATTCTTTACCACCTGAGTCATCAGGGAAGGCCCAAACACTTAGTGTGTAAAAACTACTTACTGCTTACTATAAAAGCAGTGGAGCCTCTAGTTCAGTGACCTTCAGCTGTGACAAAAATTTGCTATGTGCACGGAATTCATCTGGGCTCCTCTGGATTTCTTCTGTGGAAACTGGGAAGCAAAGGAAACCAATGCTACATGATACATTGCTTGTTGTGAGTAATTCAGTTTTTTATCTCTGACCCATGATTCTAACCTTCTCTGCTAGCATCTGTGAAATAGTAAAAGGCTAATGTTGTTAAAGTGCTATGCTCAATATGCCAGTAAATTTGGAAAACTCAGCTAGTGACCACGGGACTGAAAAAGGTGTTTTCATTCCAATTCCAAAGAAAGGCAATGCCAAAGAATGCTCAAAGTTCTGTACAATTGCACTCATTTCACATGCTTAGCAAGATAATGCTCAAAATCCTCTAAATTAGGCTTCAACAGTACTAGAACTGAGAACTTCCAGATGTACAAGCTGGATTTAGGAAAAGCAGAGGAATAATAGATCAAACTGCCAACATCTGTTGGATCATACAGGGATGGCAACCCATTCCAGTTCTCTTGCCTGGAAAACCCCATGGACGGAGGAGCCTGGTAGGCTGCAGGCCATGGGGTTGCTAAGAGTTGGACACGACTGAGCAACTTCACTTTCACTTTTCACTTTCATGCACTGGAGAAGGAAATGGCAACCCACTCCAGCGTTCTTGCCTGGAGGATCCCAGGGACGGGGAAGCCTGGTGGGCTGCCATCTATGGGGTCGCACAGAGTCAGACACAACTGAAGTGACCTAGCAGCAGCAGCAGAAGCTGGATCATAGAAAAAGCAAGGTAATTCCAGAAAAACATTTGCTTTTGTTTTCTTGACTACACTAAAGCCTTTGACTGTGTGGATCACAACGAACTGTGGAAAACTCACCCAGAGATGAGCACAGCAGACCGTCTCACCTGCCTCCTGAGAAACCTGAATGCAGGACAAGAAGAAACAGACCAGACACGGAACAATGGACTGGCTCAAGATCAGGAAAGGAGTGCATCAAGGCTGCTTATTGTCACCCTGCTTATTTAATTTCTATGCAGAGTACACCATGCGAAATGCCAGGCTGGATGAATCACTAGCCGGAATCAAGATGCTGGGAGAAATATCAATTACCTCAGATATGCAGATGATACCACTCTAATGGCAGAAAGTGAAGAGAAATAAAAGAGCCTCTGGAAGAGGGTGAAAGAGGTCAGTGAAAAAGCTGGCCTAAAACTCAACATTCGAAAAACCAATAATATCATGGCATCCAGTCACATCAATTCATGGCAAGTAGATGGGGAAAATGTGGAAACAGTGGCAGACTATTTTCTTGGGCTCCAAAATCACTGCGGATGATGACTGCAGCCACAAAATGAAAAGATGCTTGCTCCTTGGAGGGAAGGCTATGACAAACCTAAACATGAATTGAAAAGCAGAGACATCACTTTGCTGACAAAGATCCGTATAGTCAAGGCTATTGTTTTTCCAGTGGTCAAGTACAATGTGAGAGTTGGGCCAGAAAGAAGTCCAAAAGCCAAAGAATTGATGCTTTTCAAATTGTGGTGTTGGAGAAGGCCCTGGAGAGTCCCTTGGATAGCAAGGAGATCAAACCAGTGAATCCTAAATGAAATCAACCCTGAATATTCACTGGAAGGACTAATGCTGAAGCTAAAGCTTCAATAACTTGGCCACCTGATGTGAAGAGCCGACTCATTGGAAAAGACCCTGATGCTGGGAAAGATAGAGGGCAAGAGGAGAAGCGGGTGAGAGAGGATGAGATGGTTGGATGGCATCACTGACTCCGTGGACATGAGTTTGAGCAAACTCTGGGAGATAGTGAAGGACAGAGAAGCCTGGCGTGCTGCAGTTCGTAGGGTCACAAAGATTCAGACAGGACTTAGCAACTGAACAAAAACCACTTATTAGCTTGTAAATAAGGTAAAATTCATAGCTTGACAAAAGTATTATAACTGTGATAAAAACACAAAGTGTTTTTGTCAAACGTGTTTATACTGGCTACATAATTACCATTCCGATGGATCCATCATACTTTATACAACTTACCCTTGCTTATTCTTACACAGAAAATTGTTTCCAAATTTAGCTAGTCTCTAGTATGTTGAATCCATATCTAAGTCTTTGTTTACATTTCTGAGTAGCTGCCTAGGATAAATTTTAAAAAGTGTAATTGCTTAGGTCATCTGGTATAAACATTTTTTAAAGTCTTTTTTTTTAAATTGAAGAATTGGTGATTTACAATATTACAGTAGCTCAGGTATGCTGCTGCTGCTAAGTCGCTTCAGTCGTGTCCGACTCTGTGCGACCCCACAGCCGGCAGCCCACCAGGCTCCCCCGTCCCTGGGATTCTCCAGGCAAGAACACTGAAGTGGGTTGCCGTTTCCTTCTCCAATGCATGAAAGTGAAAAGTGAAAGTTGCTCAGTCGTGTCTCACCCTCAGCGACCCCATGGACTGCAACCTTCTAGGTTCCTCCATCCATGGGATTTTCCAGGCAAGAGAACTGGAGTGGAGTGTCATTGCCTTCTCCAAGTAGCTCGGGTGTACAATATAGTAATTCAATATTTATGGATTACACTTCATTTAAAGTTATTACAAATTAATTTGTATATTTCTCTGTGCTGTACAATATATCCTTGCATCTTATTTATTTTATTTTTTTTCTTTTTTTAATTTTTATTTTAAATTTAGTTTACTTTACAATACTGTATTGTTTTTGCCAAACATTGACATGAATTCACCACGAGTGTACATGCATTCCCAAACATGAATCCCCTCCCACCTCCCACCCCATACCATCTCTCTGGGTCCTCCCCATGCACCAGCCCCAAGCATCCTGCATCCTGCATCGGACATAGACTGGCGATTCGTTTCTTACATGATAGTATACATGTTTCAATGCCATTCTCCCATCTCATCCCACCCTCTTCCTCTCCCCCAGAGTCCAGAAGTTCACTCTACAGATCTGAGTCTCTTTTGTTGTCTCGCATACAGGGTCATCATCACCATCTTTCTAAATTCCATATATATGCGTTAGTATACTGTATTGGTGTTTTTCTTTCTGGCTTACTTCTTATTTTATACACAGTATATTTTAATCCCCTGCAGCATCTTGCCCCTCCTTCTGACTCTCTCCCTATTGGTAACCAATAGTTCTGTTTAAATTGAGGAATAGTGAATTAACAATGTTGTGTTAGTTTCAAGTGTACAACAAAGTGATTCAGTTAAGTATTTTGTTCTTTATATCTGTCTGTTGCTGTTTCATTGTATTGATTTCTCTTTTAGATTCCACATATGCGACAACATACATTTCTCTGTATGATTTATTTCATTTAGCACAATACCTTCCAAGTCCATCCATGCTGTTGCAAATAGCAAACTTTCATTCTTTTGTTGAGTGTATTTCATTATATCACATCTTCTTTATCTATTCATCTATTTTCTGTGTTGATGGACACTTGGGTTGCTTCCATATCTAGGCTATTGTAGATAATGCTGCTATGAATGCTAGGGTGCATGTATCTTTTTGAATTGGTGTTTTTATTTTCTTTGGGCATACACTGAGGAATGAAATTGCTGGATCACAAGGTCATTCTATTTATAGTTTTTCTGAGGACTGTGTTTACTGTTTTACACAGTGGCTTCTCCAATTTACATTCCCACTAAGAGTGTATGCGGGCTTCACATCATTTTAAAAAGTCTTAGTACAAATTGCCAAAGTGCTTTCTAGAAGAGTTGCTCCAAAATGTATTCTCATTAACTTTGTCTCCAATTCATTATACACATGTGAGCAAAATACATTAACATGTTTTTCTGTGTATTTTTTAATACCAGTTGTGATCAAACTAAATTCAACTTCAACTTTTTTTCACTTAACTAATCATACACTTCTCTGTGTTACAATACCTTAATATCATTTTCAAATACCCACTTTAGTCATTCATTTATTATTAGACACTCATTTCCCCCTCTGTTATAATGCAGTTATAAATATCTTAAACATCTTAAAAGTGTACCTTTGTGCATAACACTACCCTTGATACGGCACAAGATAACTACACAGACTTAGTATTCAAGCTTTGCTGACTCAGAATAATGTCTACCTACTAGTCAGATAACCAGTTTAACATGTAAAAAAAAATCCCACTCATAGCACTTCAAAACTGTAAAGTTCATCAGCTCAGTCGCTCAGTCGTGTCTGACTCTTTGCGACCCCATGGACTGCAGCACAGCAGGCTTCCCTGTCCATCACCAACTCCTGAGCTTGCTCAAACTCATGTCCATCAGGTCAGCAAAGCCATCCAACCGTCTCATCCTCTGTCATCCCCTTCTCCTCCTGCCTTCGATCTTTCCCAGCATCAGGTTCTTTCCCAATGAGTCAGTTCTTTGCATCAGGTGGCCAAAGTATTGCAGTTTCAGTTTCAACATCAGTCCTTCCAATGAATATTCAGGGTTGATTTCCTTATGATTGATTGGTTAGATCTCCTTGCAGTCCAAGGGACTCTCAAGAGTCTTCTCCAACACCACAGTTCAAAAGCATCAATTCTTCGGTATTCAGCCTTTTTTATAGTCCAACTCTCACATCCATACATGACTACTGGAAAAACCATAGCTTTGACTAGATGGACCTTTGTTGGCAAAGTAATGTCTCTGCTTTTTAATATGCTAAGTTGGTCACAGCTTTTCTTCCAAGGAACAAGTGTTTTTTTAATTTCATGGCTGTAGTCACCATCTGCAGTGATTTTGGAGCTCCATAAAATAAAAAGTCTCTCACTGTTTCCACTGTTTCCCCATCTATTTGCCATGAAGTGATGGGACAGGATGCCATGATCTTAGTTTTCTGAATGCTGAGGTTTAAGCCAACTTTTTCATTCTCCTCTTTCACTTTCATCAAGAAGCTTTTTAGTTCCTCTTCACTTTCTACTGTAAGGGTGGTGTCATCTGCACATCTGCGGTTATTGATATTTCTACCAGCAATCTTGATTCCAGCTTGTGCTTCATCCAGCCCAGCATTTCACATGATATACTCTGCATATAAGTTAAATAAGCAGGGTGACAATATATAACCTTGACATACTCCTTTCCCTATTTGGAACCAGTCTGTTGTTCCATGTCGAGTTCTAACTTTGCTTTTTGACCTGTATACAGGTTTCTTAGGAGGAAGATCAGGTGGTCTGGTATTCCCATCTCTTTAAGAATTTTTCACATAGCATAAAGCTAATAAAAATATAATGAACCTAGGAATAAATATAATCAAAGTTAAGTGAAACTCAATCAATGAAGGACTTTAAAAAAAGAAATAAATCAGGAGAAATTACCACAGTTAATAGAGTTAACTCATTGCCATAAATTCTGCCCCAATTTCTCTATATACCCAGTGCATTTTAATTAATAGATTGACAAGGTTTTTCATAGACCTTGGAAAGCCAGTTTCAAAATAAGTGGGAACCATATGATCTAGCAGTTCCATTCCTAGGTGCATACCCAAGAGAACTGAAAGTGTATGTTCACATACAGACTTGCAGGCAAATGTTCACAGCAGTATTACTCATAATAGCCCAAAAGTGGAAACAACCCAAATATCTATTAACTGATAAACAGATAAACAAAGCATAGCACATATATATATTACATATACACATCTTTACAAATGAATATTATTCAGCCATGAAAAGATTGAAGTACTGATATGTGGTACGAGGTAGATGAATTAGTAAACATTGTGCTGTGTGAAAGAAGCTAGACACAAAAAGGCACATATCGTATGATTCCATGTGTATGAAATATCCAGAATAGGCAACTCCACAGAGACAGAAAGTAGATTAGTGCTTTCCAGGGGCTGAAGAGGGAGGATAGGAAATGACTGCAAATGTGCTACTAGTATATAAACAAACAGACCAGTGGGACAGAAAAAGAAACTCAGAGACAGAGCCGAGCGTGTGTGCAATATCGATGACCTCTGTGTTGCTCTAAATCAGTGGAGAAACAACAAAACATCAATATGTGGTCATGAGATAATAATTTATCAATATATACACTTATTTCAGGTAGATTAAAAACATTAATGGAAATGCAAGTTTTATACTTTTATAAGAAAATATAGGGTGATATTTTCATAACCTAATGTGAAAAGTGAAAGTGTTAGCCACTCAGTTGTGTCCAGCTCTTTGTGACCACATGGACTGTAGCCTGCCAGGCTCCTCTGTCCATGGAATTCTCCAGGCAAGAGTACCTGGAGTGGGTAGCCATTTCCTTCTCCAGAGGATCTTCTTCACCCAGGGATCGAACCCAAGTCTCCTGTTTGGCTTCTTTATTATCTGAGCCACCAGGGAAGCCCCCAACCTGATATAGGAAAGACTCTATTAAACAAGGCATCCAATACACAAATACAAAGGAAAAAATTGATAAATTAGACTACATTAAAATTTAAAGCTTCTTTTCAACTAGTTACTATAACAAAACTAAAAGATGATCTACAGATGGGGACCATGTAGCTGTATATCATTTTCTCATTCTTTCAACAAATATTGAATGTGCATGCTGTACCCGATGCTATATGACAGCAAGTTTGTCTGGTGGTGGGAATGATGCAGGAGAAAACAAACAAGAAGTATACACAGGAGAGAAAGGGAAGAATGCCTGGCACACAGGGCAGGGCAAATACCCCAGATATTTGCATGGCCCATTTGTTCTGCTCCTTCAGATCTATGGCACATGTCCCCTTCCCAGCAAGGCCTTTTCTGACCATCCTCTTGCAGTTGCAACTCTTAACCCCATCCCAGGAAACCTTCATCTCTTCTTTTCTTCACTTTTTCTTTATAGCCGTTATCACTTCCTAGTGTCAAATATTTTATTTATTTTGCCCTTCACTTGTCTCTTTTCACTAGAAAATAAACTTTATAAGACCAGGGATCACCAGTACTTAGAACAGCATCTAATAGGTGGTGCAAAAGTAATTGTGGTTTTTGCATTGTTGAAATTTGCCATTTGATATTGGAATACATTCTGTATAAATTGTTTATGATATACATCATTTTAATGTGCACTTCTCACTTTATGTTTTTTTGCTAATGCTGTTTATTTTATGTTTATTTTAGATTATGGAAATGTTGTTAGACAAAAAGCAAATTCAAGCAATTTTCTGGTTTGAGTTCAAAATGGGTTGTAAAGCAGCAGAGACAGCTTGCAATATAAACTATGCATTTCACCCAGGAACTGCTAAGGAACATACAGTGCAGTGGTGGTTCAAGTTTTGCAAAGGAGACAAGAGCCTGGAAGTTGAGCACAGTGGCTGGCCAGTGGAAGTTGACAATGACAACTGAGAGCCATCATTGAAGATGATCCTCTTACAACTACATGAGAAGTTGTGGAAGAACTCAACATCAACCACTTTACAGTTGTTCGGTATTTGAAGCAAATTGGAAAGTTTAAGAAGTTCCATAACTGGGTGCCTCATGAGCTGACCAGAAATTTAAAAAAAAATCATTTTGAACTGTCATCTTTCCTTATTCAACACAATACAGTGAGCCATTTCTGGATCAGATTGTGATATGCGACAAAAAGTAGATTGGGTATGACAACCGGAGATGACCAGCTCAGTTGCTGGACTGAGAAGAAGCTCCAAAGCACTTCCCAAAGCCAAACTTACACCAAAAAATCATGGTCACTCTTCGGTGGTCTGCTGCCAATCCACTGCTGGTGGTCCACCACAGCCTGCGGAACCCCGGTAAAACCATCGCATCTGAGAAGTGTGCTCAGCAAATTGACGAGATGCACTGAAAACTATAATGCCTGCAGCCAGCACTGGTCAACAGAGGGGCCCGATTCTCCACAACAGTGCCCAACTCCACATGGAACAACCAACACTTCAAAAGTGGAACATTAATGTTTTGCCTCGTCCACTGTATTCACCTGACCTCTGGTCGACCAACTACCACTTCTTCAAGCATCTCGACAATGTTTTGCAGGGAAAATGTTTTCATAAACAGCAGGAGGCAGAAAAATGCTTTCCAAGTGTTTGTTGAATCCTGAATTATGGATTTTTATGCTATAGGGATGAGCAAACTTATTTCTCATTGACAACAATATGTTGATTGTAATGGTTCCTATTTTGATATAAGAAAGATGTGTTTGAGCCTAGTCATGATGATTTAAAATCCATGGCCCAAAACCACAATTATGTTCACACCAACCTAATATAACATGGTAGGTGCTCAACAAATATTTGTTAAATAAATAAGAAAATACTTGTGTCCTTAATGGCACAAATCATATTGCCAGGCATAAGTTATGCATAGAAATATTTGTTGAAGATTACCTGATCCATAAAGGAACAATATTATATATACATATTTATTACAATTATAACTGTGGTGTTGGAGAAGACTTTTGAGAGTCCCTGGACAGCAAGGCGATCAAACCAGTCAATCCTAAAGAAAATCAACCCTGAATATTCATTGGAAGGACAGTTGCTGAAGCTGAAGCTCCAATACTTTGGCCACCTGATGTGAAGAACTGACTCACTGGAAAAGACCCTGATGCTGGGAGATTGAAGGTAGGAGGAGAAAGGGACAACAGAGGATGAGCTGGTTGGATGGCATCACCGACTCGATGGATGTGAGTTTGAGCAAGCTCTGGGAGTTGGTGATGCACAGGGAAGCCTGGCATGCTACAGTCCATGGAGTTAGAAAGAGTCAGACATGACTGAGCAACTGAAAAACAACAACTAATAACATTGAAGTATTGAGAGTCCCTTGGACTGCAAGGAGATCCAACCAGTCCATTCTGAAGGAGATTAACCCTGGGATTTCTTTGGAAGGAATGATGCTAAAGCTGAAACTCCAGTACTTTGGCCACCTCATGTGAAGAGTTGACTCATTGGAAAAGACTTTGATGCTGGGAGGGGTTGGGGGCAGGAGGAGAAGGGGACGACAGAGGATGAGATGGCTGGATGGCATCACTGACTCGATGGACGTGAGTCTGAGTGAACTCTGGGAGATGGTGATGGACAGGGAGGCCTGGCGTGCTGTGACTCATGGGGTCGGAAAGAGTCGGACACGACTGAGCGACTGAACTGAACTGAACTGAAAGTCTACATATCTACATGTATATATTTACAGAATTTGAAAAGCTTGTTTCCCTTCACTCTTTTAAAAAACTTTTTATAGCTTTATTGAGATAATTCACCTATTTACAGTTCATCCAATTCATATGTTTTTACTATATTCACAGGTATGTGCAAGCATCATTAGTCAATTTTAGAACATTTTCATTACCTCAAAAAGAAATACAATGCCCTTTAGCTATGATTCTTCTATCCTCTGCTTCTCATTTCTCTGTCCTAAGCAATGAATCTTTCTGTCCCTATGGATTTGTCTGTTCTAAACATTACAAATGAATGGAATCGTATATATGGGCTTCTGTGACTGACTTCTTTCACTTAGTATAATGTATCTGTATAGTAGCATGGATAGTATTTCATTTCTGTTTGTTGCCAAATAATATTTCACTGTATTGTTATTGTTCAGACACTAAGTCATGTCTGACTCCTTGTGACCTCATGGACTGCAGCACACCAGGCTTCCCTGTCCTTCACTATATCCAACAGTTTGCTCAAACTCATGTCCATTGAGTCAGTGATGCCATCCAACCATCATATTGTGTTACCCCCTTCTCCTCCTGCCTTCAATCTTTTCCAGCATCAGTGTCTTTTCTAATGAGTCAGCTCTTCGCATCAGGTGGCCATCATATTGGAGCTTCAGCTTCAGCATCAGTCCTTCCAATGAATATTCAGGGTTGATTTTCTTTAGGATTGACTGGTTTGATTGCCTTGCTGTCCAGGGACTCTCAAGAGCCTTCTCCAATACCACAGTTCAAAAGCATCAATTCTTTGGCTCTCGGCCTTCTTTACAGTCCAATTCTCACATCCCTACGTGACTACTGGAAAAACCATAGCTTTGACTACATGGACCTTTATTGGCAAAACTATGTCTCTGCTTTTAATATACTGTCTAGGTTTGTCATAGCTTTCCTTCCAAGGAGCAAGTATCTTTTAATTTCATGGCTGCAGTCACAATCTGCAGTGATTTTGGGGCACAAGAAAATAAAGTCTGTCACTGTTTCCCCCTTTTCCCCATCTATTTGTTATGAAGTGATGGGACCAGATACCATGATCTTAGTTTTTTGAATGTTGAGTTTTAAGCCAGCTTTTTCACTCTCTTCCTTCACCCTCATCAAGAGACTTTAGATCCTCTTCACTTTCTGCCACTGGAGTGCATCTGCATATCTGAGGCTGATATTTCTTCCAGCAATCTTGATTCCAGCTTGTAATTCATCCAGCCCAGCGTTTTCATGATGTACTCTGCATATCAGTTAAATAAGCAGGATGACAATATACAGCCTTAATGTACTTCTTTCCCAATTTGGAACCAGTCTGTTGTTCCAGGTCCAGTTGAAACTGTTGCTTCTAGTCCTGCATACAGGTTTCTTTGGAGACAAGTAAGCTGGTCTGGTATTCCCATTTCTTGAAGAATTTTCCACAGTTTGTTGTGATCCACACAGTCAAAGGCTTTAGCATAGTCAATGCAGCAGAAGTAGATGTTTTTCTGGAACTCCTTTGCTTTTTCGATAATCCAACAGATGTTGGCAATTTGGTTTCTGGTTCCTCTACCTTTTCCAAATCCAGATTGTGCATCTGGAAGTTCTCAGTTCATGTACTGTTGAAGCCTAACTTGTACATTTTCAGCATTAGCTTGCTAGGCATGTGAAATGAGTGCAATTGTCCAGTAGTCTGAACATTCTTTGGCATTGCCCTTCTTTGGGACTGGAATGAAAACTGACCTTTTCCAGTTTTGTGGCCACTGCTGCTTTTTCCAAGTTTGCTGACATCTTGAGTGCAGCACTTTAGGATTTGAAACAGCTCAGCTGCAAATCTATTGCCTCCACTAGCTTTGTTCATAGTAATGCTTCCTAAGCCCTACTTGACTTTACACTCTGGGATGTCTGGCTGTAGGTGAGTGACCACACCATTTCAGTTATCAGGGTCATTAAGACCTTTTTTGCATATTTCTTCTGTATTCTTACCATTTCTTCTTAATCTCTTCTGCTTCTGTTAGGTTCTTGCTTCTGTCCTTTACTGTACCCACCCTTGTATGAAATTTTCCCTTGGTATCTTTAACTCCATTGTACTGATATACCATATTTTGTTTCTCCAGTCATCTGCTGATGTAAATTTGGGTAGTTTCCACCTTTTGCTTATTATGAAGAGTGCTGTTATGATCATTTGTGCACAAGGTACACCCCTAGAAGTAGAATTATTTGGGTCATATGCCAACTCCATGTTTGAGACTGCCAAACTGTCTTCTATAGTGATTGCACCTTTTTACATCCTTCCTACCAACATACCAGACTTCTAATTTCTCTGTATCCCCACTAATACTTGTTATTTTCTGTATTTTTTTTAATTATAGCCATCCTAGTGGGATGTTTGGAGAAGGCAATGGCACCCCACTCCAGTACTCTTGACTGGAAAATCCCATGGATGGAGGAGCCTGGTAGGCTGCGGTCCATGGGGTTGCTAAGAGTCAGACACGACTGAGCCACTTCCCTTTCACTTTCCACTTTCATGCATTGGAGAAGGGAATGGCAACCCACTCGTGTTCTTGCCTGGAGAATCCCAGGGATGGGGGAGCCTGGTGCGCTGCCGTCTCTGGGGTGGCACAGAGTCGGACACGACTGAAGCGACTTAGCAGCAGCAGCAGCAGCAGCAGTGGGATGTTAAGTGGTATCTCATTGTGGTTTTGCGTATCCCTATTACTCCCTCAAATACCAACTTCCTTCTTCAGTAAAGATCTAGAACATTAATTTCCTATTACTTTCTAGCATTGCTTGAAAAATCTATCTGTGAAATGCTATGTGTACACTTCGCGATAGCACTTTAGATCCTACAGGTATCTTTTAAATATTATAGTTATCATTTTAGAAATGGTCACTCAAGTTTCTGGCAGTTTCTCACAGCTCCCTGTCCCACCTAGCTCCCTGAACCCCGCCCTCCGTGCTTTATGTAAGAAGCACACAATAAGGGAAACGCCGAAGCGCAGACCCTTGTGCTGGCCTGCGTTTCATCTCTCACCTGACTTTGTGCTCTCTTAAGTAACCAAAACCAGTTTTTGCATTTGGTACTTTTTCCTGTAAAGGTGACAAATGTGAGGATTTATGGACTGAATAAAAACAGGTACATTTAAAAGGTGTAGGACTTTATTCAGAGTCAAATGTGGCCAGATAGAATGCAATATGAGGCAGAAAGAACACCATTCCAGAAGTGGAATCTTACTGAAAATCTTTTACCTTTCTTGCCCCAACTTAGGGTGGTAGCTTTCCCTTAAAAACAAAAGAAAATATGTCCCACTAAGTACCAAAACTATGTTTATGCATTTGAAGCAATAAAACAAGGAGACAGGATGGAGATGACTCCTGCAGGTGCCACACAGGTTGAGAGGCATTTCCTGACAAAGGAGTAGCTACAGTTGGGACACCTGGGGTAACGACATATGCAAACGAGTACTGGGAAAGTATTCCTGGGATTCACCTCCATTAGTATTATACTTGGAGGCATCATTATAGGTTACGAAACATTATAGGTTAGAAACTAAGTTTCTAATGAGAAAGAAGTGAAAAACAGTTCAATGAAACACTGCTGTAGTTGAACAGATGAACAGGAGTGGTGGTTGGAGAAAGAAAAGGATATGATTGATCCAGGTTTTGGAAAGTTGAGGTCTTGTGAACTGCTATACCAGTGGAGTGGGGAAAAATACCTTTTTCCCACTATATAGTTCAAGTAAGCACTGACTCTAATAATGTTGTAAATAACTGGCTTCCTTAGATGTAGAAGGAGTCCCGTTAAAATGATTACAATTATATGAAAGTTCTTTTTTTTTTTTTTGTCATGGTCAAGTAGAAGACCACTGGTAGATAAGGGTCAGTAGGATCAGACTTCACACAAACTTGGAATTTTACAACCAACATCATCAGCAAAGCTGTTCAGTACATCAGCAAAGCAGTTCAGTCCAGGTCTTCAGGAGCCTACTTTATCCACAAAGAATCTGGCTAATTGATACATGTATTCAAAGCTGCAGAGACGAAATGGGTGGTGTTTCCCAAGTGTCTTGCTCCAGAGCTGGACACCCCAGAGATTAGCTAGAATAGGAAACCTTCCTATGACACAGGTCTGTCAGGCGCTTGAAATCACTGCGAAGTTATTTCATTTCAATCACTGTTCCTTTGTTACTAATAAACAAGGAGGAAAGACTGTGTATATAAAGTGCCTACAATAAAGAGGTTATTTAGGGAAAACGTATAAAATATAGTACTTGTGTTTTCCCAACCGGCCCCAGGCCGTCCAGCCTCAGCCTGAGTTCTACCCTCGAGGATGCTGTAGCGCATGTTCCTTTTTGGAAAGCGACGGTAGGAGAAGCGTATCAAAGCTAATCTTTAACTGAGACTTTACTATGTGAAAAACTTCTCCGCTTCTTAGTGGTAACACATTTAATGGTCAAATAATCCTACGAGGCGGGTCTAAATTTAACCCTATTTCTCAGATGAAGACATTGAGCTAGAGATGGATTACTTCCTTAAGGTCACACAGTCACTCAGCGACGGAGACCACCGCGAAAGCAGGCATTCCGGAGAGGAGCATAACGGAGGACACAAGAAGAGGGGGGGAAAGGGGGAGACGGAGGGAGGGGCGGGAGGGGGACACACAAGGGAGAAATAACCAGGAACGTCTTGCACCGATTGATATGCATATTTTCATCACTTCAGCTGCTGGCGTCACCGCCAGGAACGGAAAAGACTTCTATCTCTGTAAGGTTCAGCCTCAATAACAAGAAAACCATCCCACAGGAGACGCGAGGACGTTCCTTTTCTCACCCGCAGGTTCCCCGGCGCCGCAGGGCCGCCTTCAGCGGCGAACTACAACCCCCACTATGCACCGCGCGGGGGCCAGGGGCCCATGAGGGGGCCCACGCGAGGGTGTTCCACAGGCGCCTTGAGAAAAAGAAAAAAAGTATACATCTTCCGTCGCTCTCCAGCCTTCACACTGTTCTCATTTCAGAAGGATGCGGTCGTCTTTTTTATGAACAGCTAATACGGAAAAGCGTGTAAGGTCGCTTCTGTTTTCAGGCACAACAGAGGGCAGCTGCGACAACAGCGCCCGGGCGCGAGGTCCTCGGCCGAGCGCGGGGCAGAGCCAGCGGAGGCGGGGCGGGGACGCGGCCGGAAGTGTGCGCTGGCGGAGAGAGAAGCCTGAGTGGTTGCTGGCGCGCGCTTCCGGCTAGTGCGTTGACGTCGGCCGGCTGTACAGGGCGCCTCTGAGGGCTCTTCGGCCGCCGCCGCGCGTACCCTGCTCGCCCCGAGGTGCTTAGTCTCCTCTCTTCTCGCCGTAGGCCGTGACGACATGAGCAGCAAAGAAGGTGGCATCCTCAGCAGCTTTGGGCGTGATTTATTTATTTAATCCAGCCTTTTGGTCGCATTTTCCACTTCCACCCTTGAACGATGCTTTCTCCCCGCGCAGACTCGGGGGGCGGCGGCACTGGTGATTTCCCAGGCCACATTGGCCCTATTTACCTCTTTTCCTTAATCCTCGAGCCATTTTTATCTTAGTTCGGTAATTGCCCCACCTTGTTCCAGATCAGGGAACCCACTGTGGGAGGTTTGGATGAGCTTAAGGTTTGGGAGGTGGTGGGGGAAGCTGGGGCTGCTTTTCTGTCCGTTTGCTGAGAAAGTCTGCGATGACGGCCCAGGGGAGGTCTGGTTTTAAGGAAGAAAGGGGTTTACCTTTATTATGTGTTGTCAAGTCCTGGCGATGGGAGAGCCCTGTCCAACCTTTTTTTCCTTCTCTATGTAAGGATCAGGAGGGTTCAGGAAAAGGAAGCATGACAATTTCCCACATAACCAGAGAAGAGAAGGGAAGGATGTTAATTCATCTTCACCTGTGATGTTGGCCTTCAAATGTAAGTTCTCTATCATGTACACTGGTGAAGGGAAGAGAACTAAAGAGGTTGTAAAAAGGATCACTTAACTGTGTTATGCTTCAGTCTCAGAATTTTCCTGGAGGTTTTCCAGTGGTGCTCGGTCTGTCATGAAAATTGAGATTACAAAAGTCTTGACTTTTTTTCCCCCCTTTTAAGTTTCACAGGTAAACATTAATTAACATCAGACCTGCCACATAACTGGAAATTACTGTGCACCTGATACACAAGCATACATATCAGCTAGATATGTACGGATATTTTAAACGTGTATTGGTTTTGTTTTCTCCGCTAGGCCTTTGGAGACTTTATTTTTTTTAAAGATTTTTTTGATGTGGAATATTTTTAAAGTTTTTATTGGATTTGTTATAATAACTGCTTCTATTTTATGTTTTGATTTTTTGACCATGAGACATGTGGGATCCCCGACCAGGCATCAACCTCACACGCTCTTCATTGAATGGTGAAGTCTCAACCACTGAACCAGGAGGGAAATGCTGTATTTTTGTTTTCACTATATCTTTTTGCAGAGAATGGGCACTCAAGTGCATGGAAATTATAGGGTTATATTTAGTCCCAGATTCTCTTTTCTCAGTATATTAACTTGGGAAAATTCCTCTTTGCAAAACAAAGTATAAAACAAAATTCACGTAACTCTTGTCTTCTGTCCAGCATCCTATTTTTTTTGTACACACTGTGTGGCAGGCGAGATCTTAGTTCCCTTACCTGGGACTGAATCCGTGCTTCTCTGCAGTGAAATCGCAGAGACCTAGCCACTGGACCAACAGAGAATTCCCCCAGCATCCTGTTCTTTATAGTTTCTGCAGTTCAGGAATCCAAGACAGGCTTAGCTGTTGGTTCAGATAACTTGGAGTCACCTGAAGACTTGAATTGAGTTGCAGGATCCACAGCTATCAGTCACTTAGGCCTTCTGCTAGCAGTCAGCTCTGCGTGCCCCCATGTGGACCCCTCCATAGTACTACCTGAGTGTCCTCGTGTTAACAGCATTTGGCTTCCCCAGATGGAGGGAGGGAGAAGACCACTGTTCTCTTATGTCCTAATCTTGGATATCATACATGTCACTTTTGCTATAGTTTATTAGTTAGAAATGAGGCAGTTTAAAACTCAGCCTCGTGTTCAAGAGAAAGGGAATTAGGTGCCACGTTTTGAAAGGAGGAGTATTAAGTAAATTGTGGACATATTCGAAGATTGTCACAGCGCATAACTGTGATCTTCAGTGGTGTGAGAGACTGCTTGTGGCTGAGGAAAGAGCGTATCGATAGAGCCATATGCGCAGCGGAGAAGCTGCACTGGGTCAAGTGCCCCCTGTGGCTACGGGCTCACGCATGCCATTGCTTGTTTCCAAGCACGTTTTGCTATGTTATGGTTCTTCCTGCCTTTGTCTTCGTAGCTCGTTAGGCCTGGAATCGCTTCTAGCTTGGAGAAGGCAATGGCACCCCACTCTAGTACTCTTGCCTGGCAAATCCCATGGACAGAGGAGCCTGGTAGGCTGCAGTCCATGGGGTTGCTAGGAGTCGGATACGACTGAGGGACTTCACTTTCACTTTTCACTTCATGCATTGGAGAATGAAATGGCACCCACTCCAGTGTTCTCGCCTGGAGGATCCCAGGGACGGGAGAGCCTGGTGGGCTGCCGCCTATGGGGTCGCACAGAGTCGGACACGACTGAAGCGACTTAGCAGCAGCAGCAGCTTCTAGCTTTGTGCTCCATTGCCCCGCTGATGTTTTATAATTTTTTTTAAAGACCCATTCCAAGTAGTTTCTTCCTACTTTTCTGATCTTTTTCTGATTTTCCTCCCAAGCAAATTTGGTGACAGACATTGCATTCATTGAACATCCATCCATTTAGTCAAGACATATTTATTGAACATCTGTGTTCTAGCAAGGGCTTCCCAGGTGGTGCTAGTGGTGAAGAATCTGCCAGCCTATGCCGGAGATGCAAGAGCCATAGGTTTGATGGTTGGGAAGATTCCCTGGAGCAGGAAATGGCAACCTGCTCAGGTGTTCTTTCCTGTAAAATCCCATGGACAGAAGATCCTGTGGGGCTACAGTCCATGGAGTCTCAAAGAGTCAGGACTGAGTGACTGGACACTACCAATACTGTGTTTTTGCATATGTTGATAGTGAACAAGAAAAACGTAATTCATGCTTTACTGAGCCTTTTGTGTATATTTATTATAACATGATCACATTCAATTCTTTCTTTCCATCTGTCTCATACTGGACTGAGCTTGAGGATAGAAACTGCCTTATTTAACTTTTTATTCATAGTATCTAATTCACAGTGGTCATTAATATAGTCAAAATGTGAATGCATTTGATTGTCTTCAAATATTAGGCAAAATCCTAGCCTAATTATTATCTCAGTAATAAAAGACCGGATGTATTTAGGCCTTTGTTAGCTGCTAATTTGGTTAATAGTTTATTCAAGTTCTGAATACACTTCTGTATTCAGGTTCAAAGTATGACTGTGGACTGCCAGGCAACTTGCTAGTTCTTTGGAATGATACTTCTTCTAAAATAAAGTGGTTATTAAGTAAGTGCTTTATGGGTATTTCAACACCTAGGGCTTGAGAATTTAGAAACTTGATGAAGTTTAAAGCATAATTTGAAAATTCTGGTTTATTTTTTGTGGATATTTACATTGTGCATGGTAAGGTAATTAAAAATAACTTTACATAATGTAGTGAAGTAGTTGAAAGTATTTTTTATAAGTAGTTATATGTGGTAATTTTGTGATAACAATATCTTTATTAGAACAGATAATTTGTTACAATATATACATCTCATTGTGAGGCTCTGGGTGGTAAAATCTAGTTAAGGCATACCTGTATTTAAAGAAAGACTATCTTGGTTAGTAGCAGAGTTTTTGATTTCCAGGTATTTTAAAAGTAAACAAGTTGATTTCTCCTATATACTGACAATATTGTTTCTATTTTCAAATGTAGAATAAGCATGCTTATGGTCATAATAATGTGTTTTTAGCATTTCAGCAGGAACTTGATGCAAGACATGACAAATACGAGAGACTTGTGAAACTGAGTCGAGATATAACTGTTGAAAGCAAAAGGACGATTTTTCTCCTCCATAGAATTACAAGGTAAGTAAATATCTTTAAATTTGTTACAGTTGGATACAGGTTGGTATTTTATATTTATCAGTAAGTCAGTGGGCAGTAACAAGCTGACTTTTTTTGAACACCAGGATCAAGAGGATGTTATTAGCAGGTAGATTTTATTTTAAGAATAAACATTTTTTTAAAAATAGGAAATTTTCTTATTTTCAGAACAGCTAAGGATTTGTGTCTTGTTAAGATCATTCACAGAGATAGAACTGTTGTTTATGAACATCAATTCAGTTCAGTTCAGTCGCTCAGTCGTGTCCGACTCTTTGTGACCCCATGAATCGCAGCACGCCAGGCCTCTCTGTCCATCACCAACTGCCAGAGTTCACTTAGATTCATGTCCCTCAAGTCAGTGATGCCATCCAGCCATCTCATCCTCTGTCGTCCCCTTCTCCTCCTGCCCCGACTCCCTCCCAGCATCAGAGTCTTTTCCAGTGAGTCAGCTCTTCTCATGAGGTGGCCAAAGTATTGGAGTTTCAGCTTTAGCATCATTCCTTCCAAAGAAATCCCAGGACTGATCTCCTTCAGAATGGACTGGCTGGATCTCCTTGCAGTCCAAGGGACTCTCAAGAGTCTTCTCCAACACCACAGTTCAAAAGCATCAATTCTTCAGCGCTCAGCCTTCTTCACAGTCCAACTCTCACATCCATACACAACCACAGGAAAAACCATAGCCTTGACTAGACAGACCTTTGTTGGCGAAATAATGTCTCTGGTTTTGAATATGCTATCTAGGTTGATCATAACTTTTCTTCCAAGGAATGTCTTTTAATTTCATGGCTGCAGTCACCATCTGCAGTGATTTTGGAGCCCCAAAAAATAAAGTCTGACACTGTTTCCACTGTTTCCCCATCTATTTCCCATGAAGTGATGGGACCAGATGCCATGATCTTCATTTTCTGAATGTTGAGCTTTAAGCCAACTTTTTCACTGTCCACTTTCACTTTCATCAAGAGGCTTTTTAGTTCCTCTTCACTTTCTGCCATAAGGGTGGTGTCATCTGCATATCTGAGGTTATTGATATTTCTCCCGGCAATCTTGATTCCAGCTTGTGTTTCTTCCAGTCCAGCGTTTCTCATGATGTACTCTGCATATAAGTTAAATAAGCAGGGTGACAATATACAGCCTCGACGTACTCCTTTTCCTACATATTTAAACTTTAATGGCTTATTAGAGCCTATTAATGTTAAAGCTTTTCTTGGATGATATGTGCAAAAGTTTTAGCATTAGGTAAACACTGCATTCTGCTTATCTTCCCATTCATTTTTCAATTCATTGGACATTGGGCTTTCTGCCTCACCAAATTGAAATTGCCTTTGTTCACTCATATTGATAAATCTAGTATATACTCTTCTATTGTTTTCTTATTTACATTTTTGCAGCGTGTGATAATGTTGACTGTTTAATTCTTTGGGGGAATTCTGAAGTTCTTCCTCCTTCAGCTCTGTGATATTCTTAAACTATGATTTGACTGTTTTTCTAGGTGAAAGTATTAATTGCTTAGTCCTGTTTGGCTCTTTGCGACCCCATCTATTGTAACCCACCAGGCTCCCCAGGCAAGAATACTGGAGTGGGTTGCCGAGTCCTCTTCCAGGGGATCTTTCTGACTTAGGGATCCAACCCCGGTCTCCTGCATTGCAGGCAGATTCTTTACCGTCTAAGCCACCAGGGAAGCTTAATTCTTTGCAAGTTCCCCCACCTTCAGCTCTGTGACATTCTTTCTGTAGGACTTTACTGTTTTTCTAGGGAACTCTGTATATTTGATAGATTTCTTTGTTGCAAATAAAAGAAGCGAACTTAAACTAGCCTAGATTAAGAGGAGGGAAGTAGAATATTTTATGAATGCAGCTGGGTATCTCCATTTTCTCATCTTTGTTTCATGTTTCATTTGACTAGCTTTCTTTGCTTTTCTGTTTTGCATTGAGGTAGAAATCATACACCCTGTAGCTCACAAAGATAGATTTTTGTTACATTGCCAATTCCAAATGCCTCCAGAAGGCTAGTGAGGATTGGCTCCCCACTGTGTGTCTGACAAAGTATTTAAGCAAGCCCAAGTGTAATTTTTGAGCTTTTTATTATTAAAGTAGTATTGAAGTATTCTATTCACGCACAGCTTTCAAGGTAACTCTGAAATACTTTAATTTTTATTCCATTAAGTGGAAACAGTTTGCCATGTGTAGATTAATGGAATGTGGCACTACTAACCTTTTCTTTTGTATACTTGGTTCTAACATTAGTTTTTTGCTTGTTTTTTGAACCAGTTTTCAGGTAGCTTATACACACTTGAGCTTGTATTATGAAAAAAAGCAACACTGATCTGGTGAATTATGAACACCTTTTTCAATAGAAATTCCAGTTCTAAACCAATGGTCAATATTCAGTAAAGAAATAGTAAAACTGTAACAGGAGAATTTCATATTTTGGAGAAAACCATGTTACTGTGTAATGTCATCTTATGGTTGTCTACCAAAATATAATACATACTCATTATAGTAAACTTAGAAAATAATAATCTTTAGAAATATTAAAAATGACAGAGAAGGTACTGAGTGAAAGAAGTCAGTGAATGAAATACACTGACAGCCATTATCAGTAAGCAGATTTCATGTTATGCTTTTTTTATCCTAGTTGTTTCCATATTGTCCCTAATTTTTTTGATTAGTAAACTAATAGTAAACTTCAGAAAAATTATAAACTAGAGAAAGTAAAACGCTTCATGAAAGAAATCAGACAGAGTACATAAAGATAACTACTCTTAATGAGCACTTTTCATATTTTAACTATACTTTCATTTTCTTTAATAGATAAAGGTTAAAATAAATAGATAAAGGTAGATATCTCTTTACCAGTGAGCTTTAGTAGTTTGATCTTTTAAAAAATTTTTCCATTTTGTTTCATAATGTTCTTCTATAGACTCTGTTGTAATAGTCTCTCTCATTCCTGAAGTTGGTAAAAAACGTCTTCTTGATCTGTCTGGCTAGAGCTTTATCAATTTTATTGATCTTAAAGGACTACTGTTGATTTCATTGATATTCTGTATGGTTTTCTGACATATTGATTTCTGCTATTTCCTTCTTTCTGTTTACTTTGGATTCATTTGTTCCTTTTCTGAAGAATTTCTTAAGGTGGAAGCTGGGATCAAAGAAGAAACTGAGATCATTTCTTCTTTTCTAATACAGTGCTACCATTTCCCTTTTACATCTCTAAGTACATTTTAGCCACATTCCACAAATTTTGATATTTTGTTTTTCATTTTCATTCAGTTCAAAATACTTTATAATGTTCATTTTCATCTTTGATTTCATCTTGGGTTGTTTAGATCTTGTTTTGTTTCCAAATACTTGGGAATTTTCCAAGCATGTTTTTTATGATTTGAATTCTTTTAAATTTACTGAAACTTGGTTTTGACCCAGAATATGGTCTCTCTGGACCTTGTACACTTGGAAAGTATATGTACTCTGCTGCTCTTGGGTGTAGTGTTCTGTCGTGTTGCCTGATGATATTGTTCTATGACTTTTCTGATTTTTATTAACATATACTTGCTCAGTCAATTATTGAGAGATGTTGAAATCTCTTGACTATAATTGTGAATTTGTCTATTTCTTTTTGTAGTTCTATCAGTAGGATTGTTCTGTTGACTTGATGAATTGACCCATTATTATCATGATTATATCCCTGGAAATATTCTTTGTTTTGAAATCTGCTTTGTTATTATATTGATAACTACTCTCATTTTCTTTTGATTAGTGTTAACAGGGTATATCTTTATTCATTCTTTTATTTTTAATCTATTTATGTCTGGATGTCCCTGGTGACTCAGACAGTAAAGAATCTGCCTGCAACACTGGAGACTGGGTTCAATCCCAAGGTCAAGAAGGTCCCTTGGAGAAGGGAATGGCAACCCACTCCAGTATTCTTGTCTGGAGAATTCCATGGACAGAAGAGCCTTGTGGCTGCAGTCCATGGGGTCACAGAATCAGGCATGACTGAGTGGCTAACACTTTAACACTGTATTTTAAAAGGCTTTCTTACCTCTTTTGGTTTTTAATCCATTTATCAATTTTATTTAATCTCTGCCTTTTACATAGGTGTTTAGACCATTTACATTTAATGTGATTATTGACATGGTTGGAATTCAACCTGTGATCCATTTTCCTTTTTTTTTGCCTTATTTTGGATTGAGTATTTTTTATAATTCCATTTTTTATCTTATTTGTTGGCTTATTAGATGTACTTTTTTTTTGTTTGTTTTTGTAGTAGTTGTTTTATGGTTTGTAATATATGACTTGTCACAGCCTGCTGTCCTTACTTTGTACAATACCATGTTAACTGAAACTTGTGCATTTCAGAATCTTGTCTTTCCTTTGCATGGTTCTGTGGTAATAATTACTTTGTAAATTGAGGTCACGGTGTTGATATGCACAGATTTCAGTTAACATGATACTGTGCAGAGTAAGGACAGCTTGCATACCACTTTGCCTATAATATATGAACCCTGTAATTCTGTTCTTTCTTTTCCACTTCACTTTTACAAGCTTGGCTGGCCTTTGTACTACTTCTGAAATACATGCTACTTCTATCTTATTTATAATCCCTATGGGTGTATACTCAGTCACGTCTGACTCTGTGGCTCTATGGACTGTAGCCCTCCAGGCTCCTCTGTGCATGGAATTTTCCAAGCAAGAATACTGGAGCGGGTTGCCATTTCCTACTCAGAGGGATTTTCCCAACTCAGGGGTGGAACCTGCACTCCTGCACTGGCAGGCAGATTCATTACTACACTGCCACCTGGCTTAGCCTATAAGTAAGTGAAGCTGCTCAGTCGTGTCCGACTCTTTGCGACCTCGTGGACTGTAGCCTACCAGGCTTCTCCACCCATGAGATTCTCCAGGCAGGAATACTGGAGTGGGTTACCATTCCCTTCTCCAGGGGATCTTCCTGACCCAGGGATTGAACCCAGGTCTCCCACATTGGAGGCAGATGCTTTAACCTCTGAGCCACCAGGGAAGATACAGGCTTAGCCTATAATCCCCATAATATACCAGAAATGGTAAATATATGGAAAAAGATAAACTTTTAATTAAAAAGTCATATTGTTTAA
>SJYQ01006350.1:165067-238054 GCA_006410935.1 Redunca redunca
ATTTTTACTTAAAATTTAAAAATAATATTCTTTAAATAAAAGTACTAATCCCCATAATACATTATTATTTTTAAACAGTATGATTTTTTAAATTAAAGTTATCTTTTCCCATATATTTACCATTTCTGGTGTCCCTTATTCCTTTATTAATGGAACCATGTTTTCATCTGGCATCATTTTTCTTTTGCCTAAAGAACTTCCTTTAACATGTTTTGTAGTGTCAGTGTGCCAGTGATGAATCAACTATTTCTGGTCTTGTATGGGCTCTTGAGATTATTTTGTGTGTTCACTTAGAGTGGGCCTTTTTTCAGCCTCGCAAGTTTGCACTAACCGAAATCCACCTGGAGACGTGAGTAGTCCCCTCTGTAGATCTCAGAAACTCTCTGCATGTATTTCCTCCTTTGTCTCTTTGCCTTGCAAGTCTTAGCCGTCTTGGCCCCCATGGACGCCTGTCTCCCCCACCTCTACTGCGGGAGGCTCCTGGGGCACCTGAGTTTCTCATGCCTGCACTGTCGCTTGGGAGCTCTCCAGGCAGTCAGATGGAGCAGCCACAGGGTTTCACTCTCATGCTGTCCCATGCCGCTTGTTTCACAGTGTCTGGAAACCTTTTTATTTATTTATTTTTTATATGTTTGTTTCTCTTTAGTTGTTTATGGTGGGATGACAAATCCTGTTCATGTTATTCCAGCTGACTAAAAGTAGACCTCTCTAGATGTCTTGTTGCTGTTGAGGATAACTGCCTCACAATGTTGTGTTAGTTTCCGCTGTACAATAGCGTGAATCAGCTGTGAGTTTACATATATCCCCTCAGTCTTGAGCCTCACTCCCACTCAACCCCATCCCACCTGGCTAGCTCATCACAGGGCAGCAAGCTGAGCTCCCTGTGCTATATAGTAGCTTCCTGTTAGTTATCTCTTTTACACATGGGAGGAGATCAGTCCTGAATACTCACTGGAAGGACTGGTGCTGAAGCTGAAGCTCCGATAGTTTGGCCACTTGATGCGAAGAACTGACTTATTGGAAAAGACTGTGATGCTGGGAAAGATTGAAGGCAGGAGAATGGGATGACAGAGGATGAGATGGTTAGCATCACCAACTCAATGGGCATGAGTTTCAGCAAGCTCCGGGAGTTGGTGATGGACAGGGAAGCCTGGCATGCTGTAGTCTGTGTGGTCCTAAAGAGCTGGACACGACTGAGCAACAACTGAGCTGGACTGAGTGTATGATGTTAGTGCTGCTCTCTCGGTTTGTCCCACCGTCTCCTTCCCCTGCAGTGTCCACAGTCTGTTCTCTACGTCTGCATCTCTCTTCCTGCCCCGCAGATAGGTTCATCAGTACCACTTTTCTAGATTCCATATATGTGCATTAATGTACAATATTTTTCTCTTTCTGACTTACTTCACTCTGTATGACAGACTCTAGGTCCATCCACATCACTGCAAACAACCTAATTTCATTCCTTCTTATGGCTAAGTAATATTCCACTGTATGTATGTACCACAACTTCTTTATCTATATATCATATTTTTATGAACATAATTTCTCTTGTAGTTATGGTTATGTTATAAATACAGCTTCTTATACTTCTTTACACTGAATATTACGTTAAAGCATTTTCCATTTTTTTAGCTATTTTTAATAAATTATAGTTGTACTTTTGAGTTAGAAGTTTCAAGATATATAGGATATTTATTTAGCTGTGCATTAGTTGGTATGTATTTTATTTCAGTTTTTCACTATGAAAACATCTGACTGATATTTTAAAAGTTCCCAATATCTTGATTGTAGTGCTCCTGATATGGAAGAAATATTGACTGAATCAGAAGTTAAATTGGATGGTGTTAGACAAAAGATACTGCAGGTAGCCCAAGAGCTCTCAGTAGAAGACATGCATCAATTCCACAGAGCCATTACTACTGGTGAGTCTAGGTGTACTTTAGTGGTAGTGCTTAAAAGAAAATAGTATGTTAAATGATTTATGTATGCATTGCATGAATTACAATGAACACTTAGTGAAATATTATTGGCTTTAAAAAATTGGGACTTCTGAGTAGTAATATCATTTCTTACTTGGCTTTATTTTCCTGTGTAGTGATGATTATTGATAGATTTTGATAAAGTAATTGAGGAGACAGTCTATAATAGAGAAACTTTATTCTTGAATGAGTAGAGTGTATTCAGACAGGGTGTTTCTCATTCCCCACTGAGTATATATTTCACTTGTGGCTCTAAGTTTCAGTCACAGTAGGTTCATAAAAAGAGGATGTATCACCTAGCCAGATGGACCAAAACATTTCATAGTGCGACTCCATACTGGGAATTCTAGGATAATACTGGGTTTTATATATTCATTTAAAAAGTTTCAGGGAGTATTGGATCTTGGTGATTATCACCATTTATAAATCAGTTGCACAAATGTTTAAAGTACTTGATCTGATCCTTTTCATCCTTTTCTTATTGTGAGTTCACGGATAGGAGACAGAACTGTATAATTCAGGCATACTCTAAAATTTGCAGAAAGACAAAGTCAAAGTTTGATTCATATTTATAGAAGTAAATGGAAGTTGCTTTCTGTCAAAGAGCTTATTCCATTGAGCTCAGGTTAGTTCAGTAGTAAGAAATGAGTTCATTTGGTATCTGTTCAATATATGTTCAGTTTTAGTCTAAATATTTTATCGTTTCAGCACTTGTTTTTCAGAAATGTCAACTTGTGGTTGTTGAAATGTCTTAATAATTAGTAAGAGAAAGTGCCTGCATATATCAGTTAAAGTTGAAGATACGTTATTATAAGCTCAAGTGATAGAATAGTTTTATGAAGAGTCATTATGGTATCTTCTGAAAGGAGATACATTTCCATCCTCATAATTTATTATTTGCTATCAGGGATTTATTTGATTTTTAAATTAATAGCACACATAATTTAAAAGGCTTTATGAATTCCATTTATGTTGTCAGGCTGCCCAGCCTTGCATATGACAAATTTGGGAAGATTGGGAGAGAAGATCAGAGGTAATAGGAAGAAAGGTGAAGTGAAAGTTAAAGAAGCCTCTAGAAGAAAACATGTGAGAATGTCTTTATGACCTTGTAGAAGGAAAGATTTATTTTTTAAATGATAGAAGAAAGTATTAACTATTAAAGGAAAATTGGATCAATTGAATTTTGTTAAAATTAAGAAATTGTCTTTATCAAAACACATCATTAAGGCAGCAAAAGGGCAAATTGAAGTCTGAGAGATGATATTTAAATATATACTTTAGATAGAGAACTCATATAGAATATGTAGAGAATTCCTACAAATCAATAAGTCAATTTTAAAAATGGACAAAAAAAGTTGGATAGGGGCCTCAGAATGTGAATATTCAGATGACTATGAATATTCATGAAAAAGTGCTCAGCATCATTATTCACTAGAGTAGTGTAGAGTGAAACCAAATGAGGTACCATTCAGTCACCAGCATAACTAAATTGTAAATACTGTCCATACCATTTAAAAAAACAGTTTGGCAGCATCTAGCCAAAAACCTGCATCTACCGTATGATTACTTGTGGGTATGTACCGAGAAAAGTGAGAATTATATCACCAAAAAGACATGTGCAGGAGACCTCAGATCAGCGATAATCACAATATCCTAAAAGTAAAAGATCAACAGGTCAGCAGGTAGGTACACTGTGGTGTAGTTGTCCAGTGTAGTACTATGTAGCATTAGAAAAGGGTAAAGATGCGCAGCATCAAATATGAATTTCTCATTCTGTTGGATAAATAAGTAGACACAAAAGGGTATCTAACTGTATAATTCCATTTATGTGAAGTTCGGAAAGAGGCATAATTAACCTAGAGATGTTGATTTGCTTCATTTGGCCCAGTAGGTTATGTTGTAGGTCCTTCATTGATCAATGAGTAAAGTATAAGGAAAGGCTTTAAATAAGAGCAAGGACCATATGGATAGTGACACACAGAATGTTACTTAAGGAGTCATGCTTGGCTTTTAGAACAAAACCGAGGAATGGGGAATATAGGCAAAGCGGACATTTCATTGAATCAGTAGAGTGTTTCTTAAATCAGGAAGGAAGCACTAACTCTTGGAAAAAGTTTAGTTAGGGCATTAGTGAGATGGAAGGAATCTTTCTTCAGATACTCCCACTTCACTATCACTGAGGATTATGAACTATTAAATCATAGTCATAGGATTATGAGTTTTGTGAGGATTAGTGCTTATAAGCACTGTATTTCATTCAGGGCTTCCCTAGTGGCTGCCCACAATGTGGGAGACCTGGGTTCAGTCCCTGGGTTGGGAAGATCCCCTACAGGAGGAGTCTGGTGGGCTACAGTTCATGGGGTCACAAAGAGTCAGACACGACTGAGTGACTAAGTACATATTCCATTTAAGACCTTTGTTTAGATTTGTATGTTTTGAGATTACTCATGAATTAAATATTTGAGGATTCTTTGTATCTCACTTTTCTTTAGGAAGTCTTTAAAATAAAATGAGGTTCTTTAAATTGATGCAATAAAGATTTATTTCCTTAAAGTTAAGGAATAAAACAGTCAAGAGCAGCATCTGGGACCTAAAAATTGGCTCATAGATATTTTACTTGATAAAATAAGTTTATTTATAATTAGAGTAGCAGTAACAATGTGATGCTTATGAATAGCTTGCTGCTTGTAATTGTTAAATGCTTGTTTTGGTGTTACTCCAAATAGTTGTTCTTTTGACTTGAAGATAAAACAATTCTGGCATTGAACTAAAGGAGTTCTGTGCTTTTCCTCATTAAGAATAGTGCTAATGGCACGCAGAGCATTTCCCTAAGGGATACTTGAGTTAGCTCAAACATTGAGTAACCTACTAATAATTGAACAACAACAAAAAGTTAGGTCTGTTTTCTACACATTTCTTATCAGAGTACATTACAGATTGTCCCAAGGGATTGTTAAACAAATGACAAATAATTAGTTACTTGAAATAAATCACTTAAAACTTTTTGGTGCCCTATCATGTTTTAGTTTTTTTTTTTCCTCTTTTTGAAAAATTAACGGTTGGGGGAAATGCCCTCCATCTCAAAGAAAAAAATATTTTTTGGTTTAATTTATATCATTGTGATAATATTAAAAATTGTCATTTAATTTTGAGACATCCTAGTGCAGAAAACCTAAGTTCAGACACTAACTAATATTTTAATTCTCTTATCCGAGAATGTGAATGATGGGTTGAATGAGTGTTTTGGGCCAGCTACAGATATTTTTTAAAACTGTTGTTCTTTATTTATTAAATATTTATGTTTATGTGACCTTTGCAGTATCCCTGAGACATAAGTATTTTTACCACTTCATAAGTGGGGAAATTGAGACTTACAAGAGTTAGGCAACTTGTTCAAGGTCATAAGCTAGTAAGTGGTACCACTGCTTGCTTATTGTGTGGATTTCATTTACCTGTTGAACTTTAGAACCTTACCCCAACTAAAGGCTTTATATTGCTTAAATTTCTCTTTGCCCAAATATGAAGGTTTTTCTTAAATAATCCAGGGCACATTATAACTCTTGTGTTGCTCTTTTTTCCTCCATAGCACTTAACAATTTAGACATAATTTCTAATCTCCTTATTTATTAAGTTTCTTTATTGTTTCTCTTCCTCTTCTAGAATGTGGACTCTGTTAAGTCTCTACAGAAAGTTTTTTGCTATTGTTAACTGGTGTACCCTAGACACTTAATAGCTATTTGATAAGTGTTGACAGAATGAAGAGCAAAAGTGTTTTAAAAGGGCTTTTTTGTTCTTGTTCAGCTAAATCTTTTATCTTATTTGCTTTTGCATATTTTTGTTTGACTGTTTTTTGTTGCTTCCAAAAGGAAACATGTTTCCAGGGGCTGTTGCTTAGATATAATACAAAAATAGGATCAATATTAATCTTTACAGACATTATAAAGCTCATATCAGTACAGAAAAATTTGATATCATTTCAGTATATTAGCACAATTGAGATAGCTTAGTGAAAAAGTGAACATGAAGACATAAAGATCTGCAAGCCTTTGGAATAAATAATGGAAGATTTTAGTGAAGGGAAAAAGATACAGCTAAACATTGAATTTTTCTTTTTGTGAGATTTTGTATGCAGAAATGTTAGTTCAGGTGCTTTACCGGAACTAATGGGAATGAAGCTTCCCATTCATTCACAGGAAACAAGTGAATAAACTTATGATATTTTGGTGGCTTAACAAAATAGGAATAATTTCTTTCTCATCTGAAGTCCAGGCTTTGCGATGGTGGTTTGCGTGTGCACTGCCTACTTAGTCATTCATGGACCCAGGATCTTGGGGCTCTGACATTACCAGTTTGTGGTTTCCAAGATGAGCTAGGACATCAACATACAGCTGGCAGGTTGTGGAAAGGAAGAGTACAGAGTCATGCCTGAGGTTTTTATGGGCCAGCTCTTGAAATGGCATCCATCACTACTGCCCACATTTTATTGGCCAGTTACATGTCCAAACCTAACTTCAAGGAAGAATGGGAAATATGGTCTCTGTGCCAAAGACAAGGAAATATGTTTGATGGATAGTTAATTTTTCTCTGCCGGTTCAATAATTTGATGTCCATTTGGTTTAGTGGGAAATCCAGGCATATGCATGTTGATAGATTTATGTTTTTTTCTGCATGATTTTAATTTGCTTTGAAAGCATTCATTTGCTTGATGTGAAAATAATTTTAAAACTGAAAGGGACGTTGGAAGATATCTTGTGCCACCACCTCATTTTGTAAATGAGCTTAGAGATGGTATTGGAATTGGAATCTGACTTGTTTATCTACCCTGATAAATATTTTATATTAACTCACTTTGCTAGTTAGTATTTGGTACTTTACACTGTAATTGTTTTCTGCAAAGCCAGCAGCTTTTATTTGATGATCTTAGATCCTATATCTGGTTGAAGATTCTCACTTCCTTTTGTTGTACATAGATAAAATATTTTAATAAAATATCAATGAATTTTATTAAATTTATTTAATAAAATATTTTAATTACATAGATAAAAATATGTAGTTTAAATTTGCATTTAAACATGAGATGATTCAGGGTACATTTCTTGTGACTGCTTTGATTGCAATTAATTGTTTATATCATATTACAAACTTTCGTGGTGAATACAGAAGGTGGCAGAGAGTGAAAAGGAACTAAAGAGCCCCTTGATGAAGGTGAAAGAAGAGAGTGAAAAAGCTGGCTTAAAACATTCAAAAGACTAAGATCATGGTATCCAGTCCCGTCACTTAATGGCAAATAGATAGGGAAGAAGTAGGAGTAGTGACAGATTTTATTTTCTTTAGCTCCAGAATCGCTGCAGATGGTGACTACAGCCATGAAATTAAAAGACGCTTGCTCCTTGGAAGGATAGCTATGATAAGCCTAGATAGCATATTGAAAAACGGAGACATCATTTTGCTGATGGAGGTCCGTATAGTCAAAGGAATGGTTTTTCCGCCAGTCATGTATGGATGTGAGAGCTGGGGCATGAAGAAGGCTGAGCGTCAAAGAATTGATGCTTTTGAATTGTGGTACTGGAGAAGACTCTTGAGAGTCCCATTGTCAGCAAGAAGATCAAATCAGTCAATCCTAAAGGAAATCTACCCTGAACATTCACTGCTGAAGCTGAAGCTCCGAAAGACCCTGATACTGAGAAAGATTGAAGGAAAGGGGGGAGGGGACGGTAGAGGATGAAATAGTCAGATAGCATCATCGACTCAGTGGACGTGAATTTGAGCAAACTGAGAGAGAGTGGAGGAAAGAGGAGCCTGGCGGGCTGCAGTCCCTGAGGTCACAGAGTCAGACACGACGTAGAGACTGCACAGTAGCAGCAGCGACAGAATATTGTTCCGACAAAAGTTAACGCCCAGCATTCTTATTTTAATAATTCCCACTTCAGTTTAATTCAGTAGTTACAGAGGGCCACTGTACCAGACACTGACATATTATTTTATATAAAACCTACAATGTAGGTAGATGTTTGTATTTTACAAATGAGGAAATTGAAGTGCAGCAACTTAATAGACTTCCCTTAGTTTATATACCTAGTAAGAGACCGGTCTGACTTCTGGACCTCAGATATCCTCACTTCAAGTCTGCTTTACCTTATGATTTTATCATATTTATTTGGGAGGAAGGCTGGAGGCAGGGAGGTGAGTCAGGAGGCTCTGGCAGTCATTCCTGGTGTGGAGTTAGGATGTCTCCATTTTGTCTAAGCAGTGGGGAGGAAGAGGAAAGGGCATGTTCTTAGAATATGGCCTTTTTAAAAGTGCAAAGAAAAGGGAATAAACTAGGAAAACCTTTAGGTTTCTGGTTTGGCCCGCTGGTTAAGCATGGATGTTATTAAGAGATGGAAGACAAATTGGGTTTTGGATGTGGTTATTATGGCACCCGAGCAGTTTCCTAACGGGTTTAGAGACTCGGGGCACAGTTACAGACAGCCCTGGAGGCATCAGTTATAAGCTGTAGTTGAATTTACAGACAAGGATAAAATGGTCCAAAGTAAGCATAGAGTGAGAAGAAAGCCAAAGACTGCATACCTATGGAATCTTAACTGAAGGAAATAGAATGGAATATTTGATGGACTAGGGTCCCAGTAGCAGCAGAAGCCTGTCTCCTCAGGTTGCAGTAACAGGTTGTGAGGTCAGTTCAGGGAACCTCGGTGTGTGAGACACATTCAGGAGAGGGGAGCAGCTGTTTCCACGCTGAGGAAGGGGTCTGGGGAGGAGACTCTGCCCTGGGTTCTAGCAGACAACCAAAGGACACACACACCCAAGGGACATCAGGTGCTTCCTTTCTTTTCTCCTCTGCTCTCTTTATCCTCCAATGGTTAAAGAGAGTGAACGATGAGAACGGAGCAGAGGTTTGATGACCGGTAGGGAGAGATGGAAGCGGACATGGAGGCAGGCCTGTAAAGTCCCACATGGGCAGGATCCCCAGTCACCTAGTGACCATCATTTTAGTGGAAGAAGTCATGGGAAAAGTTTGATGATGTTCCCAGTATCAATCATGGCTCATTTAGCTGAAAGACAAGTCAAATGAGAGATCATGCCAGCAACATCTGAAAATCAAGAAATGACTGAAGAATTATCAGGATGGTTTGATAGATTGTTTATGATGTATCTTAAATCACTTGGGAAACAGGTTTTATAATACATGTATTTTAATATTTTAAGGGAATAGAATATATTTAAAATTCTAGGTTTATATTGATTGGTAATAATTTATATTCCTGTTAAAATATTTTGACTATCACTCCAAGGGACAAGTGAGTTGAAAGTGCTGACAAGAATTGTTTCAGGGAGTATTATAGCGATTGCAGTAGGAAAAGATTGTGATCCTCTCTCAGGATCCCAGAGTCAGCTCTAGGAGATTCAGAAGCTCTCCAGATTCCTGTTAACTTTTCTGCTCATTCAGGTTTGCTTTTAACAGATACAATTTACTCAGTGAGGTGAAGCAGAGAAAGAGACTTTGCTGCAAAACAGACCTGGGCTGCTTTGTTGGGGAACTGTAGCAGCTGCTGCATGGAGTGCTTTGAAAAGTAAATTGTATATGTTCGTGGAAAGCATTTCTTACTCTGGGACATAACTGTTAACAAAAGTTGTTTCTCTTCCATGTGGAATTTAGCAGAATTAATCTGTAATAGTATGCTAAATACTAAAATTTATTTTCATTTTAGGTAAAAACTCAGTAATACCGATTTGCCTAACATACACTCTTCAGTGCTAAAGTAAAAGCCTTGCTCAGATAGACAAAAATCCCAATTAGTGGATTTGCGTTTGTTTTACTGTTGGTAGTCCATATTTATTATCTGTATACAAGTTACATGTTTGAGAATACATTTTTTTTTAGCAGAGTGGCCTGTGAATCAAACCTAGATGTGGTTTTACTTTAACGTTTCAGTGATCTGGTAAAGGTAACTTTTGAAAAAATCCAGATTGTATTCTTTAAAATAGCTATAAATGCCATTTTAAAGACTGAGATATAATTTATGTATCATAAAATTAACCTTTTAAAATTGTACAGTTCAGTGATCTTTAGCATAACCACAATGTTGTGCAGCTGTCACCACTAGCTAATACCAGAATATTTTCATCATCCCTAAAGGACACCCCTCACCCATTGGCAGTCATTCCCTATCTCCCTTCCCTCACCCCAAGGCAAGCAGTAATCTGCTTTCTGTCTACATGGATTTGCCTGTTCTAGACATCTCATAGAAACAGAATCATACAGTGTGTGGCCTTCTGTGTCTGAATTCCTCACTTAGCATAATGTTTCAAGGTTAATCTAAGTCATTGCTTCTATCAGCACTTTCTTTTTTATGGCTGAATAGTATTTTATTGTGCATATGTACTACATTTTGTCTATCCATTCATTAGTTTTTGGACATTTGGGTTGTTTCTGCTTATGATTATTGTTAATGATACTATTATGCATGTTCGTACAAGTCTTTGTGTGAACACATGCTTTCAGTTCTCTTGGGTATATACCTAAGAGGAATCACTGGGTCAAATGTCAGACAGTATTCTATAACACTAGAAGCTTGAAAAGAAAGTTGAGATTTGTAGTTTGAGTTATGATGAAATCACTCTATGATTTTTGATGGAGATTTGGGCAGAATGTATATTGCTTAAATTTTATAAGAATAAGTAAAAATAATCAGAAGCCTTTCATTGGGTTTCCTTGTACATGTTCTCATAGAAAAAGATGGAAAATAACAAATTACATAAAAGCAACCTACAGACTTCTCTCTTACTGGCAGCTGATTTTGTAAATAATTCTAATTGGATTTCATCCAAGGCAGAAGCAGAAGGGGAAGGCATTGTTTGATAGAATATGGCAGTAGATTGAAAATTTTCACCTTGGGGATTATTCAGTGGAAATAGCGGATGTCCTTTTCATCAGGTTGAAACATAACTTGTTTAAACATCCTTTTACCTAGATGTGACCAAAAATGCTTTCAGTATTTGGGGCCAGATGTCCTTGAACTTTCTCTATGGTATATATTGAAACCTAATTTCTATGGAGTAGAAGTTGGTCCCCTTATCTCTGAGGTGACTTAATCAAACACATCACAAGAACAACTTAAATAATGACTTTAGATAAAACTTGAAAATGTAATATTTGACAGCCACCCACCTTAATAGAGATTAATACCACAGATGGACTTTTAGGGCTCTTATTCCATATCCTTTCCTGTATGAAAATAAATCAGATAAGCCCTCTAATTCTGAACTTCATCAGTTTAAACTCTATAAGTTTGTAAGAATATGTCTTTCTTAGAGGACTTAAATCCAAAGTACTATAGATAAAGGACAGTTAGCTAGTTCTAAACATTTGAATACCAAATACCAATATTTTTGTCAAAACACTTTTGAATTTCATAAAGCTATTGAGGGGGAACAGTCATTATAAATTGCATTAGAAGCAGTTTACTAAGCATTTGAGTCTGTTTTGTATATGAAGTACTATCTTGGGGAATGGAGAAAGGAGCAGAGTTGTATCAAAGGGATGATTCTTGCCTTCATAGTTCTAGGGTGTAAAGTAGGTGATCATGCAAAGCCTATTGAAGCATTTAATGGAAGTATAAGCTATGTAGTAGGTCTGAAGAAATGAGTGCTACCTTGATTAGAATGTATCAGAACATTTAAACTCTTTTTACAGGTAGAAAAAGATTTGAGAGAGAGCAACATAGGCACAGACTAGCACAGAATTGTGAAAGAATATAGTATCAGAGACGAGAGAACAGGTGAACGAAGCATGGAGAAAAACTGACCTAGGGGTTTAGTGGGGAAAATGAGAAAAAAATGAGTATGTTTTACATGGAGTTGAATAAGGTAAAGTGGGAAGGGCTTGAATTTAGTCCTTAAGTGGTCTGAGTGAATTTCTAGCCACAGTTTATTCATCCATAAAGTAAGGATAGTAATACATCCATGTAAAGTTACAGTGAGCTTTGAAAAGCTGGATGTGTAAACTACCGGATACATTATCTTACACTTACACTCGACTTAGACACTACCAATATTTTTTTTATATATTTAAAAAAATTTTTGTTGGAGACTTCTGAGTATATACCCAAAAGAATTGGAAGTGGAAATTGAGCAGATAATTGTACACTCATCATCATAGCAGTGTTAGTCACCATACCTGAAAGGCGGAAGCAACCCAGGTGTCCATCGATGGGTGAATAGATGAAATTCTGTATATTCGTGCAGTGGAGTATTGTTTGGCCTTATAAATTGGAAAGGAAGGGCATTCTGACACATGCTACAGCACGGGTAGGTGCTCAGTGAGATAAGCCAGTCACAAAGGGACAAATACCATTTACTGTTTAGTTGCTCAGGCGCATCCAACCCTGTTTCGACCCCATAAGCTGTAGCCCGCCAGGCTCCTCTGTCCATGGGATTTCCCAGGCAAGATAATGTGGGTAGCCATTTCCTTCTCCAGGGGATCTTCCTGACCCAGGGATCAAATCTATGTCTCCTGCCTTGGCAGGCAGATTCTTTACTACTGAGCCACCAATGAAGTCCGACAAATACCATATGCTTCCATTTATATGAGGTACCCAGAGGAGCTGAATTCATAGAGACAAAGTAGAATACTGGTTGTTAGAGGCTGAAAGAGAGGGAATGAGAAGTCATTTAATGGGCATAGAGATTCAGTTTTTTGTTTTTGTTTGTGTGTGTGTTTTTTGAGAGTCCAAACCATGTGACTTTGTGGGATCTTAATTCACTGACCAGAGGTCGAACCTGAGCCCTCAGCAGTGAAAACGTGGAATCCTAACCACTGGACCTCCAGGGAATGCCCAGTGGTGGGAGTTGGTTGCAGAGCAAAGTCAGTGCACTTAACACAGCACACCTTTACACTTAAAAATGGTTGAAATGTTTAATTCTATGTTCTTTACCCTGTTTGGTGAATTATATTTGTTTATGTGCATTTATTCATAAAATTGCAAAATTTTAGCAACATCATTCAGGGAAGTGCTTTGTTCCAGAAGCAAATGGCATTCCTGTTCAGTTGCCACATAATTTGGTTTCACTAAGATGAATTTCTTTTTGATATTTCAATAGGAAGAATAGTTCATACCAGTCTAAATTTGAGAAGTACCACAAAGATCATGGTATCTAGTACTTTTGTTTTCTAGTTGAGACATAGTCCTGGAAGTTGGTTGTACTTAGTTGATTTTATTAACTACAAATCATTTTTAAAAATAAATTCATTAAAATAATTTTCCATGATTTGAGTTGGCTCATGTGGATAAAACAATTCTACAACTAATGAATTCAGCCAGATATCTTTTCTATTGATAAAGAAGTGATGTTCTACCAATATGTTCTCCTGTAGTTAGTATCTTTTTTAAAGTTCATTCAGTATTAGGAAGGGTATTAAAAATATTAATTTGCTTTTCACGCTTGTTTTCTTTTCTTTTTAAAAATTCTTATTCCTCTCCCACTGCTGAACTTTGAAACTTGAAATTATTTCTCTTTAGTTATGCAGGCCATTTCACCTCTGTGGTTCTTGCCCTAAATTGAGCTCCACTTCTCCCTTTGCACATCCAAACACTCCTGAAAGGACTATTTACTCTGGGATGCCCTTCTTAAGCATTGTGGTAGATAGGTCCTGGAATTTCAGTCTTTCCTTGAACAGAATCAGATTCCTGGACATAATTTTCCCCCAGTGATCTCTGTAAACAGACTATCTCAGTGTAACAGTATTTCCTCTAGGATGATTTAAACCACCTTGCTTAGAGAGCCAAGGTGGTAAGAGTTCTTGTGATGGTAAGTCACAAGTTTTTCCTGTTTCCTTCTGTCTTTATAATCATAGTGTATATATTGTGTTTTAATTGTTATTTATTTATTGTATTTTGTGCTTTTTTTCTGACATGCACATTTTCCTATTTATTAACTGTCCCTGTAAAACATTTTAAACTTTAAATTACGGAATAGGTTTTCAAACATGGACCTACCTCATTTACCTATATTTCTGTACCTGTTATATCAGGCACAGAGGGTAAGTAGTCACGGTATTGCCCTTCTAGCAAGGGATGGAAGTGGACATTCGTTAAAGACTGTTACGTTATTTAAGTATTACAGCTTTGACTAGTGCCGCAGAGGAAGGGCTCCTGACACTAGGACAACATATAACAAGGCCTTGACTTAAAACGTGGTGGCGTCAGGCAGTTTCTTAAGAGGTGCTACTTGATGGAACGTGAAAGGATTAGTACATGGGGTTGAAAAAGAGGAGAGCGTGGAATGAAGGCTGAGGGAGCAGCATACAAAATCCCCTGAAGTCAGAGAGGGCACAGTGTGGGCGAGGAACTGAAAAAAATCGAGCACAGAGTCCAGGAGAGAAGACAAATATGTGCGTAAGTTATGTGCACACTTGGTTATGTGAGCATTCTATCTCACCGGACACACCATTCCCGAAATTCTCCAGGGAAGCAGAATCAATAGGACTCGTGAGGTAGGGGGATGGGGCAGGTAGGTAGTAATTTATTTTAAGGGCTTGACTCACATGATTTGGGGGCTTGCAACTATGAAATTTGTAGAGCAGGCCAACAGGCTGGAATTTCTTTAAAGAGTTAATGCTGCAGTCTTGAATCTGAAATCTGCAAGCTGGAAACTTAGGCAGTATTTCTCTACCATAGTTTTGGGCAGAATTACTTAGTTGGCAGTCCTCATGCTTCGTTCTTAAGGTCTTCAGCTGGTTGGATGGGTGTTCCCTCCACCCCCACCCCTCACCATTTTGGAGGGTTATCTGCTTTACCCAGAGTCTTGATTTACATGTTACTCACATCTTGAAAGTACTTTCATACCCACATTTAACAGCTATTTGGCCTGAGCACCAGATGAACCATCACATAGTGTTACCGTGAGAGAGCAGAGAAGAGACTGGTTCAGTGTAAGTGATAACCTCCCTTCTGACTGATTTCCTCTACCTTGAACTACACACTAGAATTTGTACCCTGTCTGTCAAATCAGCTTGAGATTATAGGTGTGTAGATAAAGTCATCCTTCACCTATAGGCTTACAGTGGCTTATACCCGTTAAACTGAGATAACACTTGCTTGATGAAATCATTGAGCCTTAAGCATAAAGCCCCAGGGAAGCTTGCTTGCACCACCTTCAACTGATAGAATGTTACATGACAAGAACTTTGCTTCTTGTATTTGCAGCATTTAAAATACTATTTTTGTTCAACATGGCCCTGAAATGTAAGCTAACTTTAGGAATTTGGGGGCAAGATTATGCCTAGAAATACTGAAGAAGTAGGAAAATTCAGAGAGTGTATTCAAACAATATACTTTTGTTAAAGGATTTGTATGGATTTACATATCCATCTTTGAAATGTATAACTACATGAGTATAGTTATATACTATATAAATGTATAACTACCTGCCCATAGCTTGAGTTGATGTAAATGGGGGTTGAAATTAAGCAGGTGCTTATAAACCATGTTAATGATTTTCCTCTGTATTCTGACAGCCATGGAAAGCTATTTAGGCTTTAAGCAGGGTGGTGATGTGGTCATTATTATTAGACTGTTATTAATTATAGTTATTGAATAGGCAAAAAAGACTATTTACAAGACTATTAAAAAGTCTGTGGTGTGAGAATGGATGAGAAAGAGGGGGAAAAATAGATGGCGGTAAGGCCAGGATCCTCTTAGAATTGGCAAAACAAAGATGGCTAGGTTTAGAAGGAATGTTGTGAATTCATTGCTGATTATGTTGATTTTTGAGGTCCCTCTGATGGGATTGTCAAATACGCGTTTGGATATATGTGATTCTAAACCAGAGATATAAAGTTGGGAGATGGCAGCCTTAATTGAAGCCAAGTATAGGTAATTTGTTGTAGAAGGAAATGGCAGCCCTCTCCAGTGTTCTTGCCTGGAGAATCCCAGGGACGGCAGAGCCTGGTGGGCTGCTGTCTATGGGGTCGCACAGAATCAGACAGGACTGAAGTGACTTAGCAGAGGTAATTTGAGAGCCTAGGACTGGCAGAGACTAAGAAGACATGGCCAGAGGTAGCAGAAAGGGGAACTAGGAAAAGATGCCATAGAAGGGACCAATGGGAAGCTTGTTTAAGCAAGGGGAAAAGTGGTCAAGATGCTGAATGCTGCTGTGTAATTAAGACTGAAAAAATGTCCATTAGATTCATTAACTGGCATAATTTTAAGTTAGAGCTGTTTTGGCTTAGAGATGTGCTCAAGCTGGAATGAAGTAGGCTGAGAAGTGTGAGATGTGGTTATTAAGAAGCTACTTTAAGAAATTTAACTGTGGAAAGGAGTAGAGATAGCGGGCAATAGTTGGGAGGAAAGATAGGGCCTGTGGATGGGAGAGACTGAGTGAGTGTAAATGTTGACAGCATGCAGTAGAGAACAAGTGGAAAACCTCAAATAAGGAAGGAAGCATCTGTGTTAAGGTTCCTGCTAGGATTGCATCTTGATTCTGAGGACAGGCACCTTGGCTGGCCTTTTACAATGGAACACCTGTCTACAGGAGTACTAGGGGTGAAGGAGATATAGTACCCGGATTTATTTTTCTTAAGTCCCTATTGTAGTCATCAGTGTCCAGACAGGAAACAGAAACTGCTTTGTTGTTCAGTCGCTAAGTTGTGTCTGACTCTGTGACCCCATGGACTGCAGCACTCCAGGCTTCTCATCCAACCGTCTCATCCTGTCACCCTCTTCTCCTGCCCTCTCCCGGCATCAGGGTCTTTTCCAATGAATAGGGAAGGTTTAATATAAAGAATTAACTGTATAGGGGACTTCTTTATAAGAGGAAGCATGAACTCTAAAGAGTACAGGAAATCAGAGGAGGAATCACATCCATGGAAGGAACACATCTGGTGAAGTCCACCCCTGCACCCAACTTAGCCCACTGAAGTCATGGGCCATCAGATGGCTGAGATGTTGCGCTGATGGTGTCTTCAGGAAGCTCTCCACAGGGAGGTGCTGAACCATGACTCCTTGCCCATGGAGGTGGCTCACTGGGAACCGCCCTGGGTCGCAGAGAGAACCTGCCCCCAGGGAGGGGCCTGGTGCTGCTGCCGCCTCCAGCCGCTGGCTCCCCGCGCTTAGAAGGCTGCTGCAGACTGGGCACTCCGGAATCAGAGCTCGTTCCTCCTGTGCTGTCCTTCCAGGGCCCTCTAGCAGTTAGGCCTAGTGTGTGCCAGCTGGCAGGAGGTCCACCTCCATTATGTACATTGACGAAGCTGTGAGACAATAAACTGACAAGTGGCACTTCTGTTATTGGTCTTGTAAATTTTTTCCATTTTTGTTTTCATAATGATTGCAATGGTGGATATCTTTATACATAAATCTTTGTGCACATATCTTCTTTAGCTCCCATTTGTAAGAGGTAATCGTGGTAAAGCTATTTAGTTATATAATGAGTGGTTCTTAAGTTTTGCTGTTTGCTTTTGTATGCCTGAAGTATTTCTGGAAGGAAATGAGAAATATAGGTCGTTGTTAGGAGAGGGAACTGGATTTTATTAACCTATCCATAAAATTGAAATTTTACGAAAGTATTTTATTGTAAATGTTAAAGGTGTCATCTGCTCTGTTGAGCTCAGCTTTACGGCTTCATCCGCAGCACGCTATGGTTTACCGAACAGAGTACTCGGTCACGTCTTGCTCTGTCAGCACCTGTTTTCTGGCTTCAGCATCATTTGCTGTTCAGAATGAGTCAGGATATTTTCATTTAGTTATTTCCTTGTATTGCTGTAAGAACCAGGTCATCTATCTCCTTTTTGTCTGTGACCCTCGCGTGGCACTTGATGGGATGATACAGCAGTGGTCAGCCTTCTGACACTGTCGCCGCCAGGCCTGATTTTTAGTGTTAGCTACTGGGAGGTCATGTGAGTGCAGGACTCTGTCAGGAGAAGTGTTAGAAAGAGAACTTAAATACAGATGACCCTACCATACCAGGTTCTGACTTTTTTTTCTGAACTTATTTTCCTCTTCCTATTTTTTACAATAAAGCCTTCACAAAGAAGACCAAGTTTCTTAAACTGACAGTAATGATAATAATTTTAAGAAACACTTTTTGCCCTGTGAGTATTACCTTATAGATTAAGACATAATAAAATAATGCTGAAAAGTATGGGTATAGAATTTGGTTGTTTTAAACACTTGAAAAAGTATAGCAGTATTTTTGACCTTTACTGACCTTTAATTCAGAGTGGACTCTGTAGGATTTATATCTGGTGCAACTGGTATTATTACTCATTAGCTTTAAAAAAAATTCAACTACTGAAGCAGAAAGAATTTAATTTGAAGTATGAGGAAAATGTTATTTTGAGTTTTGACACTTTAACCTTCATTATTTACAGTGTTTTGGGTTTTTGACCTAGGAACATTTTAAGGAAGAGCCAAATTATCTTTTAATTTTATCTCATGTGATCGTCTATTTTTGCTGCTTAAGGGAACAAAAACTAACCTGTATAAGTTCTATTAAAGCCTACCAGAATTTTGGTAATAGCCCTTTCTTAAGTTCTTTAAAAAAAGTATTTTTCTGAAAATCTTTGCCATTTCTCTGTAGGAGAGAGTAGATTTTTAAGACTAATGGACTCATGAAGTACAAGGAAGACTCTGAACACATTTCTGTCTGAGCCTCTTAAGTTCAGTCCCAGGAATGTGTGCTGTGTGCAGTGCCCGTCCCCACCAGCTATCCCCAGGTGGTGTGTTCTCAGAATCGAATCTAGGGCTGATGGAATAGATAACTGTTAAGCTTTTGTTGAGCTAGATGATGATTAGTTTGAAGTTCTTTACTATGACATTATTACTAATTTAGTGGTTGTTCCTTAGTAATTTTCCTGTTGGTTTTTCAGGACTGCAGGAATATGTGGAGGCTGTCTCTTTTCAACACTTCATCAAAACACGATCACTTATCAGTATGGATGAAATTAATAAACAGTTGATTTTTTCAACAGAAGACAGTGGGAAAGAAAATAAGACTGTAAGAATTTAAAGTCATATTTCACATTTATTGCCTAGTCTACACAGCAGTGTGGTGATTGTAGGAGATTCATTGGCTTGTAATGCAAAGAATATTGAGATGAAAATGTTCTTTCTAAAGTGTGATTTCATAGATTCCCAACTAGGGAAATTGTCTTTCTAAATACATTAGTTAGTGGCTCAACACCTGTGGGTAGGTTGGGGGGAACAGTGCCCGTTTATGCAAGCATTATGGAGTGGCTGTTGTGTAAGTCCACTCTTAGTTTTACTGTGTATCTGCTAGTGCCCTTTATAAACACTGTCTCATTCAATCCTTTTATTAAACTTACAAGGTAAGAATTACTACCCTCATTTCCCAAACGGCTTTTACAGAGTCTAAGTAACTTTTCAAGCCCTAGTCACGCACGTGTGCAGCTGACTTGGGAACCAGGTGTCCTGAACCCAAAGCCAGGAGTGCCCTCGTCACTCTCCCAGTGTTTCTCACCGTGTGCCACGGGGACCCTGTGCCAGGCATCTACCTCAAAGGGGTGTTTTAAAGGATTTGATTTGAAGACTTTAAATTAGGTAGTATACAGCACATGCCACATAGGTGCTCAGTAGTTAGTAGTCATTATAAGAGCCAAATAAAGTTGTTATGATACAGTGAGAGATGTTAATTTAATCACTGAGTTCATAATGCTTGTATCTGAAATGGTATAATTCAACTTTTAAACAAATACTGTTTTTTTCCCCCTGAGTTTCAAGATATAATATTCAGGCCATCAGATAAAATTTTGAGTATTAGATAGTCTCCTAAGATATTAATACACTTAAAGGTACAGTTAAACAGTTTTTTTTTCTTTTCTTTATTTTTCATCAGTTTTTCTTTCATTGTTATTTTAAAAAATCAGTCAGGTAGGCAGAAAGTGGAAGAAGGTATGGAAATCATATTTTCTTGAATGTTAAAATATTAATACTGAAAAGTGAGATAACTTGGCATGACAGGTGTAGCTTACTTCAAGGAAACCATATATTTTCTCAATTTTAAAAATTATGTGAATTTTATTGAGGAAATTCATCTTGAGAAGTAAAATTCTTTCATATTTTTAGTTCATTTAGTAAAGATTAAATTACAGAAAGAAGTAAGGGGAGCCTATGTGACCCTGCTTCTTAAATATATTAGGCAAATTACGATACTTTCCTTTCGATTCTCTGTAATTCAGAATGGAAGTATCAGGGCAAGAAAGTAAAGAGAAATGGGAGTAAATGCTCTATTCTGAGGATTTATGTAGTAAATTATTCTAAGATTAGGATGTCATAATCATACACATGTGTCTTCTCAAAATGTTAAGACCACATTCATAAATACTATTTCCTTTCAGTGCTAGAGATTGATCTTGGTGCTAAAAATTCTGGAAATCCAATAGGGGAAGGTATTTTGCTCTGACTTGCATATTGAGAGTAGTGTCAAACCATTTAATTCTTTAAAACTTCTTACGAAAAATTCAAATGCGCAAGAAAAGTGGAGAGAATAGTGATACATGAACACCCATGTCCCCACTACCTGGAGTCAATAATTGTTAATATTTTGCCTTATTTGCTTCATCTAAATGTTTTTTTGCTCAATTAGTTTAAGTTATAGGTATCCTGATATTTTTCCCCTAAATACTTCAAGTCCATTGTGAAAAATTGTATTTTAAGTAATTTTATTTTCCCTGGTTTCTAATATATATTATCAGTAAAGCAGAATTTATTTCCTTGACAGTTTGTTGATTTTTTTTAACATGCTTTTTTCTTCAAAATCAACTTTTTAGTTATATTCAGGGAACTCCTTCTAATGATAGAAACAAAGAACAGTAATGTTTTCTTAAGCAAAAATTATTTGTATAAATGACTTATAAAAACGCCAGCCACTTCCCCACCCCCCGCCCCCACTCCCACCATAATCTATTCTTTCCGAAAAGATGTCAGTTCTCTTAACAGTTAATAGAAATGAAATATAGCAGGTCAGGCTAATTGGGGAGCTGACTTTGGATACTTACCAAGTTCTAACCATTAACTAGTGATATTACCTGCAGTGTTTCTGGGACCTCATTTCTTATACTCCATACTGAGAAGATTGGAACATATGGTCTCTGAAAAGTCCAACAGTGTTAGGAGTCATGTCCTGGATACAAAGCAACCAGAATCACCTATAAGACCTAAATTTGGCTCTGTCATTTGCTCACTTAATTCTCAGTGTCTCTTACCTGTAGGTAAAGGTCTAATCTCTTACTGTGGCTTTCTCCCCTTGTTCTATCCCCTGTTCTGTCTTTCTAGACTCATCCCATACTGCTTCTTACTTTAAATTTTACTCTAAAGAAATACCTCACTAGTTCCTCAGGCACACAGCACAGTTCTCATCTGCATGCTGTTGCAGTTCCTTCTGCCTGAAATGTCCTTCAGTATAATTGCAGCCCACCTGAGTCTCATCAGACTTTTAATAACAGTTCAGACATCTCCTCTTTCAGAAAGAATCCATTAGAGAGAAGTTGATGTGGAGAGAGGAGATTGGTGTGGTGACGGTAATGGTGATAGCAGCTAACATTTATTGAGTATTTATTTTGTGTTGGGCATTATGCCAAGAACTTGGTAAATGTTATCTCATCCTTAAAAATAAACCTCTGAGGTAGGTACTGTTATCCCATTTTACAGATGAGGAAACTGAGGTTTAGAGAGATGAAATAACTTGCCCAAGGGCATACACCTTATGAAGCAAGGTCCTGGAAGAGGTGGGAGGAGATGGGTCAAGGTCATTTGGAAGAGTTAACCTCAAACAAGAGGAGGGACAACTCATCATCTGAGACTGAAGGATAGAAGGTAAAGATGGATGTGGACATAAATAAGTTTTTTTGTTTTGTTTTATTTTGTTTTTAGGGATAAGGTAATTGAGAGAGCTTATGCCAGGGGATCTGGCAAATAACCAGGCCAGTGAAAGTAGGCAAGATTGTTTACTGAGAGTGAAGAGGTTTGGGATTGAGTAAGGGGCTGAGGAGAAAAGTAGTGAAGGTTTGAAATAGTGTTCAAAGAGACGGGCGAGAATCATGTAAGAAATAAGTAAAAGGATTGGTGAGTAATTTGTAGTGGTACAAACGCTATACAGTTGTGATCATTATTATTATTTTTTAGCCTAGTGGTACTCAGTACTTGAATAAAGCACTAACAAGAATAGTTTTTAATACTGACTCAGGGTGTGTTTTTGCTGGGCAGGTACAGTAGAAAAATAGGAGTCTGAGGAAACTGAGGAGGATATAGCAAGAGAGTGTTAAATCATGATGGTCAGTGCTGAGTGGGGACAGAGAGGCCAGAAAGGGCCTAAGTGACTGAGAAAATCATGACTGGATCATAAACCTGGAGGGCTTTATGATTTGCCATTTAAATATGTAAGTCATTGTCATGTGATGAAGTCATTAGGCCTTAAGAATATGTTTATTTTATATGTCAAGTGAAGTTGGCAATGGTTGATTTTATAATGATACAATATTAGATTTCAGAATTATCTTGAAGTCGTAAATTCAACTCCTTGCTGAGGGCATGAGTTCTTCTTATAACATCTTGAATGGTCATTTAACAAAATGGATCATTTTATTTAGAGAAGATTAGTATGATTGACTTGCTGTTGATTTTGTACCTTATATGTATACACAGTCACTCTTTTTCACAGTGTATTTTCTTTGTGTGTGTGTGTGTTTATTTTTTTTCTTTACCAGCCTTCCTCTGATGCACAGGATAAGCAGTGCGGTACTTGGAGACTGAAAATCACGCCTGTTGATTACCTTCTGGGAGTGGCTGATTTAACTGGAGAGTTGATGCGAATGTGTATTAACAGTGTCGGGAATGGGGACATTGACACTCCCTTTGAAGTGAGCCAGTTTTTACGTCAGGTTTATGATGGGTTTTCATTCATTGGCAATACTGGACCTTATGAGGTTTCAAAGAAGCTGTATACTTTGAAACAAAGTCTGGCCAAAGTGGAGAATGCTTGTTATGCCTTGAAAGTCAGAGGTTCAGAAATTCCAAAACATATGCTGGCAGATGTCTTTTCAGTTAAGACGGAAATGATTGATCAAGAGGAGGGCATTTCTTAGGATAACATTACTCAGTTGTTTTTCTCTTAAGAACTCCTAAGAGAGACCAATTTGTAAGACTGTTATTTAGTATATCGTTTGACTTTATTGTGGCTTTAGAAATGTTTTCAGTTGTACTTGTTTTAAATTGTATACAGGCTGTACATAAAATTACCAAAATGAAACATTTCTTATATCTTACTCATGAAAATTTGCATACAGATGTGTTTGCATATATGCCTATTTGAATTTTTGTTGGCTAAACTTCATCATTTATCTTTGTTAAATGTGAACATGCTTCAGAGTGCACTTTCTGCCATACCTGTTTTAATTTACTTTGTGTGAATTTTGGAGTGGTAATATTTAGTGGAAGACATTTATAGTTTAAGTTGGTGATTTTTTTAATGTATAGAAAGATTTCTTAGTTACACATCTGGACTTGAGTTTCCTGTTTAAATTTCTTGGTAATATTGTGCCAAGCCTCCAAAATAGGTTTATTCCATAGAATTAGAATTAAAATTATTATTAATGTACTTTAATTCTATGAGGTATTGTAGTGAGAATTCATACTATATTCTGGCTAATTTTAGGTCATTTTCAATCCATATGAAACAGCCTTCCAGAAAAATTGACAGGTACCCAGATGTTAGTTTCTACATTGAATTATTGTCCTTTTCACAGAAAGTCTGATCGAGAATTGGCACTAACATTGTAATATTGTCACTAATGTTTGAGTTGAATTATATAATTGCACACACAACTGAAAAGCTAGTGATTATTTAGTAATTTTTCTTGTTATTATATTTCATTAGGCATGTTTGGAGGCTTTCCTATTCTGACATCTATAAGAAATTACATCTAAATAATTGTAATGAAGTTTTGAAATCTTTGAAATATTAAGTTAACCCAAATCTTTATAGTTGTCCAGTTGTGTTAATTGATACATAAAAAGTTGCCAAAGAAGATTCATCACATACAATTCAGCAATAAGACAATTGTCAACACAGTTGGGAATAACAAGTAGTATCACTAGTAATAGAAGTAGCCTCACCAGTAATATTTAGAATTGGAATTTGCCTACTGAAATTAGTTATAGATTACTCCCTGTGGTGTGAGACTGACTTGAGCATGGCACTGTTGGCTGACAACTAGACATTTCCTTTTGGTTTTGTGAGTTTTGAGAGTCTGGATATTGGATTTTATTTTTGGAAAGATTAGCAGCTCTGTTTGCAAGGGCTTATTCTTGGAAAGTGTAATTTTCCAAAAATTATCACCTAAAGGAAAATAAAATATATACATGCCTAATAGACTAGGTTTGTTTGTTGTTTATTATGGTGGTAGTATGTATTTTTGGTTTCCCTATTCAAAGATACTGAAATAGTTTTATTACATATTTTTGTTTCTTTTGCCACTTGAAGTTGATGAATATCTTATAGATGTTTAAAATTGAACTCTTTGAATAAAATATTAAAATGTAAGAGTTTAGCTTATTTTTTGATCAGTTGAGAAATACTTCATCAAACTGTTAAGAATTTTTAGCCTTAACAGGAAACTTGATACAGACTTGCTTAATATAGAGATTTATGATTTCTTAAAATGGGTCCAGAGGTGGTGAGAGTTTCAGGAAAGACATTCTTTCACCTCTCATTGACCCAAACTGGGTAACTTTCCTATCCCTTTAAACCAGCTAGTGGAAAGGAATATGAGATCACCTTAATGTATCGAAGTGTCCATTATCTGAGAGAAGAGTGAACACAAGAAGCTGAATCAGGGTGTTACCATCATAGGGGAAGGGGCAGTGGCCTTTGGGTTCATAGTCAGCACTATCTGCTACAGGTGGATTGGTGCCATGGCTACGGATGCATTTCTACATGACATGCTATACTAACACAGTAGGTGTTAGGCTGGATGGTAGAGGATCTCCAAATATATCCTGAATGACTCTCAGTTTTAAAATGGTTGCTCTGATACCATCACCTGTGGTAATGTTTTTCATCTTTATTATAAAAAGAAGCTGGTTCTAGGTAACATGGCAAGTTCCTGAAAAATTCTAAGATAAAACTGGGTTATTTCTTTCATAAGTAATTGCTGCGTGTATTAAATCAGTGTTTTTTCCATAATGAAGACTGCAGAACCCTAGGGCTTTTTGAAGGTGCCTCAAAGAAAGATGTTATTTAAATGAGAGATTGGTGAAATGGATTAAAAAACTTAATCCAAACTCTCTGCTAACTACAAAAGACTCACTTTAGATTGAGACACACAAATAGATTAAAAGAATGGGAAAAGACATTCCATGCAAACAGTAACCCAGAGAGCTAAACAAATAAACTTCAACACTTTTTTTGGCTAGAGACAAAGAACAACATGGAATGGTAAAAGGCTCAATCCATTGGGAATATATAGCAATCACAAATATATACAGAGTCCCAAAATACATGAAGCAAAATCTAAGATAATTGAAGGGAGAAATAGTTTAGCAGTAATAGTTGGATAATTTAATACCCAGCTTCCTATAATGGATGGGCAGACGAGACAGATCAGTAAGGAAGTAGAGGACTTGAACAACACTGTAAACCAAACTAGAGCCAGCACCGTGATGGTGTACCATGACCAACACTGTGGAATTCCATCTCAGGAATGCGAGGTTGGTTCAACATGAAAATCAGTACATAAGCCATATTAATAGCATGAAGAGGAAAAAAACATGATGCATGTCAGTAGAGACAGGAAAACCGTTTAACAAAATCTGACACCCTTTCATGACATAAGTACTCAACTAACTCACAGTAGAAGGGAAATTTCTCATCCTGGTAAATGCACGCATGCATGCTCAGTCACGTCCAACTCTTTGCAACCCCATGGACGTATATAGCCTGCCAAGCTCCTCTGTCCATGGGATTCTCCAGGCAAGAATACTAGAGTGGGTTGCCATTCCCTTCTCCAGGGGACCTTCCCAACCCAGGGATCAAACCCAGGTCTCCTACCTTGCAAGCGGACTCTACCATCTGAGCCACCAGGGAAGCTCCTGGTAAAGGGCATCTGTAAAGCATACAACGTTGTAATGGTAAAAGAACTGAAAGTTTTCCCTCTAAGATAAGGAACAAAGCAAGGATGTCCAGCATTGTACTGGATGTTCTAGCTAAGGCAATTAAGCAAGAAAAAGAGGGGCAGATTGTAAAGAAAGAGGTAAAACTATCTCAGATTGGAGATAACATGATATTATCTGTAGAAAACCTCTATAAAGAATCCTTGAAACCACTCAGACCATTAGGACTAATTAACGAATTAAGCAAGGTTGAAGGATACAAGATCAGTATATAAAAATCAGTTGTATTTATATACACTAGCAATTAGAAATCTGAAAATCAAGACAGTAATTGCATTTACAATAGTATTTTTTGTTGTTGTTTAGTCACTAAGTTGTGACTTAAGTTCTTTGTGACCCGATGGCATTACAAAGAATAAAATATATAGAAATAAATTGACCCTAAGTGCAAATTGTTGGAGAAGGCAACGGCAACACACTCCAGTACCCTTGCCTGGAAAATCCCATGGACGAAGGAGCCTGGTAGGCTGCAGTCCATGGGTCGCTAAGAGTCGGGCATGACTGAGCGACTTCACTTTCACTTTTCACTTTCATGCATTGGAGAAGGAAATGGCAACCCACTCCAGTGTTCTTGCCTGGAGAATCCCAGGGATGGCGGAGCCTGGTGGGCTGCCATCTATGGGGTCGCACAGAGTCGGACACGACTGAAGGACTTCGCAGCAGCAGCAACAAATTGTACAGTGAAAGCTATAAAATGTTGCAGAAGAAAAAGGTGCCCTGTGTTCTTAGAATTATTGTTAAGATAGCAATACTCTACAAATTGATCTGTAGGCTCAATTCAGTCCTTATCAAAATTGCAACTTCACTTTGCAGAAATAGAGAATCTGATCCTAAAATTCATTTAAAAATTCAAAGGACACAGAATAGACAACAAAGTCTTTGAAACAAAGAACAAAGTTGAAGGATTCACATTTTTAAAATTTTGAATCTTAAAGGTACAATAGTCGAGATAGTGTAGCATTGGTGTAAGAATAGATACATAGATCAATGCAATAAAATTCAAATTCTAGAAAGAAATCCATGTATCTATGGTGAGTTGAATTTTTAATTAAAGATTTTATTTCTCTGGAGTAGTTTTTACTTCACAGTAAAATTGAGAGGAAGGTACAGATATTTTCCATACATCCCCTGACCCACATGTACCTCTCCAGAGAGGTACATCCCCCAGCAGAGTGGTTGGTGCATTTGTTACAATGAATGTGACTACATTGACTTGTCATAATTGCCCAAGGCCCATAGTTTATTATACAGTTCACTTCTGGTGGTGCACATTCTGTAGGTTTGAATAAGTCAATAGATCTTTGACAAAGGTGTCAAGACTATTCTATGGGGAAAGAATAGTCTTTGGTGCTGGGACATCTGAGCATCCCTTGAAAAGAATGAAGTTAGAGTCTTCAAATTCTACAAAATTTAAGGGCTTTCCTGGTGGCTTAGTGGTAAAGAATCTTCCTGCCAGTGCAGGAGACACGGTTCTGTCCCTGGTCTGGGAAGATCCCACACGCCTAGGAGCAAGTCAGCCCGTGAACCATAAGTATTGAGCCTGTGCTCTAGAGCCTGGGAGCTGCAGCTCCTGAAGCCTGCATATTCTACAGCCTGTGCTCCGCAACAAGAGAAGCTATTGCAGTGAGAAGCCTGTATGCTGCAGCTAGAGAGCAGCCCCACTTGCTGCAACTGGAGAGAAAGCCCTCTCATCAACAAGACCTGGCCCAACCAAAATAAACAAACTTTTTAAAAATTGAAAATAGAGCAAGGACAAATATAGAAACTAAAACTGTGAAATCCTTAGAAACAAGAGTACATTTTCTTGACCATAGATCAGCTAATGGTTTCTTAGGTCTGACATCAAAAGCAGAAGCATCAAAAGAAAAATTGAAACATCCATCAAAAGTAAAACTTTGAAGCGTCAAAGAACACTATCAAGAAAGTGAAAAGGCAGCCCACTGAATGGGAGAAAATGTTTGCCCATCATAATCTGATAATGGTACAATGATGATAGATAAATGTATCTAAAATATATAAGGAACTCTTAATATTAAGTGACAACCTCATTTAACTAGGCAAACAAATTGTAAAGGTAGTTTTGTAAAAGTGACATGCAGATGGCCAATGAGCACAGGAAAAGATGTTAAACATCATTAACCGTTGCATGTGTGTGTGCTCAATTGCTTAGTTGTGTCGGACTCTGCGACCCCATGGACTGTAGCCTGCTAGGCTCCACTGTCCATGGAATTTTCTGGGCAAGAATACTGGAGTGGAGGGAAATGCAAATCAAAATCATAAAGTACCACTGTACATTCACTACATATATATTTTTTATGTCTTGTATATAATGAAAGAAGGAGAGAGAGAAGGAAAGGAAGGGAGGGAGGGAAGTCAAAGAAAAAAAAAAAACAGAAGGAGAGCGAGGCTTGTGTGTGAATGTTTCCAACAGTGTTACCTACAGCCAAAAAGTGGAAACAACCCAAATGTCCATCAACTGATCATACTCCTGCCATGAAATATTTATTCAGCTGTAAGAAATGAAATGCTGGTACTTGCATCATGGATGAGCCTGGAAAACTCTGCTAAGTGAAACTAGATATACTTGGACCCAGAAGTCAAGAAAGTACCTCATGGTCAATAATTTGTTCAAGTCAATAGGTGTCACATTTGCAACTCATAATCTTTTTTGCTGTTGAGACTTGGAAGGTTTAAATTCAACTTTAATTCCAACCCATGGGTTAACAATAGGACAATAGGACTTACTACTTTTTGTCTACAAGTGCATTTATATAAATTCAGTTGATTCTTAGAGCTCTGATGTAGGCAGGACATGGTAATATCCGCTCCTCGATACCCCCTTTATACATAATTAAATATATAAGTAGTGTAACTAAGACCTAGAGAGAGGTTAAGTAGCTTGCTCAAGGTTACCTACTACACTAGACAAAGATTTGGGATTAGAAACCATGTCTAATGAAACTTAGGTGACAACCTTTCTGCAATAGCATACCACTTTTTGTGGTTCTTAATATTACATGTGACCTTGAGCAAGTTTACCTAAAGCCTTAGTCTTTCTGAACCTTAGTTTTATTATCAAATAATGCCAGCCTTACTCTTCTCAGGTGTTTTTATGACTGGACAGTATAATCTATGTGAAAATGGTTTTCAGGGCATGAAGAACCCAGGAATGTCACTTCTTGAATAGTCTATATCTGCAAAATTTTGCCTGTAGTTTAAGGAGATGCATACGCCTTCAGAAGTCCATCTGTGGGTGCTCTAAAACTAAGTCCCTGAGACCCAGATTAAGAGACCTTGTTTCTGTTTGGTTTGGCTGTGCTGTGTCTTTGTTGCAGCATGTGGGCTCTCTAGTTGTGGCCTGCGGGCTTGGTTGCCACTAAGCAGGGTCTTAGTTTCCCAACCAGGTATCAAATCTGCGTCCCCACTGGAGGACCACCAGGGAAGTCCCAGAAGACATTGTTATTGGAGCAATTTAAAAGTGTCTTTCACATTGTACAGTTGCATAAGCAGGCAATTTCCATTGTGATATTCCAAAAGGGGCAGATACTCAATTTTGTTGTGTGAGTGAAATGCTGATATTATATTAGAGAGTTTCTTTAATGAGAAATGCCTGTGACTTTCATGTCATTCTCAAATGGGTCTTTGACCTTAAAAAGCCAAGAATTACTGGTCTAGATGTTTTCTTATGTTACCATGTATCATAAAAGACTATAAATCCAAAGATCCTAACTAGATGAAGCAATTTCTAGGATTTATGAAGTAATGGGATTTTCTTTGGTTCTTTTGTTTGTTAAACCATAAGTGAAGTTCTGTTGAAGAATGTTCCAGTTATTGCTTCCCTTGTCCCCTAATGAAAGTTTTCATGGCTGAATAATACTCCATTGTATACAGTCAGCCCTTTTTTATCTTTAGGTTTTGCATCCATGGATTCAACCAACTACAGATCAAAAAATATCAGGGAAAAATTTCCAGAAAGTTCCAAAAAGTAAAACTTGAATTTGCTGTATACAAGCAACCGTTTACACTATATCAACTATTTGCATAACATTTACATTGTATTAGGTATTATAAATAATTTAGAGTGATTTAAAATATTTGGGAGAATATGTATGGGTTATGTACAAGTACTATGTTATTTTATTTAAGAGACTTGAATATCCATGAATTCTGATATCTGCAGGAGAAACCAATTGCCTTTGGATACTGAGAGTGACTGTATATGCCACATCTTTATCCATTTATCCACTGATGGACTCTTAAGCTGTTTCCATACCTTGGCTATTGTGAATAATGCTGCTGTAAACAGGAAAGTGCAGATATCTTTTTGATATCCTGTTTTCATTTCCTTTGAATGTATACTTAGAAGTGGGATTGCTGGATCATATAATTCTATGTTTAATTTTTTCATGGAATTCCATACTGCTTTCCATTATAATGGCTGCACCAATTTGCATTCCCACCAACAATGCACTAGGGTTCTGTTTTTTCCACACCCTTCCAACGTTTGTTATCTCTTGTCTTTCTGATAATAAATACATTTTCTAATGAGCATGAGGTAACATTGTGGTTTTGATTTGCATCTCCCTATTCATTAATGATGTTGAGCATCCTTTCAAGGATCTGTTGCCATTTGTTTGTCTTCTTTGGAAAACTGTCCAATTCCTCAGCTCATTTTTAATGTTTGTTATATCAATAGTTTTTTTGTTATTGAGTTGTGTGAATCTTTATATATTTTGAATATATATGACTTGCAAATATTTTCTCCCATTCAGTAGGTTGCTTTTTCATTTTTTCATTTGATGGTTTGATTGTTTCTTTTGATAAGTAGAAGCTTCTTAGTTTGATGTTGTCCCACTTACTTGTTTTTGCTTTTTAAAATTTTTAATTGGATGATAATTACTTTACAACATTATGTTGATTTCTGCTGTACAACAATGCAAATCAGCCGTAAGTGTTTTTGCTTTTGTTGCTGTGCCTTTGCCATCAAAAGTACTTTTTTTACTGGTCTACAGTTTGGGAGGAAAATGCTATTTATAACCCATCTCAATGATCTTTTGACTAGTAAGCGATTAGACATTCCAAATCCCAAGTCTTGCTTAGGAAACATGACAAAACAGCATCTAGGAAGTATAAGAGCTCAAGATTCAAAAGTCTAGAACTTTTTCCATATTCATAATACAAATAAAAGCCTCCAAAATTCCTTGTCTACCTAATAGTACCCACAAGTGCACATGTGAGCATGCACGCTCAAACACCCCCACAGTACTTTGAACACCTCTTTAGTACATCCCTGTGTGGAGGGAGAATGGATAGAAGGCTTTGGCAACACCAAAGAGGCAGAATCCTAATGGCACTGATCTTTAGCAATCACGATTTGAGGCACCCTCCAGGTAAAGCATCTCAATTAACTGAGGTTCTGACTGAATGCATAGGAAACATAGAAGGAGGTGTAGAAGAAGAAAAGTATAAATATCAGCTCTCACCTTGGGAGCAGTTGCAGAAACAAGTCGTATTGAACTAAAAGAGGAACGGAGACCAGAGATGGGTAGAGACTGATGGGACTTCCTAAGGGAAGACAGTGAAGCACTCTGGTTGCCTGAAGGATCATTGCCTTACATTAGATGGAAGCATGAAGTGGTCTGAAGGTTCAAAGCTAGCTGGGAGGGTGTGCGAGCTGCAGGCCAGAGGAGTGGGCCCCGCTGGCACTGCCTGTCGGTACTTGGTGCTAGGGCCTTTCCAGTTGGTGCAGTGGTACAGAATCCACGTGCCAGTGCCGGAGATGAAGAGACACGGGCTCAACTCCCGAGTCAGGAAGCTGCCCTGGAGTAGAAAATGGCAACCCAGTATTGCCTGGAAAACTCCTTGGGCAGAGGAGTCTGGTGGGCTGCAGTCCGTGGGGTCACGAAGAGTTGGACGTGACTGAGGGCACACACACACTCTTGGTACCAGGGCTGCCTTCTGAATTCTCACTGTACTGTTGGAGGTGGAAGCTTAGAAGCCACACTTCCTTGGTTTCCTTGCTAAGAGGGTTTATTTGCCATCTCCCAGTGAGAGGTACATGCAATATTTGAAGAACAAGAGAAACAGAAGCCGTAATGGCTCTGCAGCATCGGAGGCAGAGAGCCGGGCTTGCTCAGAGGGCTTACGTGAGGTTTTGCAGGAGCTTCTGCACTCTCCTAATCACCTGCTTCAGTGCTGCCAGCAGCTGAGCTCATCAGCTGTGGTTTCCTGCAGTTCCTGTGACTTCTGGGTTTCCTGAATTCACTGGCAGCTTTCCCTGAACTTCCTTTCACCCAGCCCTTCCAAGGTTTTGGAAGCACCTGTGTTAAATCCTGTCCTGTGTGATACCTCGAGTGCTTTCTCTTTTCCTGACCGAGTGCTGACTACCAGGGAACAAGCATGAGAAGAGGTGCCTGTTGTCTCTTGCAAGAAAAATGCAAGTTAAAACTACAGGTTGGCTCTTTTCACCTGTCAGCTGGATAAACAGTGGACGACTGGTAGCAGTATGTTAATGTGGGGGAAGTTGGCTTCCACGCTGCTGTAAAAATTGGAAATTGACATTACTCTTTAAAATTGGTGATTCCCAGGTGGTGCTCGTGGTAAAGAACCTGCGTGCCGGTGCAGGCGTCACAGGAGACATGGATTCAGTTCCTGGGTCAGGAAGATCCCCTGGAGAAGGAAATGGCAACCCACTCCAGTATTCTTGCCTGGAGAATCCCACAGAGAGAGAAGCCTGGAGGGCTATAGTCTGTGGAGTCACAGAGTCGGACACGACTGAAGCGAGTTGGCATGCATGCTATGAAATTGACATTGATCTCTACAAGCGGTATTTTGGTAATATCTATCAAGTTTATTCATACATTTGTGAATTACATGTTCAAAACATACTTATTATAGCATTGTTCTGAAATACTGAAATGTTTGAAATGTGAGTGTCCTATGAAGGACAAATTAAATCAGTTATGGTGCAACCATATGATTAGATGCTATAAAGCCGTTTAAAACAATGAGGCAGGTCTGCATATTCTGTTATGGAAAGATATTCATTTTATTTTAACTGAAACTAGAAAAATGTAGATATGCCACTACCGTGCAAAGGTTAAAATGTGTTTTTGTTAACATGCAGATTCTTTCTAGAAGAATGCACACAAAATGACAAGGGTGATTGTTAGCTGCCTTCCTTTCACACATGAATGGGTGAGCAAGGGAGAAAAATTGGTGGCACATTTGTAGGCTTTCAGTGATGTAAAGAGCTTGAAACCAAGGATAATATTGGAATTATTATTGTTTTTTATTTTTATTAACTTTGTCGTCTCTTAGGAAGATTTGAGATTTAAAAAGATGTGATTTGGGGACAAGTAGACCAGAGAAGGGCTTCCCAGGTGGCACTAGTGGTAAAGAACCTGCCTGCCAATACTGGAGACACAGTAAGACAAGGGTTTGATCCCTGGGTCAGGAAGATCTCCTGGAGGAGAGCATAGCAACCCACTCCAGTATTCTCTCCTGGAGAATCCCATGGACAGAGGAGTTCTTTAAAACTTTTTAAAACCAATTTGCTCCAGACTTCTTTCCAAAGAATTAAGATGTTACAGAGTTTCACCCCACCTCCACCATCCCCAGAGGCAGTTACCAACCATAAGATTGGAATACATACTCTTTTGATACTTATTTTCTGTTTTTACTGCTTATGTATTAATCCACAAACACTTCTGTTTTGTTTGCATTTTATTTTCTGTATGAATGAATTTTATTTTTTATATGAATGAATTTTATTTTATTTAATATAAATTTATTTATTTTAATTGGAGGTTAATTACTTTACAGTATTGTATTGGTTTTTCCATGCATCAGCATGAATCCACCACAGGTATACATGTGTTCCCCATCCTGAATCCCCATCCTGAATCCCCCTCCCTCATCCTTCCCTGTACCATCCCTCTGGGTCATCTCAGTGCACCAGCCCCAAGCATCCAGTGTCATGCATCGAACCTGAACTGGCGATTCGTTTCATATATGATATTACACGTTTCAGTGCCATTCTCACAAATCATCCCACCCTCTCCCTCTCCCACAGAGTCCAAAAGACTGTTCTATACATCTGTGTCTCTTTTGCTGTCTCGCATACAGGGTTATCGTTACCATCTTTCTAAATTGCATATATATGCGTTAGTATACTGTATTGGTGTTTTTCTTTCTGGCTTACTTCACTCTGTATAATAGGCTCCAGTTTCATCCACCTCATTAGACTGATTTAAATGTGTTCTTTTTAATGGCTGAGTAATATTCCATTGTGTATATGTACCACAGCTTTCTTATCCATTCATCTGCTGATGGACATCTAGGTTGCTTCCATGTCCTGGCTATTATAAACAGTGCTGCAATGAATATTGGGGTACATGTGTCTTTTTCAATTTTGGTTTCCTCGGTGTGTATGCCCAGCAATGGGATTGCTGGGTCATAAGGCAGTTCTATTTCCAGTTTTTTAAGGAAGCTCCACATTGTTCTCCATAGTGGCTACACTAGTTTGCATTCCCACCAACAGTGTAAGAGGGTTCCCTTTTCTCCACACCCTCTGCAGCATTTATTGCTTGTAGACTTTTGGATTGCAGCCATTCTGACTGGTGTGAAATGGTACCTCACTGTGGTTTTGATTTGCATTTCTCTGATAATGAGTGATGTTGGGCATCTTTTCATGTGTTTGTTAACCATCTGTATGCATTTTAAAATTTTGTAAATACTGTCAAGTATACAAATCTTTTTGCAACTAGATTTTTTTTTCATTTAATTTCATTTAATATTTAAAATTTTGAAATTTACTCACATGGATATATGTAAATTCCAGTTAATTCATGTTAGCTGCTACATAGTATTCTACTTTTAGGGCTTAACCAGTTTATCCATTTCCCCTAGACTATAGCTGTACCCTAGACCACCCTCCTGGTTTATTAATTTAGGTTTATTAATTTATTTAGCTCCTGGTTTATGCTCACTCTTTATATATCAGACCCATTTTAATTCAATGGCAAGTTCAAGATACATGAAGATAATTCTTCTAACATACTGGACTACCAGGGAAGTCCGGTTTACTACCATGTTGAAAGATCAGTTAACACCTTTCTAGTATCCCAACTCTAACAGTTCTTAGACCCCACTGGACCCCTCAATTCATTGACCTTTCCACTGCTCATTAACCTCTGAGTAGCCTCCTTCCCTTTATCTCCCAGCTTTAATGTCCTTGCTAATAATTCCCTTTCCTTTGCATACACCTTCAGCTCTCCTGCTTTCTCTTACTTCATCTTACTCATTGGTGAAACTAAATCCCAGATTAAGTCCATCTCTCTAACTCCTTTACACGTGCCCCAGTGGTGCTGAAGCAAACCCGGGAACAGTAGATGGCCACACTGACTGGTCTCACTCTATGACCATGAGCATCGTGTTGGGCTCATGCTGCCTGGCAGCCATGCTGCTTTTCCTCAGTCCATTCATTCTTCCTCTCTCATCAGTGACATTTCACACCGTCTCCTCCTGTATCTCCTCCTCAGCCTCCCATTTGGCCAAGGACTAGGAAGACTGAGGACGACAGAGGAGAATTTCCACAGTCTCATCATACTTAGCAACCAGCATTTGGCTTCACCTCGTCTGCCTCCCTGCCTCCTGCTGTCTGTGTTTTCTCTAAGGCCAGCCTCTCCACTTGTGTCTTGCGTCCACTCTCATCTGTTCAGTGGCTACTCCAGCAAGTCTCACCTCTCTCCTTCCTGAATGATTGATTTTATTCCCTTTCTACTGGAATTTCCCACCAACATACAAACATATCTTTAAAAACTTCCTGAAAGAGATGTATACTTTCTGAATCTAATTCTTCTCCCGTTCTCTCTGGGATCCACTCAGAATTGTCCCCGACAATTCACTGAACTTCAGCTCTTTTCCAAATGCTGTTTTTTTTTTCTTTCTTTAAAGATTTATTTTTAATTGGAAGATAACTGCTTTACAATGTTGTGTTGGTACACAACATGTGCAATGTATGTCTACTATACAACAACATGAGTCAGCTCTAAGTGTGCATATATCTGCTCCCTCTTGAGCCTCCTCCCATCCCTCCTTGCGTATGTCTTTTGTTTTGTTTAGTTTAATATATAACTGTCTGTCTTACTCAACCTGCAGCAGCATTTGACAGGTGGTGATGGACCTGTCCAGGACCTTCTCCTTGGATGCTCTTTCCACTTACTTCCAGACACCCCATTCTTGGTCTTCCTCCTGTTTCTCTGGCTGCTTCTCAGCTTCCTTTGTTGATTCCTTCTTATCACCCTGACCTCACCTTGCAGGACCTGAGGCTCAGTCCTTGGATGTCTTCTCTAATTACATTCATCCCCTTAATGGTTTTATGCAGTCTTATGGATGTATAAAACCATTAAGGGGATGTCTAACTCAGTGAAACTAAGCCATGCTGTGTGGGGCCACCCAAGATGGGAGGTCATGGTGGAGAGGTCTGACAGAATGTGGTCCACTGGAGAAGGGAATGGCAAGCCACTTCAGTATTCTTGCCTTGAGAACCACATGAACAGTATGAAATGGCAAAATGATAGGATACTGAAAGGGGAACTCCCCGGGACGTTAGGTGCCCAATATGATACTGGAGATCAGTGGAGAAATAACTCCAGAAAGAATGAAGGGATGGAGCCAAAGCAAAAACAATACCCAGCTGTGGATGTGACTGGTGATAGAAGCAAGGTCCGATGCCGTAAAGAGCAATATTGCGTAGGAACCTGGAATGTCAGGTCCATGAATCAAGGCAAATTGGAAGTAGTCAAACAGGAGATGGCAAGAGTGAACGTCGACATTCTAGGAATCAGCGAACTAAAATGGACTGGAATGGGTGAATTTAACTCAGATGACCATTATATCTATTACTGCGGGCAGGAATCCCTTAGAAGAAATGGAGTAGCCATCATGGTCAACAAAGAGTCCGAAATGCAGTACTTGGATGCAATCTCAAAAAGGACAGAATGATCTCTGTTCATTTCCACGGCAAACCGCTCAATTTCACAGTAATCCAAGTCTATGCCGCAACCAGTAATGCTGAAGAAGCTGAAGTTGAATGGCTCTATGAAGACCTACAAGAACTTTTAGAACTAACACCCTCAAAAGATGTCCTTTTCATTATAGGGGACTGGAATGCAAAAGTAGGAAGTCAAGAAACACCTGGAGTAACAGGCAAATTTGGCCTTGGAGTATGTAATGAAGCAGGGCAAAAGCTAATAGAGTTTTGCTAAGAGAACACACTGATCATACCAAACACCCCTCTATACGTGGACATCACCAGATGGTCAACACTGAAATCAGATTGATTATATTCTTTGCACCGAAGAATGGGGAAGCTCTATACAGTCAGCAAAAACAAAACCGGGAGCTGACTGTGGCTCAGATCATGAACTTCTTATTGCCAAATTCAGACTGAAATTGAAGAAAGTGGGGAAAACCACTAGACCATTCAGGTATGACCTAAATCAAATCCCTTATGATTATACAGTAGAAATGAGAAATAGATTTAAGGGACTAGATCTGATAGACAGAGTGCCTGATGAACTGTGGATGGAGGCTCGTGACATTGTACAGGAGACAGGGATCAAGACCATCCCCATGGGAAAGAAATGCAAAAAAGCAAAATGGCTGTCTGGGGAGGCCTTACAAATAGCTGTGAAAAGAAGAGAAGTGAAAAGCAAAGGAGAAAAGGAAAGATATAAGCATCTGAATGCAGAGTTCCAAAGAATAGCAAGGAGAGATAAGAAAGCCTTCCTCAGCAATCAAGCAAAGAAATAGAGGAAAACACCAGAATGGGGAAGACTAGAGATCTCTTCAAGAAGATTAGAGATACCAAGGGAATATTTCATGCAAAGATGGGCTCAATAAAGGACAGAAATGGTATGGACCTAACAGAAGCAGAAGACATTAAGAAGAGATGGCAAGAATACACAGAAGAACTGTACAAAATAGATCTTTATGACCCAGATAATCATGATGGTGTGATCACTCACCTAGAGCCAGACAAACTGGAATGTGAAGTCAGGTGGGCCTTAGAAAGCATCACTATGAACAAAGCTAGTGGAAGTGATGGAATTCCAGTTGAGCTATTTCAAATCCTAAAAGACGATGCTGTGAAAGTGCTGCACTCAATATGCCAGCAAATTTTGAAGACTCAGCAGTGGCCACAGGACTGGAAAGGGTCAGTTTTCATTCCAATCCCAAAGAAAGGCAATGCCAAAAATGCTCAAACTACCGCACAATTGCACTCATCTCACACGCTAGTAAAGTAATGCTCAAAATTCTCCAAGCCAGGCTTCAGCAATACATGAACTGTGAACTTCCAGATGTTCAAGCTGGTTTTAGAAAAGGCAGAGGTACCAGAGATCAAATTGTCAATATCCTCTGGATCATCGAAAAAGCAAGAGAGTTCCAGAAAGACATCTATTTCTGCTTTATTGACTATGTCAAAGCCTTTGACTGTGTGGATCACAATAAACTGTGGAAAATTCTGAAAGAGATGGGAATACCAGACCACCTGACCTGCCTCCTGAGAAACCTATACGCAGATCAGGAAGCAACAGTTAGAACTGGACATGGAACAACAGACTGGTTCCAAATAGAAAAAGGAGTACGTCAGGGCTGTATATTGTCACCCTGCTTATTTATATACAGAGTACATCATGAGAAACTCTGGGCTGGAAAAAGCACAAGTTGGAATCAAGATTGCCATGAGAAAGATCAATAACCTTATATGCAGATGACACCACCCTTATGGCAGAAAATGAAGAGGAACTAAAAAGCCTCTTGATGAAAGTGAAAGAGGAAAGTGAAAAAGTTGGCTTACAGCTCAACATTCAGAAAACGAAGATCATGGCATCTGCTCCCATCTTTTCATGGCAAATAGATGGGGGAACAGTGGAAACAGTGTCAGACTTTATTTTTTTGGGCTCCAAAATCACTGCAGATGGTGATTGTAGCTGTGAAATTGAAAGACGCTTACTCCTTGGAAGGAAAGTTATGACCAACGTAGATAGCATATTGAAAAGCAGAAATATTACCTTGCCAACAAAGTTCTGTCTAGTCAAGGCTCTGGTTTTTCCTGTGGTCATGTATGGATGTGAAAGTTGGACTGTGAAGAAGGCTGAGTGCCGAAGAATTAATGCTTTTGAACTGTGGTGTTGGAGAAGACTCTTGAGAGTCCCTTGGACTGCAAGGAGATCCAACCAGTCCATCCTAAAGGAGATCAGTCCTGGGTGTTCATTGGAAGGACTGATGCTGAAGCTGAAACTCCAGTACTTTGGCCACCTCATGCGAAGAGCTGAGTCATTGGAAAAGACTCTGATGCTGGGAGGGATTAGGGGCGGGAGGAGAAGGGGACGACAGAGGATGAGATGGTTGGATGGCATCACGGACTCAGTGGACGTGAGTCTGAGTGAACTCTGGGAGCTGGTGATGGACACGGAGGCCTGGCGTGCTGCGATTCATGGGGTCGCAAAGAGTCGGACACGACTGAGCTGATGGATGTATATACTGTCTACACGCTGACAGTTTTATATCTCTGTGTCGGCATCTCTTCTGAACTCCAGATGTGATGTACAAGTGTGTTCTCAGTCAGTCATGTTCTACTCTGCGACCCCATGGACTGTAGGCTGCCAGGCTCCTCTGTCCATGGGATTTTCCAGGCAAGGATACTGGAATGGGTTGCCATTCCTTCTCCAGGGTATCTTCACAACCCAGGGATTGAACCCACATCTCTTACATCTCCTGCATTGGCAGGCAGATTCTTTGTGCCACTTGGGAAGCCTCCCAGTTATACCTGTCAATGCCCAATTCAAAATCTCCACTTGAGTGTCTGATGGATGCGTCCAGGTTAACAGGTCCAGAAGTTAGCTTGTTTCTCCTGTCAAACCTTCTCCATCTGTTATCTGCTTCTTCTCAATTGATGGTGACTTCATCCTTGCAAACGAACAGGCATGATGATAGTCATCTCAGTTCTTCACTTTGGCTCATATTCTATATTTAATCTGTCAGAAATTCTGTAGGTCTATATTTAAAAGATATCCAACATCTTTTATCATCCTGGTCCACACCGTCACCACCTTTCACTTTTGTTACTGCAGCAGCTTCCTGCTTCATACTTGTCCCCTCCTGAGTAGGCAGAGTGGTCTGTTAACCTGCAGTCAGGCCAACTTGCCTGTCTATTGAAATCCTTGCAGTGGCTACTGTTTCATTCAGACTAAAATGCCCAAGCCCTTGAGATGGCCACAGGACTCTGCACTAGAGGTCCTCAATCTTTTTGGTACCAGGGACTGGTTTCGTGGAAGGCAGTTTTTTCACAGACCTGGGGAGTGGGGAGGACGGTTTGGGGATGATTCAAGCGCATTACATTTATTCTGAACTTTATTTCTATTATTATTATTGCATCAGCTTCAGCTCAGATCATCAGGCATTAGATCCCAGAGGTTGGCGACCCCAGCTCTATACCATCTGCCTGCCTCCTCTTATTTCAGCCTAATATTCTCCCTCTGGGCTTCCCTGGTGGCTGCTCAGTGGTAAAGAATCTGCTTGCCAGTGCAAGAGATGCAGGAGATTCGGGTTCGATCCCTGGATTGGGAAGATCCCCTGAAGGAGGAAATGGTAACCCACTCCAGTACTTTTGCCTGGGAAATCCCATGCATGGAGCAACGGTGGTGGGCTATGGTCCATAGCGTTGGAAAAAGTCAGACATGACTGCACGCGTGCACACACACACGCGCGCGCGCACACACACACACACACACACACACACACACACCACACTCCCTTTGACTTACTGCACTCCAGCCTCACTGGCCTCCAGCTTGTTTTTTTTTTTTTTTAACAAGGTCTGTTTCTTGTCTCTTTTTTTATTCAGATATCTGTGCACTATTTTCCTCATCACTTTTAAGTTTGTGCTAACAGGCCACCTTCCAAATAAGGCCTACCACGATCTAATTTAATCACCATTTGCAACCTACTCCCAATGCACTTTCAGAGGGTGGCCTCTCCATGGAACACAGTATGAACAGTGTCCTTGGCACTGTGGAAAGTACCATTCCCTTCTTACATGGGTAATATGTAACCAACCAAAGTGTTAGGCTTGCTACTTGTCTCCCTTAACTAATATGTAAGCTCTCCAGGGAGAGGAATGTTTGTACTCCCAGGTGTATCCCAACATATTGAACAATCCATGGGTACACATAATGGGTACTTAGTGAATACTTGTGAAATAGACAAGGAGATTGTTTTCAGTTCTTTGGTATTACAAATAATATTTGTAATAGAGTAGTGAGTACCTGTGATGATTAATTTTATGCGTCAAGCTGACTGGGCTAAGAAATGCCCCGACATTTCATCACACATTATTCTGGGTATGTCTGTGAGGATATTTTTTGGATGAAATTGACATTTGAATCTGTAGACTGCGTAAAGCCTCTGGCCCTCCCTAATGCAGGTGGACCCCATCCAACCCTGAATAGGACAGAAGGCTGGAGGGAATTATTCTTGCCTGGCTGCTTGAGACTTTGGTCTTTCCTGGCCTTTGAACTCAGACTGAAATATCAGTTTTTCTTGGTTAGTGAGCCTGCTGGATTTTGAACTGAAACTTATACCTTCGGCTCTCCCGGGCCTTCAGCTCGACAGCTGCAGTTCTGGGGACTTCTCAGCCTCCATAATTGCAGGAGCCGATTCCTTATAATAAATCTCTCTATATATATCTATATGCATATTATATGTATGTGTCTATCTGTCTAACTGCCTATCGATAGATAGTTATATACACATGTGCCCTACTGGTACTGTGTCTCTGTAAAACTGATTAATACAATATTCTCAGATTGTCTCCTTGTGAGCATATGTAAGAATTTATCTAGGTAGATGATATGGGAGAGAAATTGGTTGGTCCTAGAATGTAGACATTAAATTTTACTAGATATTATAAAGTACTGTACTAATCTATATTTCTTTCTGCACCTGTGTAAAAGTTTGTGTTCCCACATCATTTTGCCAACCCTAATAACCAACCTGATGGTTTTTATTTTTATTTATTTATTTTAAAAATATTTATTTGGCTGCACCACGTCTTAGTTGGGACCCGCAGAGTCTTTGATCCTCACTGCAGCATACAGGATCCTTAGTCGTGGCGTGTGGGATCTGGTTCCCCAACAGAGTGTTAGCCACTGAACCACCTGAGAAGTCCCAGCCTGATGGTTTTGAAATGGTATCTTTTAAAATGATTTTGTCCCTCACTGACTAGTTTTATCTATATGAAATTGCATTTTTGAGAGCCAAAAACCATTGAATACTGATAATTCAATGGGGTCTAATCTGACAGTGACTATCTCTGCAATTACAAACTCTTTGCCATTCATATTTCTTCTTTTATAAATTACTTGTTCATATGATTTCAACATTTTTCTATTATATTGTTTCCCCCAACCCCCTCATGGCCTTTCCCCATTTTTGAAATTCTTCTTTATATGAATACCTTTTCCTGGTCTATGGTTGGGAGTGTGTTTTTTCATACAGATATGTGTTATTTTAATATCATCATATTTACCATTCTTCTATGATTTGTGCTGTTATTGTCTTAAGAACTTCAAACATACCCTGAGGTCATAAGTATATTATATATTTTGGTCTATTATTAAAAAAACTTATTTTAAATTGAAGTATAGTGTCTCAGGTGTACAGCAAAGTGATTTGGTTATACATATATGAGAGTATACATATATATATTTTTCAGACTTTTCCATTATAGGTTATTACAGATATTGAATATAATTCCCTATAATACACCATAAGTCCTTGTTGTTTATCAATCTCATATACAGTAGTTTGTATGTGTTAATCACAGATTCCAAATGTATCTCTCCCTCTTCTCCTTTGGTAACCATAGGTTTGTTTTCTGTTTATGAGTCTGTTTCTGTTTGATAAAGAAGTTCATTTGTATCTTTTTCTTTTAGATTCCACATATAAGTGATTTTGTTGTTGCTGCTGTTGTTATTGTTCAGTCACTCAGTCATGTTGAATTCTTTGCAACTCCATGGATTGCAGCACACCAGCCTTCCTGGTCCTTCACTGTCTCCTGGAATTTGCTCAAACTCATGTCCATTGAGTCGATGATGCTGTCCAACCATCTCATCCTCTGCCACCCGCTTCTCCTCTTGCCCTCAATCTTTCCCAGCAGCAGGGTCTTTTTCAGTGAGTTGGCTCTTCTCATCATGTAGCCAAAGTATTGGAGCTTCAGCTTCAGCATCAGTCCTTCCAATGAATATTCAGGACTGATCTCCTTTAGGATTGACTGGTTTGATCTCCTTGCAGTCCAAGGGACTCTCAAGAGTCTTCTCCAGCACCACAGTTCAAAAGCATCAATTCTTTGGTGCTCAGCCTTCTTTATGGTCCAACTCACATCTGTACGTGACTACTGGGAAAACCATAGTTGATATGATATTTGTCTTTCTCTTTCTGACTTACTTTGCTTAGCGTGATAATCTTTAGGTCCATCCATGTGGCTACAAATAGCATTATTTCATTCTTTTTTATGGCTGAGTAATAATCTGTCATATATCTGTATCTATATACTACCCTTTCTTAAACCAGTCCTCTGTTGATGGACACTTAGGTTGTTTCCATGTCCTGGCTATTATAAGAGGTGCTGCTATGAACATTGGGTTGCGTGTATCTTTTCGAGTTAGAGTTTTCTCCAGATATATGCCCAGGAGTGGGATTGCTAGATCATATGGTAATTCTATTTTTAGTTTTTTAAGGCACTTCCACACTGTTCTCCATCGTGGCTGCAATTTACATTCTCACCAACAGTGTAGGAGGGTTCCCTTTTCTCCACATCCTCTCCAGCGTTCATTTTTTGTAGCTTTTTTCCCCCACATTGTGTGACTTGTGGGATCTTAGTTCCCCAACCAGGGATTGAACTTGGGCCGTTGGCAGTGAAAATGCAGAGTTCTAACCACTGGACAACCAGAATATCCCCTGTAGACTTTTTGATGTTGGCCATTCTGAACAATGTGAAGTGATACCTCATTGTGGTTTTGATTTGCATTTCTCTAATAATTAGCTACGATGAGCATCTTTCCATGTGCTTGCTGTCCATCTGTATGTCTTTGGAAAAATGTCTATTTAGGTCTTCTGCCCATTTTTTGATTGGGTTGTCTATAAATCTTTAAAAGTTTTGCCTTTTCCATTAGGTTTGGGATCATTGTGGAAATTTTTCTGGTATTCTAGGGTATGGTGTGTGATATGGATGAGAGAAGGGGTCTTATTTTTCCATGTGGATTGAAAACTTTGTCCTTTCCCCATCAGTTTGCAATGCGGTCTCCATTATCTTAAGTTCTCCTAAGAAACGTTGGTTTCTCTTGGCTCCCTCTTTCACGGCCCACTGGTCTATTTGCCTGTCCTTGCTGGCAATAACACACTTACTAATCACTGTAAGTTTATACTGAGTTTTGATAAATGAGAGGGCAACTATTCTTGCCTTGTTTTTCTTCAAATTTGTCTTACTGTTCTTGTATTATTTCTTCTTTCACTATTGGATAAAATTTTGCAGTGTGTTTTAAACTGAATTTGCTAGTCACTTGAAATATACCTTTTCATAAGGAGAAAAATATCTTTAACTTTGTTCCTTTGTTATGGCTGAGTTAGAGTGAGTTATGTGGAATCAGTGAATTAATTATCACCAAAGCCGGCAGGGAAAATCAACAGCCCATGACCGAAAAAAAAAGGTTATGACAATAAGTGATCCATTCTCTACAGCAAATATTGTGACTTTCCTGTTACAAGCATGTTCCCAGTAGCAGAGTTACAAATCAACAGTCTCTCAAACAATTTAAAAGTAATATTACAGGAAAACATGATGACTTCATGATGTCAAGGTACAGAGTAAGTATACATTTGACTTTTTATAATCATAGGCCTGTAAGTTTTTATTAATGTTTCCTTTACCTACCTAACAAGATGTAAGGGCTCATTCAGGGCTTGGAAACAGACTTCCCAGTTCTCCTCGCCCCGCTTCTCCAAGTTCCTGACTAGCAATTGCTAGCTAGCTCTTCCTGGCAGCCTCTGAGTCAAGTGAGCCTTGCTATCCAGTCAGTGAATTAGTTAGTATTCAGCAGTTTTCTTAATGCTAGCTTGCAGATCTCTCATAGTCTCTACTTTGGAACTTAATTTACTATTTAATTCATCTATTAAACTTGTTGGTGGAGAGAATCAATTTTTTTTTGTTTCAATAACTTTTTAATTTCTATAAGTTTTATCTGTTTTTCAATCCTTCCTGTTCTGTTTTCATAGTGCCTTATTCTTTTGTTTTCTATTCCTTTCTTTTAAAAATCTCTCTAATTAATTTTAAAATATGCTTATTTCATAATGTCTTTCAGACTATCCTTGAGGGGCTAATCCTGGTGCATCAGTGGGGGTCATGTATTCAGGTATATTATGTATTTTTTTTTAACTTGTGGTTTACCACTTAACCTAAAGTTTTATCTCCTGCCTTTATGTGTCATTAAATCCATGCTCCTGGTGTTTAGTACCTACTGTTGGGTCCCCTGGGAGCAGCATATCTATGTGCTTTCATCCATGGGCATGGTCAATTCATGTGCGTCTCAGCCTGCATTTCAGATCACTCTTTCTCAGAGACTTGTTTTCTTTTTCTGTGTTCCTTTATGTGTCATTTCTCTGGGTTTATAGTATATGGCATTCTGCTTCAGGTCATTCTTCCCTATTGCCAGATATGGTAGTTAAATTTTTGAAAGAAAAAAAATTTTGTACTTAATTTTTATACATACATTGTTGAAAAATCTAAAGTCAAAAAATTATTTTCTACTTGAAGAGATAATTACTATTTAGCATTATATTCTATATCTTTGTAATCTTGTCTGTGCATATGTGTATATGTATGTGTGCAGGTGTGTAAACACTAATATAGTTATTGTTAAGTTAAAGAGGAATTATCCTCATTGTACTATATAATATGATTTTCAAAAATTAAATATAATGTCAAAATGTTTACATGTTAACCACTATATTCCTACTAGATGCTTTTTAAAGGCTACAAAGTATACCATCATGATGCTATAATGTAATTTATTCCACCAATTGTGTTGTTGAACACTTTTTAAATGTTTGTGGTTATAAACAACACTGATACAATGACCTTAGAAGTACATCTTTGCCTGCATCTTTGTTTATTTAGAATAAGTTGCTGAAAGCAGAATAGCTGGGTAATATGAGTATTTTTGTTATTTACTGACAAATTGAGTTGTTTTCTTCTGGGACAATTATCAGCCAGACTCTCTTTCCTAAATTCTTGTTTACCAGATATTGAAGATTGAAATGATATGAGTATATATTTATATGTATCTCTTCCTAGAGCTGTAGGCATAACACTAACATTTTCTCCCAAGGTTAGGGAGTGAGTTTCTGGCATGTCTTTCCTACCTAACTCCACCCTGTCAGAGTTAATAGGAATTCCATGTGTCACACGTGCTCTGAAGCATCAGTACGTGCTCTGAAGGAGAAACGGTTCTCTATGATTACTTTTCAACCTGAAAAAAAGTACATATGCCTCACATTTATCTGCTCCACTTACCAGCACCCAGCCCCATCCTGCCTCAATGAACTTAATGAGAGTAACAGATGCTATTTCTTTTTTTAATATACTTTTTATTTTGTATTGGAGTATAGCCGATTAACAATGCTGTGATAGTTTTGGGTGGACAGCTAAGGGACTTAGCCATCAGAATGTATCCATTCTCCCCCAAACTCCCCTCCCATCCAGGCTGCCACATAACATTAAGCAGAGTTTCTTGTGCTATACACTAGGTCCTTGTTGATTATCTGTTTTAAGCATAACATTGTGTACTGGTCCACCCCAAACTCCCAACCTGCCCCTGTGTGCTTAGTCGCTCAGTCATGTCTGACTCTTTGCAACCCCATGAACTGTAGCCCACCAAGCTCCACTGTCCATGGGGATTTTCCAGGCCAGAATACTGGAGTGAGTAGCCTTTCCCTTCTCCAGGGATCTTCCCAACCCAGGGATCAAACCCAGGTCTCCCACATCGCAGGTGGATTCTGTACCGCCTGAGCTACCAGGGAAGCCCAAGAATACTGAGTGGATAGCCTGCTCCTTCTCCAGGGGATCTTCCCGACAGACGCTGTTTTTTCATCTGTGTTAGTGTGCTGCCAGGTAACAGCATCATTCTGAGGTTACTAGAACTGAAGCACGGAACAGTGATGAGAGATGGACCAAAAGATCTGTGAGACGATATTCTTCACGTCTTCCAATCTGTACGTCCAGCTGTACTTCCCTCTAAAGTCATTTATGTAACAGAATGCTATATCAGAAAACTCCAGGCTGGTTTTTACTAAAGTATTCTTTTGGTTAAATTGTAGATAATATAAAATCTTGCCATTTATTCTTGTTTAAAAACATTGAAAGGAGGCATGATATGACTCTAATAAATTATCATTAATTTTGTTAAGTTTCATAATGGCATTTTGTCATAGAAGAATATGTTGTTGTTTAGACACTAAGTTGTGTCCAGCTGTTTTGTGACCCCCATGGACTGCAGCCCACCAGGCTTCTCTGTCCATGGGATTTTCCAGGCAAGAGAATACTGGGGTGGGTTGCCATTTGATATTCCCAACCCAGAGATCAAACCGTCGGCTTCTGCATTGACAGGCAGATTCTTTACCGCTGAGCCAACAGGGAAGCCCGTAGAAGAATATACACGTGGGAATTCACCGGTTGTCCAGTGGTTAGAGCTCTGTGCTTTCACTACCAAGGGCAGAGGTTCTGTCCCTGGTTGGTACACTAAGATCCTATATGCCGTGCAGCATAGCCAAAAAACAATATGCATATGTATTTTAGACATGCATATCAAAGCACATGAAGTCTGGAATTTGCTCTAAAATTCCATGGAACTCTCCATGGAATTTTAGGGAGGGAGGGAGAGAGGAAGCAAGCAAGTGTGGCAGAACTTTATGGGCCCATTGTATTATTCTCACTTTGTGAACATTTGATAGTTTTCAAAATGTAGTAAAAAGGTAGTTTCTTAGGGCAAGAGAGAGAAGAGAGACATGGAGAGAGATATTGAGAGGGGTTGACTGATTATCCTGTTGAATCTCTGAGTTAAAAAAACCAAGGGAAACCTGTCTGACAAAGGGGGAAACCTGGCTGAAGGGGGCCTTGTTGTGAATGAGCCCCCTGCTGCCATCTAAAAGCTAGAGATTCCCCGATGGCACAGTGATAAAAGAATCCTCCTGCCAATGCAGGAGGACCGAGTTCGATCCCCAGGTTAGGAAGATCCCCTGGAGAAGGAAATGGCAACCCACTCCAGTATTCTTGCCTGGGAAATCCCATGGACAGAGGAGCCTGGCAGGGCTACAGTCCATGGGGTGGCAAAAGAGTTGGACACAACTCAGTGACTAAACAACAACAACAGGCCATCTAAGGGCACAAAGAGAAGCAAGGCTGTGTCTTTTAGATACATCCCTCTACCCCATACACATACGCAATTCCCATTGCTCTAAGCCTGTTCTGTAAGAATGCAGTTAACTTAGGATTTAATAGTGGGAGGAATATTAGAGAGCATGTAACCTACCCTTTTTCTTAAGTAAATGAAGAAATCAAGTAAAATACATCTATTTCCCTGCATAAGCATCTTTCAAAATCTCCTCTCGTGTACCCTCACTGCAGTTTTGAAAGGTAAAAGCTGGAGATGTTGCTCTGTTTTTATACACAATAAGTGAGGCCTTGTGTGTTGGTGGGGAGTGGGACAAGTGTCTTTGCCACTTTAAAAAGTCTACACTGAAATGACCTCTTTCCTTGAATTTAAAGTATTTTTAATGAAGCTTTGTGTATTGACTTTAAAATTTATTGTATATTCATTTATTTGGCTGCACTGGGTCTTAGTTGCGGCACATGGGGTCTTCAGTAATTGCGACGTGTGGAATCTTCTTTTAGTTGCGGCATGCGGGGTCTAGTTCCCAGTCCAGGAATGAACCAGGCCTCTGCATGGTGAGTCTGGAGTCTCAAGCCCCGGACCACCAGGGAAGTCCTGAATCGAGGCCTTTTGGAATCTGTCCCAGACTCCTCGTATTGTATTTCGTAGAGCACTAGGAATTAACAAGCCCTTCAAACAGAATTAAAAGTTATTAATATCACTGATATGTGAGTAGGGAAACTGTTTTGACGCCATCTCATTTTTAAAATTGAAGGCCTAAGTTTTGATTCTGATATCATAAATTCCCTTTAGCAGCTGTAAAATTGTGCACGTTCAAGTTCAAAAGTCAGTAGTGAAATGTTTAAAGTTCAGCAGTGACATTAAGGTCTGGATGAAAATATGAGATTTTATTTGTAAGACAAGCAGAATTACAGAAATAATGTCACAATTCAAAATATATTTCTCCAAACCTAAGATACTCATCTGTGACACCCCTAATGAATTACCTCTGCCTGCTCCCCTGACTCCCTGTAGGCTCTAAAGGTAATGTCAGCTTCCCAAGCACGTTTAGTGTTCTTCTGTTTTCTATTTTTCCTAATGCTCCTTCCTCTTTACATGCCTTCTTTTTTAAGACTGAGCTCAGATTCTGCCTCCTCCAATTTGGTGAAATCTTCCTTACTAGCTTGCATCATGAACTCTCCCTGTTTCCTAGCAAAACTCTAACACAGTAACACAGATGGAGAGGCTTAAATGACTGAAACATATCTCATACTCCTGAGAGCAGGACCAGCTCTTTCTGGGGCTGTGAGGAGGGCTGTGAGAGCCCTTCAGGCCCCTCCCCTAGTTTCTGATGCTTTGCTGATGGTCTTTACTCCTTGGCCTGTGGCGGCATCACCCCCCAGTCTCTACCTTGGTCTTCATGTGGTGCTCTCCCTGTGTGCACGTCTGTCTCTAAATATCCGCTTTATTGAGGACACCAGACACATTGGACTGGGCCACTCTGCTCCAGTTCTACCCCATCTTAACAAATGACACCTGCAACAGCGTATTTCTAAATAAGGCTATATTCTAAGGTAAGAAGAGTGAGAACTTCAATATGTGGATTTTTCTGGAGATCCCAATTCAACCCATAAAATTCCTTCTTTTGAATTTTCTCCCCGCTTCATTTATATTTTGTTCATGGAATCTAACACATTCTGTGTTGTTAACAAGTCTTGAGTCTCCTCCTAGAGTGCAAGATCTTCCAAGTCTGGTTCATCTTCATATAACCAGAAGTGCCAAGGATAGAGGATGGGTTTGTCAGGGGCCTTATATAGTCCTCATTATGGCTACCTCTGGTCCCCAGGTTAGGCTATACCTCCAAATGGCAACAGGCAGGATTTTATTAAAATAAAACTTCATTTTTTCAGGTACATAGTCTGTGTACCTGAATGCATGCAGGTAAGTTTTTGTACCCTTGTTGAAGGCAGGACAAAGTGATTGGGATTTGAAAGTCAGGTGGACAACCCAGGCTGTAATAGCCACTTGATGGTGTCAGCCAGGAGGGAGAGAGAGAGACAGAGTAGCAAGTATGACTTTCAAAAAAAGCTGGGGAAGACTCTGAGTTAGTGGCTGAATGGGTGGATGCCTCAGGAGTAGTGGATACAAGCATTAGGATTATAAGAGCATTCTGAAACCTAATGCTAATGTTCTGGGGACAGAGATTCTGCAGGACTTGAAGGGGAGGAGTGAGTGTGAAGACAAAAACCAATTACCAGTAACCAGGACCAAAGGGCAAAATACCTGTGCCAGGGTCTATGCCAGCCCCAGGATCTGGACAACACAAGCACAGATGCCAGAACCAAGAGGTGAGTTTGATGATGAGCCAGTCCATTGTCTTTTTCCAGAAAGCTTGCATCATTCTGAAGGAAGTCCCCCCAATCTGGGGAGGAAGGGACGGCTGGAGCAGGGAAGGGTGGCATGCTCCCCAGCCCAGCCTCAACAGCAGACTCACAAAAGGCCAGGCTTCATTTGCTGTTCATTCAAAGTGCTGAACTACATAACTAGGGAAAAAAGTCACGGTCCCTTCACTCAAGAGGTTTACAGATCTACAGGGAATAAAACACAGCCAAGAAAAAGTAAACAATCATCCGGTGCCCTACATTTGGGCAAGTTCCATAGAGTTGGAAAGGAGGTCCCTCTGTTGATGGAGATGCCGTCTCCAAGTGTGGCCCTTGGACGGTGGCATCAGTGTCCCCAGGAGCTTGTTAGAAAGGAAGATTCACAGGCTGCACTCCAGACTTACGAAGTCGGGGTCACTGGAGGTGGGCCAAGGAATCGGCATTTAACCAGCTTGGCAGGTAGGGGATTTCTTGTGCACACTGAAGTTTAGGAGGTACTGCACTTAGGAGCAGCCGGGAGATGGGAAGCAGGAGGCAGGAAAGGAAATGGGGAGATGTGGACATGGAGTGAGTGATGGAGGAGAGACTTCGGGGACTGATGGTGAATTTACAACTTTCCAAGCCTTTAGTTAGGAGCTTGGAATCTGCAGGATGGAGAACAGGGCAAGCAGGAGAGCATCACACTCCCCTGAATGCCAGAACTTGACTCCATCATTTAGATTAGCCTTTCCCCCAAACCAGAGATGCTCCATGAATAAAAGGATTCCAAGAGCAGATGCCTTTGGGGAACGCTGGATTCTGTTCACACCTCCTGGAGATTTATAGTGCACATGAGCACGATAAAGACATCAAAATTCTTTTTTAAAAAACAGGGATCTATTTAATAAGTTTTGATCCTTTGCTCACTCAGCATGTGGTCTGCAGACCAGCAGCATCAGTGCCACCTGGGAGCTTGCTGGGAAATGCAGAGGGACGTCCCCGGTGATGCCGTGGCTAAACCTGTGTGCTCCCGGAGTGGGGGGCCCAGGTTTGATCCCTGAACAGGGCACTGTTAATAGACCCCACATGCTGCAACTCAGAGTTCGAAGGCTGCAGCTGAGACAGGGTGCTGTCAAATAAGTAAATATTTCCTAAAAAAGAAAATGCAGAGTCTTCCTCTCTACTCCAGAGTCAGAAGCTTCATTCAACAACGTCTCAAGGTGACGGATATGCTCTTTAAAGTTTGAGAAGTGCTGGTGTAACCCATTATTGTTGTGGAACTCACTTTGGAAATGCTGCCTTAGGCAATGAGAAGCCAGTGATTCTGAACAGGAAAGCAGCAGGATGAGAGCAGCCTTGTCCTACACAAAGCCCCTGAAGGAGTCTTTCCCTTTCTGCTGGTGCTCCCTCCCCTCGAGCGCTTCCGGTCATTCTCCTCCACTGCAGGAGACCTTGTTCAGGCATGAAGCCCCACAGAGACTTTTCTGGGCAGTGCCACACTGGCGACCTGTAAACCAGTGATCCATGAGCTTCTTGCTCTCAGGAAACTCAAATACCTTTCATTGACCTGGAAACCCAGCCATTGTTCTTCCTGATGATCAGATTCTAGTGCTTCATCCAAACTTTCAAGGCATCTTTGGATCCCCGTCATTTAACAGTCCCTCTGTGCAGTTTTTAGATAAGATCTACCAGGGTAGTCTTTTCAAGCATGGTCATTTCATTACACTTTCTTTTAAAAAAATAACTTGAAAAATTATTGTGTTAAAGTGTCATTCTGAATTATTCGCTAGTTGTGTGCGCTCCTCGTTTTTGAAAGCAAGCATCTTGCTAGTCAAGTTTTGAAGCCCCCAACTAGAACTTAGGGGGTTACTGAGTAACAACAAATGGTGGGAAAGCACAGGGTTTCCTGGAGCCATATGCGGTAGTGGCATTCAAAGGAACCCCGCTTGTTCATTACATTCCAAAGGTATGAGCTAAGCAAAACCTTGTCCTAAAGGGGGTTAGCCCAGACGGTGACAGTTGAAAGGCTGAGAGATCCTGCGAGGACAGAGGTTGTATGGGCACACCGTGGTGTGTGTAGGAGAGACTTGTGGGGTGAAGGAGGGGCTGAATACATTGAGGGCTGGGGACACTGCAGGTAGAGACTCACACGGAAAGAGCATGGGCCAGGGCAAGAGACCGAGGACACAGGAGGCTGTTGCAGGCACGCTGGCAAAGCCGCGCAGAGTCAACCTGAAGTCCGGAAGTGTAAGACCTCTTTGCGTCCCCTCCGACATCTGCCAGCAACGCCTGTCTTTGTGTTAACAGGAGGCCGGAAGGGGGAGCAAGTTAAAGAATGGGGATCTGTTTCCTCTCTTTGTGCCCCAGTTCCCCCTCCTTTGTATACACCCTCCATCCTGAATAAGCTCTGATTCTCAGGACTAAACGCACCGCGTGTATCCTGCGGAGACACAGATACCGCCCAGGAGAGCAGAGCCAAAGGATCCCCAGCGTGGAGAGGTGAGAACACCCAGGTAACGCTCGGGGGGAATACAGTCTCTAGAAAAGAACCTGTTAGCCTAAGGAGGCCAACACTGACTTAAAGTTGTAGGTTCTTTCTCTCTCTTTCATCAAGAGGCAGAACTTGGAGAGAAGAGTGACGCGGCGACATGGTTTTAGACACACTGTGCAGCTACAGAGTCGGGTGGGACGAGTCCCCTCCTCGGGCGTCTTGGGACCTGACGCTGTGACCACAGAGATGTCCTGGCCGCGTCTGCCATCTAGCGCCTCGCAGGAGGGGCAGCACGCCGGTGTATCCCGGCTTCCCGGGTAAATGTGTGCATACAGACTCAGTGTGAGAGCATGATAAAATCAGCCCGATGGAGGTGAGTAGAGCAGATTCACGGCAAATTCTGTACAGATCGAGGAGAGTGGGAGAATACAGTTAAGTGGACCTGCGGGGTAAGATCCCCTGGAAGAGGAAATGGCAGCCCGCTCCACTATTCTTGCCTGGAAAATTCCTGGAGAGAGGAGCCTGGCGGGCTACGGTCCATGGGGCCGCAGAGTCCAACACAACTTAGCGACTGAGTGCGCGCGCACCGCGCGCGTACACACACACACACACACACACAGCATGTGCACTCCAGTTCTTTCTTCCCCTCGTGCACGCGCGCGCGCGCGCACACACACACACACACACACACACACACACACACAGCATGTGCACTCCAGCTCCTTTCTCCCCCTCGTGCACGCGCGCGCGCACACACACACACACACACACAGCATGTGCACCCCAGCTCTTTCTCCCCCACCCGCGCGCGCATACACACACACACACACACACACACACACACACAGCATGTGCACCCCAGCTCTTCTCTTTTCCCCCCACCTGTCCTTCGCCTCCCCTGCCGTCCCCACTCTGCCCAGCCCTTCCTCCCGGGAAAGGTCAAACAATCCTCAGCCACCCCTTGGTTCAGTCCACGCAGAGGAGGTCTGCCATGTAGAATCCAGTAGATACAGTCCTTCATATGAACAGACTTACATCTACGCTTCATTTTGTAAAATAGACTTCTACGATAATAAAAATAACGCAGGCTCATTGTGAAAACTTTGGAACGTATAGAAAAGTGAAAAGGGCCCACTGTCTCCGCATCCTGATTATCTGGGGGCTGGGGACGCCCGCTGGGGTGTGGGCTTAGATAGGAAATCCCAGCTTGAGAAGGCAAATGACTGCTAGAAAGGCGTATGGGGCGCCTGCCGGAGCTGGGCTAGGACAGCGCCCAGGCCCTAGGGATCGCGGGACTCTTACCCCGCAACTCTGCGCGCCTAGGGGTCCTTCTGCGCATGCACACTTCCGGGTCGCCGCGAGCCCAGGTTCCCCGACGTGTGACCCGCGACCCGAGCCTGGGCTGGGCGCTCGGGGCTCGGCTGGGACGTGCGCTTTGTCCCGTGCCCTGGCTGCCGGGGGACTCCTCCTTCACCACATCTGGCAGCGCTGTGACCCGAGGTCAAGCAGAAAATAACCTGTTTAAATAACAAATCTATTCAGTTATTTTTAAATCTAGAAAAGTTAAAAATAAGAAAGCCAAAATATCTCCTAGCGAATGCCTTTCTGGTCTTTAAGGAAATGACAGACATGGGCTTAAAACATGCAGAACAGCATAAAAGTTTTAAAATGAAAAGTCAATAGCCGTCCTTCCGAGCAGTCCCTCTTTCCAAAGGGAATGACTATTATGTCCGCCCCCACAATATGTACGTGTTTATATATGTATATATTCTTACCCTTTTAATATTTATACGATGTGGACTTTTACTGTTCATTCTTCTGCTCTTCCTGCCCGCTTCATACTTCTCAGGGACATTTCCACATTTGAACATCTAAATCTAATAATTTTTAAGGATGCTTGGAATTCCATTTGTAAAGTACCATATTTCATCTAATATAAAGACATTCTCAAGTGCTTTGTCAGGCGACTCACAAATCTAGAATGCAACTGAACCTGCAAATCTGAGTATTCACAGCTAGGAGAGTTTTAGGCTTGGTTTGTGGTGATCTAGAAGCTATTCATTTACAAAAGTGCCACCAAAACGTCTCCATGAAATCATTTAATTCAATTTAATGCTACCAAACGGGGCCCTCTTAAAGCCTGGAAACAAAACTAAAATCGTCCTAGGAGTGGAAATGCTAAGTCTTAAAGAACTACACTAAAAAGGTATTCGTAGATTTTGTTAAATGGTCCTTTTACAAAGTTGCACAGATTTATACTGTTACCAAAATATGAATGAGGTCGAACATCTTTTTATATGTAAAATGGCAGTCAGTATTTCTTTTTCTATATATTGCTTGTTCATATTCTTTGCATTTTTCTTACTGATTCAGCTGGGCTTTGTAAATGAAAGAAGTTAGCCTTTGTCTATCACTGTGTTCTGCAAATGTTTTCCCCAGTTTGTCTTCTGTGTTCTACCTTTGTGTTTAGTTATTGATTTTGTCTTGGTTTGGTTTTACAACAAAGACATGTTAACATTTTGTATGGCAGATTTGGCAGAGTGCCTTTATACTTGTGGGTCGTCTTTCTTATTTTGCAGAGCCTTCCACACTACAATCAATCAGTTTGCTCATGACTTTTATTTAAAAGACACACACACACTCACACACCTTTTATTGTTAGGAAAGTCATCTATTCAGTGAAGAAAGTTTGTGAGATACATATAAGCCAAAAGAAAGGTCTTATAGTCTAATTGCCAAAGATAATCACTATGAACATTTTGCCATAAAAAGTCCTATGTAATAATTAAGATTGTGTTTCGATAATGTCATGAACTATATTTGTTAAATATTTGAGCTCTATTTTAAAACTTTATTGAAGTATGATTATTATACAATAAAATCACTCATTTAAAGTAAATGATTCTTAGTAAAATTACAGATTTGTGTCATCATTACAACAATCCAGTTTCAGAACATTTTCATCGCTGCAGAAAAAAGCCCTTTCTATTTGTATCCTTTTGAAGTCACTCGACACTCTTTCCAACCAGCCCTAGGCAACCATTAATCAACTTCTTGTCCCAATGGATTTCCTTTTTCTGGACATTTCATATACATGGAATCACACAATATGTAAACTTTAGTGTTTGGCTTCTTTCACTTAGTATAATATTTATGAGATTCATCAATATCATAAAGTGTATCAATACATCATTGACTTTATTGCGGAATAGGAAGTAGTTCATTGACTGGATAGAATACATTTTGTCCATTTGTCAGGTGATGCGCATTTGAGTTTTTTCCGCTTTTCAGATATTCTGAATTACGCTGTTTTGAACATTTGTCAATAAGTTTTGTGTGGACATGTTTTCATTTTCCTGGGTGTAAGTGGAATTGCTGGATTGTGTGTAAACTCTGAGTCAACATTTATTTGTTTATTTATTTAGTTTTTTTAATTTTTATTTTAACTTTAGTTTACTTTACATTACTGTATTGGTTTTGCCAAACATTGACATGAATTCACCACGAGTGTACATGCGTTCCCAAACATGAATCCCCTCCCACCTCCCACTTCCCACCTCATACCATCTCTCTGGGTCCTCTCCTTGCACCAGTCCCAAGCATCCTGCATCCTGCATCAGACATCGACTGGCGATTCCTTTCTTACATGATAGTATACATGTTTCAATGCCATTCTCCCATCTCATCCCACCCTCTCCCTCTCTCTCTCCCCCTGAGTCCAACAGTTCACTCTATAGACCTGAGTCTCTTTTGTTGTCTTGCATACAGGGTCATCATCCCTATCTTTCTAAATTCCATATATATGGGTTAGTATACTGTATTGGTGTTTTTCTTTCTGGCTTACTTCACTCTGTATAATCGGTTCCAGTTCCATCCATCTCCTTAGAACTGATTCAAATGTATTTTTTTTAATGGCTGAGTAATACTCCATTGTGTATATGTACCACAGCTTTCTTATCCATTCATCTGCTGATGGACATCTAGGTTGTTTCCATGTTCTGGCTATTATAAACAGTGCTGCGATGAACATTGGGGTACATGTGTCTCTTTCTATTCTGGTTTCCTCGGTGTGTATGCCCAGCAGTGGGATTGCTGGGTCATAAGGCAATTCTATTTGCAATTTTTAAAGGAATCTCCACACTGTTCTCCATAGTGGCTGTACTAGTTTTCATTCCCACCAACAATGTAAAAGGGTTCCCTTTTCTCCACACCCTCTCCAGCATTTATTGCTTGCAGACTTCTGGATCGCAGCCATTCTGACTGGTGTGAAGTGGTTATTTATTTAGTTTTGACTCTGCTGGGTTTTCACTGCTGTGAGGTCTTTTCTGTAGCTGAGGAGAGGGGGGGTCTACTGTTTGCTGCGGTGAGTGGATTTCTCATTGCGGTGGGCTCAAGGGCACACAGGCTTCGGTAGCTGCAGCCAGGGCTCAGTAGTTGTGGTTCCCAGGCCCTAGAGCTCTCGCTCAATTGTTGTGGCTCATGGACTTAGTTTTGCAGCATGTGAGATCTTTCTGGACCAGGGGTTGAATCCATGTCCCCCTGCACTGGCAGGCTGATTACCACCGAACTACCTGGGAAGCACTCTACCTCAGCACTGGATTCTATGTCTTGAGGAGCTGCCTGGGACCAATCTGTACTGAAACCTCCACCAGAAAAAAGGAGGCCCTTTTCATTCAAGTTCCTTTTCTTTGGATGACAAGACCTGTCTGGAATAATGTCTAAGTTTCCAGGACTTTGCATAGAGCTTAAGGTTAACTTTGAGTCTTATTTTAGCAGAATGTTAAGATGAATTTCTTCCTGTCTGAGTTTTGACTGGGCTACTAATGTAATGGGCATTAAACACCAAAATGAATATGACTAAAACCTACATGAGCAAAATTTTTTAAAAGTGCAAAGTTACAAAAGGGGAATCAGAACAGTATTTGCCCACCCGTGTTCATAGCAGCATTATTCACAATAGCTGAGAGGTGGAAGCAACCCAGCTGTCCACGGATGGGTGAATGGACGCACAGAACGTGGTGTATCCATACAGTGGAGTGTTAGTCAACCTTAAGAAGGAAGGACATTTTGACACCTGCTACAACATGGATGAACCTGAGGGACATGAAGTTAAGAGAAATAAGCCACACAAAAAATACTGCATGGTTCTACTTACAAAAGGTACCTCTGAAATGGAGTAGGACCCTATGGTCCTTGCTGTCGACCATGTCCTCTGCCTGTCTTTTGTCTGTGGAAAGCTTTAGTCAAAGAATAAGTTTAATCAGAGAAGCGAGATACGTGGAAACAAAGGAAAATAGTAAAAGGAGACTAATAATGACAACGACAAGTCATTAAGCATACTCAAGGACCTTTAGTTCCTTCTCAAGGGCTGTAGATGATATTCTGAGCCATATCCTGTGAGTAGTCTTATAGCTACCAAAACACCAGGTGGAGAAGTTAACTGCATGATGACCAGGCTGTACCCAGAACATGAGCTACCACAATTCTGAGAACTGGCCGCAAAGAAATGGGAATAAATGGGCCCTGGAGCTGAAGATTAACTATACCTGGAACAACCAAGATGATGCTGGTAAAACCACTGATGACCAACTTGAAGATGACTGTTAGAGATGACTGTGCTGTTTGTGCTTGTAACACCAATTCTGTCTATAAAAGCTCTCATCCCCTGCTTGTCAGGGGTAGGAGGAGAGTTGGCCTTTTGACAGATGTCCACCATGCTCCCCCTACAGTTGCTGGCATCTGAAATAAAGCAAACTTTTCTTTCCACCAACCTGGCCTGTTTATTGGCTTCTGAGATCCCACACACTTTCAGTAACACTGGTCAGATTCATAGAAACAGAATGGTGGGTGCTGGAGTCTGAAGAGAAGGAGGGTGAGAAGTTATTGTGAAAGGGTACAGAGTTTCAGTTTGGGAAGATGAAAACATTTTGGAGATGGGAGATGATGATGGTTGCCCAACAATCCGAATGTACCTAATTCAATTGAATCTTACACCTAGAGATGGTAAAATTTATGTTATGTATATTACAGTAGTTTAAAAAAAGAAAAAGGTGGGGATCATCAATCATTTGGACATATTTTAATCAAAAAAGAGAAATGTAAAAGGCAGGGGAAGGACAGCTGGGTTCTTGATGCTGAGACTCTGGGAGAAGGAGGCTGTTCGGGGCTCCCAGACCTTGCTGGCTTCATCCTAACCATCTGAGATTCAGAGACACATGAAGAATCACAGTGCCATATTCCCAAAGAAAGGAGTGGGGCCAGGGAAGGAGGTTCCTTAACCGAGGCTGGACTGCCAGGAGCCAGCCGCAGGCAGGTAGGGAGGTGCCCAGAGAAAGGTGATCCTGTGCTGGGTCCACGTTGCCCATGGGCTGCTTGGAAATGAGGCTCCAGTGAAGGCTTCCTGCTCATCCACCAAAACCCCATCAACTCCTGCATGGGGGGCTTTGTGAACAAACTTCCTCTTTGCAAAAGCAAAACAGTATTGCAATTTCTCTATTTTTCCTGAATTTAGAAAAATAGGCCACAAATGTAGTATTTGAGTGAGTTATCATCTGGCAAGGATGAATCACCTGTGAGCACTCTGCAGCATTTAGAGAAACTCCAGAAGGAAATTACCGAACTTCCCCCTGAAGACCGTGAGGAGAACGGATGCCAGCTGATCAGACTCACTTTAAATTCTCAGACCTTGAGCGCATTTCAGAACTCCAGATACGTTCTTATGGGAGGACATAAAGTTGGAGCAAACATTTTTTAAACCTGTCTCTTTAGATAACTCCACCATATGCAAGTCACATTCTGTGGAGAAAGATACAGAGTTTTTAAAGGGAAGCACTATTTGTGTATAAACTTGGAGGTGTGGGCATGCTAAGTCACTCAGTTGTGTCCGACTCTTTGCGACCCTATAGATTGTAGCCCACCAGGCTCCTCTGTCCATGAGATTCTCTAGGCAAGAATACTGAAATGGGTTTCCGGGCCCTCCTCCAGAGGCTCTTTCTGACCTGGGGCTCGAACTCCCACCTGCCTGTGTCTTCTGCATTTGCCGGTGGATTCTTTATCCACTGAGACACCTGGGAAGCCCCAACTTGGAGATACAGATCATTAAATAGGAGAATTGTCCATCAATGCTTTTAGGCACATCTCATTCAAAATTTTCAGTAAGGAAAGTTCTGGAACCTGTAATGGATATATTTATTAAAATATAAATTTACTTATTGCAGTATCTTTCACCCAGAAATATTTTATTTTTACCCATTCTTTCTGTGCCACAGGTCCTCAGTGTCTTCTGTAGCATTTGGAGAGCTGGAGTCAACTGCTGACCTTATCTGCATAGAGATGTTACATCCTAAAGCATTTGTTAGTTGTCGTGGGGTACAGACTTCATTGTGTAAACAAAGATAAGCCTGGATCAGGATCCCGGGACATCAGACAGAGGTCCTCAGGGATTGTAGGTGTGTCCTGCTTATCTTTATCTCACCTCTTGCCTGGTTTTCTCTAACACTCGTGTGGGGAAATTCTCACCATATTTTCCTCTTCTCGCGTTCACAGAGCCAAGAATTGAGTAACCAAAATTCATGGTTTGACAGGAAAGACAGGGTGTGAGGAAGGTGGGGAGGGGGCAGTGTAAGATGGGATATACCTGCTATGGTCCCTGCAGTTTTTGAAATCTTTACAGAGTACCCAGAGGCAACTGCAGCAAGGAACGTCTAACAGTAAGGAGATGAATTCCAGCCCAGGAAGAATCCAGGCTTGTTAGACTGGTTTCTCATACATCGAGTGGCGGGTAACAAGTAGAATGAGACCCACAAAGTCCATTTCACCTAATGCGTCTGGACCGTGGCCAAACTGAAGCTTTAACAGTGACATATATGATGTGCATGAACAAGTGACCAGTGGACGTCAGCATCTGCTTTTTTTTATCTTAAGTGTGTTTCTTTGCCTTGTCACTGTGGAAGAAATCCCAGAAAAGTCTTGAAAGCTACTTAGCTCCACATTTACTTTAGGAAAGAAAGGCCAACAAGTTTTGATGACAAATTTTCTTTATTTCAGCTGCCAAGCTTGTTTTTGACCCTTTAACATGGGTGATTATTTATTTGCACATAGGTTCTTTGCTTTTTTCAATACAGACATCTCTTTCCTGGAATTCTGATTCCCATTTGCAAAGAATTTGCTGTTTCAAATAAGTTTTAAAGTACTGTACTAAATATCTCTTTTAATATACTACTTATATATAAAATATAGTAATATGAACTTCTCTGGTGGCTCAGACAGTAAAGAATCTGCCTGCAATGCCAGAAACCTGGGTTCACCCCTGGCCTGGGAAGATTCCCTGGAGGAGGGCATGGCAACCCACTCCAGTATTCTTGCCCGGAGAATCCCATGGACAGAGGAGCCTGGTGGGCTACAGTCCAAGGGGTTGCAAAGAGTCAGACACAAATGAGCAACTAAGCACAGCACAGCACATAATGTAATACAGATAATATATAAAATAGATTTCAATGCACTATATATGTATATTTCCTTTATTACATTTGTAAGCGTTATAAGAGGGAAACATGAGTTAATAATGGCACATGTTTTTTGAGTTTATATTTCCCTCCAAAGTAATGCATTTTTTAAAGAGCTCTGATTTCCTGTCTAGTTCACATATTCTTACTCTACATATAAATTCTTTTCTACCCTCTTATCTTTTTCATTGTATTTAAAATATGTTACTTTGATATGGGTGAAGATGAAAAATGAATAATTTTAGATGAGTTTTAAGGTTATCAGTGATGGCCCCTTTTCTTGGAAGACCAAAATTGACTCAATTCCACCTCACTGTTGTAATCACAAAGCCTCTGATGGATAGTGTCATTTTTAAAAGCATATTGCTTTTTATAAATATGCACATATACTTGAGAAATCTTTATATATGTGTATTATAATATATGGCATGTATATGAAGGAATCCACTGAGCCACACTCATTATATACCTTATTCTATATTTTTGAGCAAAAAGTTTTTAGGGGGAAATGAACAGGCTTGTGTGAGAGATTTGGGATCTTGGTGGCCCTTTCAAGTTCCTGATCTGATGATGACTCTTGTCAGTTCCCCAGCTCACTCTGCTCTGATGGGAAAGGTACGGGGATTCTTTAGAACTGTTGGCTAATTCTGAGACAGACTGGGACCTGGGTCCCTTTGCTGCAGTGCTTGCACCTGGACAAACATCTCCTCGAGTAACAGAATGCAAAAAAATTATAAGGGACTAAAAATAACAGCCTGCATGCGCTGTTGGGGCAAGTTACCGACAATAAGATACAAAAAGTCCAAAAACCCAACTGCCACTTCTGAAGAGCAGGGAGCAAAAACAGAGTATTGTGCATGCCTCTTGCACACAGTATCACCAAAGGGTGAGCAAACCACCTAAGCCATCCCTCTAGCCCAACCCCTGGGCACAGTCCTACCCTTACCTGATAGTAAGAACCAGCTCGCCTCACGTTGGGGAGTGAGCAAGGGAATCTATTATTCTCTCTCCCCCCTGTAGCCTCAGGAGCCCCAGGAAAGCCTTGCCTGCATTTTTTGTCTGGCCTATTTAGTTGCTAAGTTGTGTTCTCCTCTTTTGTGACCCCATGGATTGTAGCCCGCCAGGCTCAGAGGAGTTCATGGAATTCTCCAGGCAACAATACTGGAGTGGGTAGCCATTCCCTTCTGGAGGGGATCTTCCTGAACCACGGTTTGAACCCAAGTCTCCTACATTGCAGGCAGATTCTTCACTGTCTGAGCCACCAGGGAAGCCCATTTTGCCTCTATTCTATTTCTATTGATTGGAGAAGGTCAAGAACCCTGGTCAGTATAATTCCTTTGAAACAGCAGAACTCGCCATTTCTCCAACTCTCTGCACATTGCAATTCTGCAGGGTCAGAAGCCTGTGTCTGTAAAGTAGCAGGACGTAGATCTTTCTGCAGGGCTTCATCAGCCTCTGCTGCCCTTTGGTGCTTGTGTAGGTCCTGAGATTGCAGGTCTGGATCTAGTCCAGGGAAACTCAGTTTCCTTGCCAAAATACATGCAAGTAACAACTTGGACAGTACCATGTTTTCTTTTCTTTTTTAAGTATGGGTCTGAGTGTCACTCATTCTCCTATACAAACATTGGCATAAGTAACTTATTTTCTCCTTGGGGGGGGTGCTCTAGCCTGACTGCCATAAACACCTGGACCCTCCAGAGGTTAAGCCAGCTCCTCTCATCTTGCCCAGGAAGGACATTTACATGTTTATAAACATTTTGTTACAGATTGAAATTTTGAAGTCAGCATTGTGGTAGCAGAGTTGCGAGCACATTTATATTGTTGTTTCTGTTGTTGTGTCGCTGTTATGTCAACTCTTTGCAATCCCATAGATGTAGCCCACCAGCCTCCTCCGTCCATGGGATTTCCCAGGCAAGAATACTGGAGTGGGTTGCCATTTCCTTCTCCAGGGGATCTGCCTGACTCAGGGATCGAACCCATGTCTCCTGCACTGGCAGACAGATTCTTATCCACTGTACCATTAGGGAAGTCCTAAATAAAGTATACTCTAGTAAAGGAACCCTGGAGAAGGAAATGGCAACCCACTCCAGTACTCTTGCCTGGAGAATCCCATGGAGGGAGGAGCCTGGTAGGCTACAGTCCATGGGGTCACGAAGAGTTGGACACGACTGAGCGACTTCACTTTCACTTTCACTTAGTAAAGGAAAGTGTAATAATTCTATTACAGTAAGTTTTACTGCTATAGCAACAATAAAGCACAAAGACAACAAATAGAAGATATCCGTACTATGACACCCTATCACATTTGTAGGTAACATGAGACTGGGGTTGAGAGATTGAATTCTTAGTAACTTTTAGCAAAACACAGCAGTCTGGTCAACTTCTGGGTCTTACTATTGGCATACTGTTATGGTGAAACATCTTGTTTATTCTGCTTTGCCTTTTACTGAGCCTAATATATTCAGTTCAAGAAACTGTAAACTTACAATGCATGATTTATCATTTTTCATGTCTTCAAAATGACTCACAATAAATAATAACAGAAAATTAATATGTTATAATTAACTATTACTCAATCATTGGATATTTATGTATTCACATTTTTTCTTTTCCTTTTGTAATATTTTGCTTCTACTGACATAGTTTCTTACAGTAAATTTTGGGGAGTAAGTTTCTTGGGTGAAAGTTTGTTCACATTTATTCATTTTTCTTCTTTTAACATTTTTTTTTCTCTTTTACACTTAACTGTTTTTGTTCTCAAGTTTTTAGAATCATGAAATATTTGAGTCATAAAGAAAAGTATACAGAATGTTCTCACTTCATTTATCTTTAAGAACTTTTCCCCTGTTGTTTAGGCACTTGTTTCAGTTTGAGAGTGTTAGTTGCTCCGATTCTTTGCAACCCCATGAACTATAGCCCACCAGGCTCCTCTGTCCATGGAATTCTCCAGGCAAGAATATTGGAGTGGGTAGCCATTCCCTTCTCCAGGAGCTCTTCCCAACCCAGGGATCGAACCTGGGTCTCCTGCATTACAGGCAGATTCTTTACCCTCTGAGCCACCAGGGAAGCCCCTGTGTTAGCTTAAGGAGCATCCGATGAATGGAAAGTTACTCCTTCAGTGCTTTGGAATGTGGTTTTGAGATCAAGTCAAAGCGACAGGTCTTTATTGAGAATTTAAAGAGAACACAAAGTGGAAAAGAGATTCTGGAAACTTTGACTTGAATTAACTCACTCTCTGCACTAATCCAAAGTCTGCTGTTGGGACAGTTCCTTCCTCTGGGGCCAGATGTGGACCTGCACTGAGCTAGTCTCTTCTCGTCGTATGGAAGAGAAGTGGCACCTTCACCTAAGTAGGATGGAGGGGCGGGATCCAGGCCATCATTTGTACGGCGCCTCACCTAACTGTGGACACACTGAGCGTGACGGAACGCACCATCTCATCCTTTGACGTTGGAAGATCTGCCTTCACAGCCTTGTCCAGCTCTCAGGCTAGGTGAGAGGGTGGTCCTCTCATCTCCGTTGGGCAGAGTCTGAAATGGCCCCAAGGCAGCCTGACCAAGGGGTCTGGAGGAGGGGCAAGTTGGATATAGCAGGAGAAGACCCTGGGAAAGTTCTCACGCGAGCTTCTTAAAGGAGAAATGTTACGGAGCAATCCTGATGGGGTTGCGCCGTATCGCATTTTTTAGTCGACTTCCACCCCCTAGTGGTCATTTCTGGGAAGTCCTCTTCCACTTTATTTACTTTAAAAAAGTTTTGATGTTGACATTCCTATCTCATCATCTGTGTTTTCTTTTATAATGTTAAGAGCAAACTAACACAGTAGCACCACGGAAATAGCCATCACAAGCGTAAACACTCAGGGATGCTCTGAGAGGGTCCTTGGGGCAGGCACACTGGTGTTTTAGTCTGTTCCTTCTCTACCATTTGGATTTTTGTTGTCTTGTATATATGATACTTACAATATGTGATTTAAGTTTTCAACTGAAAAGAGTTTGGTTGAAAATATAAATAGGAAAACTCAACATTAAAAGCCAAATAACCCAATGTAAAAATGGGCCAGGGGCATCCCTAGTACTCGGTGGTAAAGAATTTGCTTGCCAATGCAGAAGACATGGGTTCAACACCTGGCTTGGTTAGACCCCTCGTGCCCTGAGGCAACTGAGCCCGAGCGCCACGACTACTGAGCTTGGCTCCAGAGCAAGAGAAGGCGTCCCAGTGAGAAGCCTGGACGCCGAAACTCGAGAGCAGACCCCGCTCACCGCAACTCCAGAAAAGCCTGCGCGGCAACAAAACCCAGCACAGCCAGAAAGAAAGTTATTTAAAAAGTAAATAAATAGGGCCAAAGGTCTTACCAGAGACCTTACCAAAGATGATATGCAGATGGCAAAGACGCGTATGAAAGATACGCCACGAAACGTGGAAAATGCAAATTAAAACCACAGTGAGATACTATTATACCTATTAGAATGGTGAACATTTAAAACTGTGCCAACACCAAAAGCTGAAGAGGATGCGGAGCAGAAGGAACTCTTGTTCTTTGCTGTGACGATGCAGAATGATGCAGCCTCTGTGGGAGACAGTTCCGTGGTTTCTTATAAAACGAAATGCAGCCTTACCGTGTGATCCAGCGTTTGCATTCGTTCCTCGGGTAAATGCTAAGGAGCTGAAAACTATTCACATAAAGACCCGCACATGATTGTATATAGCAGCCTTATGAATTAACTGCCCAATTTTGGAAGGAACCAAGGTGTCCTTCAGGAGGTGAATGGATGAACAAACTGTAGTACATCAAGACAGCAGAATATTATTTAGTGATAAAAAGACTCGTCTTTTCATGAAAAGACGTGGAGGAACCTACAATGAGTATTATTAAGTGAGAGAAGCATTTAATCTTCTAAATGCTACAGACTGTGTGATTCTAGCTATATGACATTCTGGAAAGGGCAAAACTATGAAAACAGGTAAAAGACCACTTGTTACGGGTGGAGATGAATAGAAAAGGGATTTTTAGGGCAGCGAGACTGTTCCGCAGGATACCGTAATGATGGATACGTGGCATCACACATTTGTCCAGACCAATGTGCGTGTGCTGGTCCAACATCAAGAGTGAAGCCCAGTGTAGACTATGGACTCTGGGTGATTATCACTGATGGTGAGACATGTAACACTCAGGCGGGGGAGCTGATAAGGAGGGAAGCTGTGTGTGTGTCTGGGGATGATTGTATGGGAACTTCTGTGAACCGAAAATTACTCTGAAAAAAAAAAACACCAGTTTATAAATATATATAAATAGGGGGCGTTTTGAGGAAGAATAAGTTTTGGCAATTGGGGCAAAAGAAGGACTAAATATGAATATGAAAAAGGTTAAAAAGAAAAATATTTAAAATGATTATTTTTCAGATAAACTGTATAAGACATGAAAAATAAACATTACTTAAAAATTCATTTCACTTCCCCCTCTTTAATAGTTGTTTTACATTTTCAGCTCTTTTCTTCAGTTAGTCCACAAGCAAACATTTTAATCTAACCAATCAGTTCTTGATGTGGAGTCAGAATTGTACAACGCATCTATTTGGAAGCATCATGTTTACAAACAGAACATGAGTGAAATCAGTAGAATTTTCTTTGCTTGAAATACTTGTTGCCAGAAGAGCAAGTTGCTTTTGCAAAATGAATTGTATCTGTGATACTCAGAAGAAGCCTGGAGTAAACCCTCAGGTTTACAGAGGGTCTTCTGTTGCGTAGGTTCTGGTGTCTTACTGGCTAAGTTCTCATCTTGGCTCTGTCTCCATCTTTGTGATCGAGGACAAGAAACAGGCTCCCCAGGCCTGATTTCCTGGTGGCTTAGTTTGCTAGGGTTGCCATAACACAGACTAGGTGGCTTAAACGACAGACATTTATCTCCTCACAGGCATGCAGGCTGGAAGTCCAAGACCAAGGAGTCGGCAGGGTTGCTTTCTTAGGAGGCTTCTCCTTGGGTCTCGTCCCATCATCTTCCCTCTGTGTGCATCTGTGTCCAAATCTCCTCTTACAGGGACACCAGTCATGTGGGATTGGGGTCCACCCTAATGACCTCATTTTACCTTAATTACCTCTTAGAACCTCCAGATCCAAATATAGTCACATTCTGAGGTGCTGAGGATGAGGGTTTCAATATACAAAATTTGGGGGGGTGTATACAACAATTCACCCGGAGAAGGAAATAGCAACCCATGCCAGTATCCTTGCCAGGAAAATTCCGTGGATGGAGGAGCTTGGCAGGCTACAGTCCATGGGATTGCAAAGAGTTGGACGTGACTGAACAACTTCACTCATAACAATTCAGGCTTCCCTGGTGGCTCAGACAGTAGAGAGTCAGCCTGCAATGCAGGGGACCTGGGTTTGACCCTTGGGTTGGGAAGATCTCCAGGAGAAGGGAATGGCAACCCACTCCAGTAAGGCAATGGCACCCACTCCAGCACTCTTGCCTGGAAAATCCTGTGGACAGAGGAGCCTGGTAGGCTGCAGTTCATGGGATCATGAAGAGTCAGACATGACTGAGCGACTTCCCTTTCATTTTTCACTTTCATGCATTGGAGAAGGAAAGGGCAACCTACTCTAGTGTTCTTGCCTGGAGAATCCCAGGGACGGCGGTGCCTGGTGGGCTGCCGTCTATGGGGTCGCACAGAGTCAGACACGACTGAAGTGACTTAGCAGCCAGTATTCTTGCCTGGAGAATTCCATGGACGGAGGAGATTGGTGGGCTGCAGTCCCTGGAGTCACAAAGAGTTGGGCACGACTGAGCGACTAACACTTTCACAATTCAGCCCATGACACCTAGGAGCATAGCTGGCTATCCCCATCCTGCAGAACTGTGTGACGGTGAGGTCATGTTTAGAAAGCTCCCACGCAATGCCAGGCACACCCCAGGCACTGAACACAGTAGAGGCTCAGAGAGGAAGCTGTTTCTGCTTCTGAAGTCTGGATATGGAATGTCAGATTTTCTTAGAGTGAGAGGCATCTATGACAGAATCCGGGGCTTTCGATACTGGTTCAGAAAGCTCCTGCACGATCCTACTGCCCACATGTTGCAGATTTAACTGCCCTTTAAGGTGACACCCCTGGTAGCCTCTTCCTTGAAATCTGTCCGGCCTCACTAACCGCCACTCTGAGGAATGCTTTCTGACTGACCAGTCTCGTTCTAGTTCCTCTGGTCACTCCAGCTTTTCCGAGGCAATAAACCAGCATGGATTCTGGAGTCCCATGGTGTCCATCATGTGCTGAGTCACTTCAGTCTGGCTCTGGGCAACCCTATGGACTGTAGCCTGCCAGTGGGCTGTAGGCTCCTCGGCCCAAGGGATTCTCCGGCCAAGGATCCTGGAATGGGTTGCCACACCCTCCTCCTAGGCACCTTCCCAGCGCAGGGCTTGAACCAGCATCTTTTACGTCTCCTGCATTGACAGCCATTCTTTTCCAGGAACACTACTTGGGAAGTGTTGCTTACATTATGTGTGTGGGGGTGGCATTCAGTCTCTTCAATGCCTCAGGTCACACATTTGTAAAATGGGGGTGATAGTTCTTGTCAATACTTAATCTGCAGAGGTGTCATGAGAATGGAATGAAATGTCACAGAAAAGCTCTTAGCATAAAGACAAGAAATCACAGGTGAGTTCCTCATTTCTGTCAGCTTTTCCTGTTCTTTTTGCTTGCCTCCCTGTACTTGTCGCTCTCCAGGTGGCTTTTTTAGGAAGAGCGTCCTCTCAGCGTGGCCTTCTCAGACTTCTGCGGTTGCCCCTGAGACATCCGTGAGGAAAGACAGGACTAAGGTCTCTCGCCCGCCCCCGCCCTCACCCTGTGTGGCAGGAGCCCGGATGCAGCCTTTCCTGTCTGCTGGGCTTGCTGCTCTTTCTCGCTTCCAGCCTCCCGTGCCCCACCCCAGTCATTCCATCATCTTCCTGCTCCCCTCTGTAATCACTCTGCTTCATTTCTTTCCTCGCTGCCTTCTTACAAGCATGTTTGGTTGCTGTTGTATAGTCAGTAAGTCGTGTCTGACTCCTTTGTGATCCCGTGGATTGTAGCCCACCAGGCTCCTCTGTCCTTGGGATTTCCCAGGCAAGAATACTGGAGTGGGTTGCCATTTCCTTCTCCAGGGCATCTTCCCGACCCAGAGACGGGCACACCTTCTACACTGGCAGGCAGATCCTTTACCCCTGAGCCACCAGGGAAGCCCTTAAGCGTGTCTGTGCTATACTGAAAAAACCACTTTGGCTTTCCTTTTTGGTTCCTGTGGCCCCACCATCTCCTTGACCTTCCACCTCCTGTCTGTGCTCCTCTCTCTCCTGCCTCTTTTTCTCCCTTGGGTCCATCTTCAAAAGTCTGCTTTGTTCGGATGTCTGCTACTAAATCTTTAATAGCTCCTCTAGCCAACAGGGGACAAAACCCAAAGTCCTCGGCTTGGCATTCAAGGCCCTTCCCAACTTGGCTGTAACCTCAATCTCTAAAGTTGCCGCCTCTGAATCCTCATGGAGGCGAGCTCTCAGCTCCTGTGGGTGGGGTCGACAAGCTGCACCCTTGCCCCACCCTTCCCCTTGCCTGGGAAGTCTCCTCCCCATCTCTTTTAGGAAGGATTCTCCAGGCACCTGAGCTCGCAGGCTTTTCTGCCTCCCCTGAACTCTTACCTCATTTTTTAAAAAATTAATTTATTTTTTATTGAAAGATAATTGCTTTACAGAATTTTGCTGTTTTCTGTCAAACCTTAACATGAATCAGCCATAGGTATACATGTATCCCCTCCCTTTAGAATCTCCCTCCCCATGCCACCCCTCTAGATTGGTACAGAGCCCCTGTTTGTTTCCTGAGCCATAGGGCTAATTCCCGTTGGCTATCTAGTTTACATATGGTAGTGTAAGTTTCCATGTTACTCTTTCGATATATCTCACCCTTTCCTCTCCTCTCCCCATCTCTATAAGTCTGTTCTCCATGTCTGTTTCTCCATTGTTTCCCTGTAAATAAATTCTTCAGTACCATTTTTCTAGATTCTGTATACATGCATTAGAATATAATATTTATCTTTCTGTTTCTGACTCACTCCACTCTGTATAACAGGTTCTAGGTTCATCTACCTCATTAGAACTGACTAAAATCTGTTCCTTTTTATGAATGAGTAATATTCCGTTGTGTATATGTACCACAACTTCTTTATCCGTTCATGTGCTGATGGACATCTCCATAGTGGCTGTATCAATTTACATTCCCACTAAGAGTGCAAGAGTGTTCCCTTTTCTCCACACCTTCTCCGGCATTTATTGTTTGTAGACTTTTTGATGATGGCCATTCTGACTGGTGTTAGGTGATATCTCACTGTGGTTTTGATTTGCATTTCTCTAATAATGAGCGATGTTGAGCATCTTTTCATGTGTTTGTTAGCTTGTTACTATGTCTTCTTTGGAGAAATGTCTGTTTGGGTCTTTTCCCCACTTTTTGATTAGATTGTTTGTTTTTCTGGTATTGAGTTGTATGAGCTGCTTGAGTATTTTGGAAATTAATCCTTTGTCAGTTGTTTCATTTGTGATTATTTTCTCCCATTCTGAGGGTTGTTTTCTCACCTTGCTTATAGTTTCCTTTGCAATATATTGTGCAAAAGCTGTAAGTTTAATCAGCTCCCACTTGTTTACTTTTGTTTTTATTTCTGTTACTCGAGGAGGTGGGTCATAGAGGATCTTGATTTGATTTATGTCATCACTTGTTCTGCCTATGTTTTCCTGTAAGAGTTTTATAGTTTCTGGCCTTGCATTTAGGTCTTTAATCCATTTTGAGTTTATCTTTGTGTATGGTGTTAGGAAGTGCTCTAATTTCATTCTTTTACATGTACCAGTCCAGTTTTCCCAGCACCATTTATTGAAGAGGCTGTCTTTGCCCCATTGTATTCTTGCCTCCTTTGCCAAAAATAAGGTATCCATAGGTGCATGGGTTTATTTCTGGGCTTTCTATCTTGTTCCATTGGTCTGTGTTTCTGTTTTTGTGCCAGTACCATAGTGTCTTGATGACTGTAGCTTGGTAGTATAATCTGAAGTCAGGAAGGTTGATTCCTCCAGCTGCATTCTTCTTTCTCAAGACAGCTTTGGCTATTCAGGGTCTTTTGTGTTTTCATATGAATTGTGAAATTTTTTGTTCTAGTTCTGTAAAAAATGAAATTGGTAATTTGATAGGGATCGCATTGAATCCATAGATTGTGTTTAGTAATATAGTCATTTTCACGATATTGATTCTTCCTACCCAGGAACATGGAATATCTCTCCATCTGTTTATGTTGTCTTTGATTTCTTTCATTAGTGTCTTATAATTTTCTGTGTACAGTTCTTTTGTCTCCTTAGGTATATTTATTCCTAGATATTTAATTCTTTTCGTTGCAATGGTGAATGTGTTTGATTCCTTAATTTCTCTTTCTGATTTTTTATTGTTAATATATAGAAATGCAAGTGATTTCTGTGTATTTATTTTGTATCCTGAAACTTTGCTAAATTCACTGATTAGCTCTGGTAGTTTTCTGATACTATTTTTAGGGTTGTTTTTTTTTTTAAATGTACAATATCATGTCATCTGCAAACAGTGAGAGCTTTACTTCTTCTTTTCTGACCTGGATTCCTTTTATTTCTTTTTCTTCTCTTATTGCTATAGCTAGGACTTCCAGAACTATTTTGAATAATAGCGGTAATAAAATAATAATAAAAGTGGAAACCCTTGTCTTGTTCCTGATCTTAGGGGGAATGCATTCAGTTTTTCACCATTGAGAATAATGTTTGCTGTAGGCTTGTCATATATGGCCTTTACTATATTGAGGTAGGTTACTTCTATTTTAATCATAAATGGGTGTTGAATTTTGTCAAAGGCCTTTTCTGCATCTATTGAGATGATCATATGGTTTTTATCTTTCAATTTGTTAATATATTGTATCACATTGATTGATTTGTGTATATTGAAGAATCCTTGCATCCCTGGGATA